>CM045555.1:4705664-5099406 GCA_024721245.1 Mitragyna speciosa | reverse complement strand
TTTTATGTGCAAGCAGACACCCTTTCTCTATATAAAAGCCGGTTAAAAAGCATATGTTATTAAAGAAAAATGTGATTTTTCCCCCTTTTTTTTGGAAAGAATGGACAAAGACGAAAAAGAATAACAGGGTAGTAAAAAATATTGAACCCTTTTAATTAAAAATGAAGAATAAGTTACCTGAAATAGAGAGGGGAAAAAAAAAAGAACAAACTAGCCAATTAGCGTAAATGTGTATTGCTCAAGTTAAATGTAATATAAATTTGTAGAGAGAATAAAGTAATTAAAAGATAAAACAATAAAGACTATCTCATTCAATAGTCAAATTTGAAGTCCATTGATTAAATGAAATATGGGTACTGGCTATTTCTCTCTAGTGCAAAATCTCTCATTGCATGGTGGAGTAGGAGGGTAATATTGTACTGTACATGGCACTCGAAGCCAAGTAAAGCATGGCCACGATATCAATTTTTAGAGGTAAATTGGGTAGAAAAATAGGTCTTTTCCCAAGCAAATTAGTTGCCATGTTGAAAATAGATACAAAACTTCTATTGATAGCTAACCACATACATCATATTGCAATGGAGCATTAATCAATTTATAAGGTCCAGCACTTAATCAAGAATCCGCATTGTTTACTCTTTTTGACGTTGATAGAACAATATGTGTTATTGAAGAAATCAAGAAACTATATCCCGAATATTGATTATTGGAAATTAAAAAATCACATAACTACATATTAATTCTAGCAAGTTGAAATAAAAAACACGACTTGTTAGTATTATTTAAGGGAGAAAATTATTTACAATAACTTTAGTTGTGTTTTAGTTCTCTAATTTTCGCTATATAATTATGAAAGTCATAATTAGTGAATTTTTTTAGGGTGTCTATGGCATGCTGTCTTCATCTTGGCTGTCGTCAAAGTTTACACTATGCTATCTATAGTAAGTTGAGTGGATGATTATTTTGATTACACTATTACATAAGATCTCATGTCCTTGCAAAGAAACTATGTGATGTGAACATTGTTTTAAAGCCATAGTACCGAAGCTTAGAATGAAATAATTTGTCTTGATTAGTAGTATGAAGTGGGTAAAGGGAATTGAATTAGCTTGAGTGACTTTGTTTTTGACCTTGAGACAGCTTGCAATCAACCAAAAACTTTTTCCCAACACCATTATTGTTCTCCAAGGCTTGTATTCAGTCAGTCATATAGGGACACTAAGCTCCTAAACAGTAAACAAAAACAGCAGAAATATGCATGTTTCAGACTTCAAAACCTCTGTGTGTGTGTGCGTGTGAGAGAGAGAGAGAGAGTGAAAAGGATTTCAGTCAAATTAGTTATTGAAATATCAATTCAATCTATGCTTTTCATCAAATTAGTTTTCCTGTTCATGTACTAAAATGACAGCAGCCAGCTATAATTGCTGCTTTTTTGTAGCTATAACTGCTGATTTTTTGAAGCTATAACTGCTGCAGTTGTGCTATTTTTCGTTTGATTCTTCTACTACTACTTGTTGGTGTTTTATGTAACAGAGAATGATGGTTGAATTGAAGGAGTTTGATGATGAAGGGCCTTAGGGAAGGTGAATATTGCATTGGTTACTGGAATTCAAATTTTTTATTGGTTTGCTTATTGCTGTTTTTACAGCATTTTTGTTATGCTTTGACGGAAAAAGTAAAATTGGAACTAAGATGGTGCTTTAAGATGTTGAATTGCTGATTGGTTAGCTTGTTTTTTTGGGTTTTTGTCCTCCACTATAACGCTTCTTTCAAAGCAATAAAATGTAAACAAACTTAAATATGATGGTCTCTAAACAATTAAATCAATTGTATATTCACCATGATAGCAAAAGGTATTAGTCAAGCTAAAGTTGATGAGATAATTGAGGTAGTATACAGGTCATTTCTTGATTTCACTTGTAGTAAGTAATCATCATTCATCAATCATCACAATCTTAGCATTTCTTCGTTTCTTGATTACACTTGGATTCTAATTGGTACATCGCTGTGTTTACTTTTGATTAGGTATAGTTGGCAAAGTCATTCTCCTTGTCTTTCTAATTTTCTCAACAATTGCTGAAGAAGACTTTCATTTACTCAACTTGTGATTTAGATCCTCTGTTCAGGTAATCAATTAATTTCTAAATATTTTGCCTTTTTCAATCAACTTAAAAGAGAGTTATTATACTTCATTCTTAGGATCATATTAATAGTTTGTTCTTTGTCCCTTTTAAAGCAGCCTGTCTCTTTCTTCCCATGTAATGTCCCTTTGAAATCAAATAAGCCCATCTCTTTCTCTCACTCTACATGTTCCATGGATAACCTGCCAAGTGTGAAAAGTGAAACCACATTTATTCATTGGTGTACTTTATTCTGTTACTATGCTTTCTAAATGTGTGTATGTTTGATGTTAATGTTAATCACTGATGTTAATCACCAGCCATTAAATGCTTCTAAAACACTGATGTTAATCACTAGCCATTAAATGCTTCTAAATACAGCTTTTTCACAACTTGGAAACAAAATGTGTTGCTGAACAACTATTTAAGAATGACTTCTAAATAATCAGATTCAGTAAAAGTCAGAAGATAACAACAAACTGACTAGCGTTGCTAGTAAGTATAATTTTTACTACTAATCACCCCAGACACAAATGCCAAAATTCCCCAACATTAGCAACTTGGACCCGTTAACTACAGAAACTTCAAAATCTAGCTTTCACAGGCTTTCTTCTTCTTGTTTTTTCCGAGAAGGTAGCTAGCAACAACTCATGCTTGACAAATGTTAAGTTAACCAATGATGTATTTGGACCACTTTTCATTCATTGATACCAACTACACTAACCAGCTGTATCCCTCGGATGATAAAGATACAACCTTCAAACAATGCAAGCTAAAATAGGCCTTACCTGTAGCGTCAATACCTCCTTCTTTCCACGCATCAACACTCATATAATACACATGAATACATGCATAAACAACAATCATTACTCAAAAATTGCAGACCACCACAAAATCATAAATTAAAAAAAGAAAAAGTCAATATCAAAACCATAATAAAATTTGTAATTTTTTTCTTCCTCCACTTAATCCCTCACCCAATCAAACCAATTCACCTCCAACAATCAATCTAGCACGTCAAATTAAACAAAGCCAACAAATTAATTATAAAAAAACCCAAAAAAGCTACCTGAAAATTAAAAAAATAAAATAAAACACTGTGAAAAAGATCAAAACTTTAACAAATTTCACGCAATTACAGAACCAAATAAATTGAAATGAAAATTTCACCATCCAATGAGGTAACCAAAGGCTAAGAAAAATGTGATAATCCCACAGTATTTCCGGCTGAGAAGCATGGAAGCGTAGCCGTTTTTAGTTTTGGTGTTTTCCTAGCATTGTTAATGTTTAAGTGGACTGTAGAGCTGAAATTTTTATTAGCCTAGTTCCTGAAATTATTATATTGTTGTTGTATTGATGGTTGTTTATGTGTAAAAATATAGTTATCGCATTCTTTATGTGGTTGGATAGCAGTATGGAAGTGACGTGTTTACAAATGCTTCTTAGGGCTTGAGCAGAAAGAAAAGTGTGAGGTGCAAATGCGGCTTTCAATAAAATTTCAAAAAGCTCAATTGCACTTAATTTAACTTGAAAATGGAGTAAGGATAGGGAATACTAAGGACCGATGGAGGGGCAAAATGATTGTCGCATCATAGGGTAGGATGATATATAATTCCTCGTGTGTCTAATTTAATGAATCATGAAATAGCTAGTGAGTGATACTAAAAAAAAAAAAACAATTTAGTGCTTATAAGTAGACCATGAAAATTATTTGGTGGCCATATAGGATCTTCGTTATAAAAATAATAGTTAGATTGAAGCCTTCTATTATCTAAATGTGATTCTTTTAGTATAAATATATTGAGAACCAAAACTAATCAGTCCAATAAGCTAAGGCTTCTATGATCTAAATGTAACCTTTTGCGTATAAATATAATGAGAACCAAAATGAATTAATCTAATATGTTGAGGCCTTCCATGATTTTGATTTAAGCTTGTCTGCTAGGAAGAAAGAGATTAGTTTACTCTTCTAGAGAATTGGAATTACTCCGAAAATATAATTGTTGTTTTTATTAAGATTTAGATATTAATTCAATGAGATAAAATGAAAATTCCTTTTTTTCTTAAAGGAATTAAACACACAGCCAAGAGTAACCAAATAAATCATGCTTATCGTTACTGATTCCATGTTCTATGTTATGCTTTCTAGTTCGAATTGTTTGTGTAATTTGCAGAATAGTCTATACAGTCTCTATGTGTTTGAGTTCGAATGAAAAGATTATAGTTTATGATTTCAATAACATCACACACTTAACGGGTTTATATTATTTAGTTATTTGTGTAGTTTATATGAAGCTGTTTTTTACTCTTAGTTTGCTTTTTTTCATCCAAATTGGCACGTTAAGATCACGAAAGTATAATGATAACTCCAAGAATAATATAGTTTAATGATAATAACTTAAATGTTGCCTCATTATAGGTTGTTAATACATAGATAATATGGATCATCAGTGGGTAAAGAACTGGAATCGAATATCTCCTGAGTATGTAGAGGGGATAAAGGAGTTTATTAAAGTTGCCAAACGGAATTTGAATTCTAAGGGTTCAACTTTATGCCCTTGCTTCAACTGTCTCAATTTGAGGCACCAAAGCATAGATACAATTAGAGCACATCTAATTAGTGTGGGAATAGACGACTCGTACACACGGTGGGTGTACCATGGTGAGAAAGAAGTTGACGAGGAAAGTGAGGGCAACAAGGATTTTGTAACTAGTGAACTTGATGGTTTAGGAGCAGGACTGCATGATGCCATTGGTGATCAATTTTTCAATGTTGGGCCTACGGACGATTTAGCTGGAAATACACGATCAACTGCTGAAGAGGCTCGCTATGAGAAGATCTATGAAGCTGTCCATAATCCTCTATACGAGGGATGTGAAATTTCTGCTTTGACCTTTGTTGTGAAGTTAATGAACATCAAAGTGATGAACAAGTGGAGCGATAATTCGTTTGAGATGTTGTTGAAGCTTCTCAATCAAGTGCTCCCAAAAGGAAATAACTGTCCACCGAGTTATTACGATAATAGAAAATTGCTTTGTGAAGTTGGTTTGGGATATGAACTTATTGACGTTTGTCAATATGATTGTGCTATTTTTTATGGTGAAGCTCAAAATGCTACCGTGTGTCCTGTTTGTAAAAATAGTCGCTATGTTCGTAACACGATACCACATAAGAGGCTGCGATATTTCCCTGTCACACCTCGGTTAAAGAGACTTTATTCTTCAAGACATACAGCGAGAGACATGCGTTGGCATAAGGAGTTTCGTAAAGAAGAGCCTGGGGTGCTTCGTCATCCTGCTGATGGCAAGGCATGGAAACACTTTGATGCGTTGTACCCTGAGTTTGCTGATGATTCAAGAAATGTGCGATTGGGGCTAGCATCAGATGGGTTCAACCCGTTTAGCAATATGACAACAGCATATAGTCTTTGGCCTGTAATTTTGATGCCTTATAACATGCCGCCTTGGCGTACAATGCATAAGAGCAACTATCTCTTATCATTGTTAATTCCAGGGCCAAAGTCTCCCGGTAAAGACTTTGATGTCTTTTTGAGGCCTCTTGTGGATGAACTTAAAGTTTTATGGCGTGACGGGGTTCAAGCATATGATGAATATTCTCAATCTCATTTCACCCTTCGTGCTGCAGTTATGTGGACAATCAGTGACTTTCCTACTTATGCCTACTTATCTGGGTGGAGCACTATGGGAAAATTGGCATGTCCAATATGCCTTGGAGACACCCGATCAAGTCGAATTCGGGGAAAACAATGTTATGCTGGGCACCGATGCTTCTTAAGCAATACACACTCCTGGCGAAGGAGCTTTGAGTACAATGGCAAAGCAGAAATAAGGCCACCACCTCGTCAATTTTCTGGTGATGATATTTTGTTACAATTAGAGGAGTTACCTATATGCACTCCTGGTAAAGCTCCAAATAATGTGGATAGGAAGCGTAAACGCGGGGTTGATGAGTTAAATTGGTCGAAAAAAAGTATCTTGTTTGAACTTCCTTATTGGTCAAAGTTGTTGATGCGTCATAATCTTGATGTCATGCATATAGAAAAAAATGTTTGTGACAATATCTTAGGGACCTTGCTAGACGATCCTATGAAGTCGAAGGATACTGTAAAAGCACGTCTAGACTTGGAAGATCTTAACATTCGCAGAGAATTGTGGTTGAGGGAGATGAATGGCAAATTTGTGAAACCACATGCTAATTACACATTGAGTAAGGTAGAATGTGTAGAGTTTTGTGACTTTATCAAGTCAGTTCGCCTGCCGGATGGGTATGCGTCCAACATCAGCCGATGTGTCACAGAGTCTAATACACTTGGGGGGATGAAAACACATGATTGTCATGTGTTACTTCAAAAAATATTGTCTGTGGCCATTCTTCCATTTTTGGAGAAGAAAGTACGAGCAACGTTGACAGAGTTTTGCCAATTCTTTCAAAAATTATGTGCCAAAACCTTATATGTTGAGGAACTTGAGCAGATGAATGAAGGAATTGTTGTTTTGTTGTGTAAACTTGAAAAGATATTTCCCCCTGCATTTTTTACTGTCATGGTGCATTTATGTGTGCATTTGCCAGAACAAGCATTGTTGGGAGGACCTGTTAATCAAAGATGGATGTTTGGCATTGAACGTTGCATGGGTACATACAAGGGATATGTTCGTAATTTTTCACACCCTGATGGCTCTATTACTGAAGCATATGCTGTTGATGAGGCTATTACCTTTTTATCTCGTTATTTACATGATTCTGAGACGAGATTCACACGTTTAGAACGTAATTGGGATGTACCTAGCGTAGAATATGAGATGGAGTTATTCAACAGCAAAATTCGTACATTAGGGTCTCCTAAATTTAGCAAGCTTGGGGTTTATGGAAATATGGTGCAGTGGTATCTTCTCAATAATTGCGGAGATGAACTTGATGATTTCATAAGGTGAGTTTGGAACCTCTACTGGTATTTTTAATTGAAGTTCATCTTGATGCTGTAATACTCACATATTCCTCAAATGTAGTGAGCATAAGGAAGTTTTGCGCTCAAGAAATGTACGAGAAGAAGATATTGAGGCTATACAAAAGCACGAATTTCCTTCTTGGTTTAAGAGAAAGGTAAATAAGATACATATATTTTTTTTTGGTAAAAAATTTGAATTAAAATATCTAACACTAGAAATTTATAACAGATGGCAATTCTTAGACTGAACGGGGATCTTAGAGCAACTGATGATCTGTACTCACTTTCACAATTTGCGGATGATCGTTACACAAGTTGGCATGGTTGCATTCTCAATGGTGTTAGATTTCGTTGCAAGGAACGTGATGACAATTTGAAGACACAATGTAGTGGTATTTGTACATGGGGTGGTGAAGAGAATAGTGATGTAGTTTATTATGGTGTTTTGCTTGAGATTTTAGAATTGGATTTCATTCATCAAAGAAAGGTATTCATGTTCCGTTGCAAGTGGTATAACACTGATCCGAAAGGAAAGAAAATGGTGGTTGAAAACAATTTAACATCAATTGACATTACATCTAATTGGTATGCTGAAGAACCATTTATTCTTGCCACACAAGCTCAACAGGTATTTTATTTGAATAATCGGGCTCGGGGAAAGAATTGGATGGTTGTACAAAGAGTAAATCATCGCAATATATATGACATACCTGAGCAAGACGATGAGGATGGCATGAATGAAGATGTCTTACAGGAAGAAGATTCTTATGACTTACCATCTTTTCATCCAATAGAAAATGTAGATGATACATCTCGATTAGTCCGAGAGGATGTGGAACCAACAACTGTGCCTCATGAGATGGTCCTTCAATTACGTATTGAAGGAGCCTCTCTTCGTGATCGAGGAGAAAACTTGTATGATATTGAGGACAGTGAGGATGAGGATATAATTTTTGGTGATGATGAAGCAACTTTGGAGTATATATCTAGTGACGACTCAGATGACCTAGATGTTGATAATGTTAATCATAATGATGATATTGCATGATTGTTTTGTTGAAAAGGTTATTTTCCAAATCTAAATTTTTCAGGTAGTGATTTGCCATTGTCTAATTGTTCAGAAAAATTCAAATTAAAATTTAAGAATTAACTTCACTTATGTCATAATCTGGCATTTTTACTTGTTTCGTATACAGATGGTTGGGAGAGGTCAACGAGGACGTGGTCGACGAGGGGGGCGATGCGGGGGCCGTGGTAGACCTGCAACTACATTACATTCTGGTATGAACTTATTAATCTTTGCTAATATAAAATTGCTCATTTTATATTAGATATAGATGTTATGTATATGTTAACTTGTTCTTGCTTTATTTGCAGACTCGCCTCGTTTAGTGGAGCCACGAAATGGTTAGTTGATCCTAATAGTAGTGAATAAAAATTTTGTACTTATATCTTTTGTTTATATTTTGTTTTTTCATGGTTTTTTATCTAAATTGTTCATGCTACATTCACAGACACACTGCCAGTAGTGGAGCTACGAGTTGGTTAGTTAATCTTAATAACATTAAATATACACGTTTTGTGTTATCTACTATTTTTATTTTGCTTTTTCATGATTTCTTATCTAACTTGTTCACATTCCATTAACAGAAATACCTCCTGTAGTGGAGCCACGAGCTGGTTAGTTGATCTTAATATCCTTAAATACACATGTTTTGTTATTATGTTTTGTTTATATTTTGCTTTTTCATGGTTTCTTTGCTGTGCTGTTTAATTATTTTTAAATTAACTTATTCTTACTCTATTGACAGACACACCTCCATTGGTAGAGCCACGAGTTGGTTAGTTGTTCCTAATAGCATTAAATACACGTGTTTTTTTCTTATCTGTTGTGTACTTTATTTTCTTTTTCCATGGTTTCTTATCTAACTTGTTGACATTCCATTAACAGAAACACCTTCGGTAGTGGAGCCACGAGCCGGTTAGTTGATTCTAAAACCATTAAATACAAATGTTTTGTTATTATCTTTCGTTTATATTTTGCTTTTTCGTGGCTGCTTTGCTATGTTGTTTAATTATTTTTAAATTAACTTGTTCTTTCTCTATTGACAGACACACCTCTAGTTGTGGAGCCACGAGTCGGTTAGTTGATTCTAATAGCATTAAATACTCATGTTTTGCTATTATCTTTTGTTTATATTTTGCTTTTCGTGGTTTCTTTGCTATGTTGTTTAATTATTTTTAATTTAACTTGTTCTTACTCTATTGACAGACGCACCTCCATTGGTGGAGCCACAAGCCGGTTAGTTGATCCTAATAGCATTAAATACACGTGTTTTGTTATTATCTGTTGTGCAATTTATTTTGTTTTTTCATGGTTTGTTATCTAACTGTTCACACTCCATTAACAGAAACACCTTCGGTAGTGGAGTCACAAGCTGGTTAGTTGATCCTAATAGCATTAAATACATATGTTTTGTTATTAGCTTTTGTTTATATTGAAACTTCTTATGACTATTTTAAGCTTTTTTTGACTAACAGTACTGTCATGTTCGCTCTTTTTCACTAAGTAGTATCCCAAAAGGGAAAAGGGGATAGGATTTTTGGGATAGAAGTGTTGTAGAATTTCTAGGGAAGGGTGTGAATAACTGTCAAAAGGTCTCATTAATTAAGGTTAATCACCAAAACTTGTGGTATGATAAGGAGAAAAGGGCATTTGTTTTACCGAGTGTAAACACATTCCCAACTCCAGAATTTTTTTTAATATATTTGTGTGTTCACCAAACTTGTTTTTGTTTTAATCTTTGTTATGTTTTTAAAATATATGCTATTTAACTTGTTTATGATTCTTTTACAGATGCACCTACATCAAATGAGCCACAAGTTGAGGCTGTTAACACACAAAAGAGTTCAAGTACACGAGGCATTACTTGTGGTCATGGAGCTCGAAAGGCAATGCGAAATGCAAAGGAAAGATTGTCTGTAGAGTTTGACTTCACATTGATGCAAGCAATATGTAGTAATGCCGAATTTTTTAACAACGAAATTGGGTATATTGTACGTAAGTATTGCAGCTTACGATACAAAGAATGGAGGCTTGTACCATCTGAAGTTCGGGAACCACTTCGCAACAAACTCCAGGTAAGAATTTTTATATATTTGTCTAATTCTATGGTTTGTTTATAGTGGTATTAAAATGATTGCATTTGTAATAGCTGGTTTGTTTGGTGATTTAGACACTTTTCAATGTCGACGTTGAGGATGAGAATGTACGTAAGTGTATTGATAAACAAATGCAGAGAGCTTGGAGGGGACATAAATATAAGCTCCATGCCTACTTCAAAGAGATTGGAGGAGAAGAAGATCCAGTTATGGCAAGGAGTAAGTGCCATGAGGAGGTTAGCCAAGAGGATTGGAACTATCTTTGTGATCTTTGGTCTAATTCGACATATAAGGTAATGTATAACAACATTTTTTGCTTCAAATTTCTTATAAAAATATTTTTTGTTTTCATTGATTTTTTTTTTGTATATTAAGTTGTTGGACTGTGTTTTACCTATTTCTTGAATACTGCTTGTTTATGGTTGAGTTTGGGTGTTAAAGGATTGGCCAAAATTTTTATGACTTTATTTTTTTTGGTGGTTTGGGGTTGGGGAAGGAAAATCAAGGAATAGAAAGGATGTTTAAATAATTTTTTTGTGTGTGCATACATTTTTTTTAATCTGAATTAATGTTAAATAAAAGTGATACAAAAGGTAAATATCCACTTAAATTTGAAGTTTTGTTTACCTGCAAAATATGTCTTATAATACAAAGATACCTCTTGACACTACATTAACTTGCAAGTATTGCATTGGAAATTGATGATTGAATGTTTAGTCAAAAACAAAAATTTGGACTTTGTGTTTGCACTTTCTCGTGCTATTCATCTGAAGGTATTGGGATGGTGAGGCAACAAGTGGGCAAATATAAAAAGAGTTCATCAAAAAATTAAATGCTTAAAACAAAAGCTTGTTTAGTTGGCTTTGCATTTTTTCCCCTTGGTCTGATGATGAGAACTGAAGTTAGTTATGGAAAGTTAACTTGGCAATTGACGAAGGGAACAAAAAGTTAAATTAAATGCTTAAGCAATGTTGTTCTTATTTGAGCATTCCTAGTTCTTTTAATATATGGGAGTGGAGAAGTGAGAAAATATAAAATCTTTGTTCTGATGACTTTCTAAAAGCGACCTCCTGCAATGCAAGGGAAATTAACTTCATGGAAGTTTGAGTTGTTTGATTGTTCCTAAAATAGCAAAGTACATTAAAAAAGGTAGAACGTACTCAAATATGGTTAATATAGTAAAAGTGAAAGTAAAAGTGAAGTCTCATGTACATTCCATTTTCAGAAAGTGGTCATAAAGTGAATTGAAAATTTTATTGCCCCTCACTTTCTGTGCATGACAAAAAGTTGCCCCAAATTCCAGAAACAAGAAGCTGTAATCACCTGTGTAAGTGTGAAGACAAAATTTAACATGTGCATTATTTTATTTGGTCAATAAAAAATGGTAGCATGAGTTTAGCTTTCGTCAAATGAAAAATCAATTGTTACCTTGGCACCCTCTTGAAATATAAAACTATAATTCATTCGTTCGTTTTTGCAATATGTACAAATGCGTAGAGAGTCGAATGGTTAAAATTTAATAATTCTTCTCTTGAGATCAGGGGTTTGAATCTCATCGACATTAATTCTCTTTCCAATATAATAGTATAGGTTTTGATAAAAAAAAATATATACAAATGCGTGGCGAAAAAAAAGCACATTATCATGAAGAAAACATGAAAAAGATAAATTGGTAAACCTTCTTCTCCTTTGCCAATGCTTTCGATTTTTTCAACCACAACTAGCTGAAGTTACTAGTAAAGTAGAAGTGGAAATACTTACAAGAGAAATAAAAACATGTGCTTGGTTTAGCTTGGGCTTGATAGTAAAATTCCAGCCCATGTAATGAAAAAGTTAAAAAAATGGGAAAAAGACTGTTAGCAAAATCCAATGCATGTCCATCAGCCTCTAATTAGCAATATTTCAGTTGTCAATCATGGTTGCATTTTTTTGTTGTCATAATTGTCTGCAAACCAATCCTTTTCTAATGGAAATAAGCTTTTCAGTAAGGACTTAATATTGAAG
Source organism: Mitragyna speciosa (assembly GCA_024721245.1). NCBI lineage: Eukaryota > Viridiplantae > Streptophyta > Magnoliopsida > Gentianales > Rubiaceae > Mitragyna > Mitragyna speciosa. Next base: position 5,087,153 of record CM045555.1, on the reverse strand, counting down.
AATCAACTCGATCACTATGATTTTCATATATAGGAAAAAATTAAACTTCAAATTTGCATATTGATTCGTTGTGTAGAATTATATATCAAGGATAAATGATTATTGGTAATCGTTTAGTGATATACTCCCATATTGATCTTTGCCAACATATAGCTTGTTTTCCTTTTCTTCTAATTAGACACTTTTTCGCCTATATTTTTTTAAAGATATTTAAGCCATAAATTGTTCAACTTGGCTAATATGGTCATTTTACAAAAAGAGCAGATAAAGAAGGTGATGAAAGAAAGGAGGGGGGCAGAAGAATGCTGGTGGCCTTTTCTTGCTTGGACTCTTCCATTAGAAATCCTCTTTTCTTGACTTGGACGGGCATTGAAAAATTACAGTTGAGGCTAGTGTATGACTGCTTTTATGAAAATCATATAAACAAAAGATCATAGAGAAGCAAAAGCAATCTAATCCACTGGTTTACTGCTTGTGAAAATTCTAGTGCTTGTCCTCTAAAATTTACATGAATGACAAAATATTGTTGTAATGACTATCACCCATTACCTTAGTCTTCGATGTATTGATCTTGAAAAAGAAAAAAGTGAGTTCTTGTAGGGCTTTTCAATGGCATAAGATACATAGACTGATTGGTTGTTTCTGAACACCAGAAATCTTAAGAATCAAGCTGAAATTTTGAAACTATAGCAACAGGGTTGGTGAGCAGCCAAATTGTGGCATGATTTCGAACTTGATTTTATTAGAATTTGAGCTGACTTTCTTCATGATTGGTTGATTCTCAATGATCATGCATGCTTTCATGAGGTTTTCTTTGACATGAGTTTTCATGAAGTTACCTTTGCCTTTTTCTTGCGATAGCTAGTCAAATTTTGTGTGCGTAATGTGTAGCTACTATGTGCGTGGTTCTAGACTAGTAGGAGGACATTTTGTTTACCAGTAGGTGCATGAAAAAGACTATTGAGCTGGCTATTGAAAGAGTGCTATATTGTTGTCTTCTTTCTTGATTAACATTGATGAAAAAATTTTAGTGCGGAGTATTGATCATTTTGGATATATATATATCTTGTGCTCTTTTTTCAGGAACGGTCAAAGAAGAATGCCGAAGCTCGTGGAAAACGTAAATGGGAATCCAGAAATGGCTCCAGGAGTACAGCACGACATCATATTGCCCGGGGAGTTGATTTGGATGCTCCTACTGGTCACATTGAGACTTGGCACATGCGACATTGGCACCCCGATCGAGGTTGGACATCTCAGTTGGCAGCATCTAAATATGTAAGTTTATTTTTCCTTTAATCAATTGTTTATTAATTTTTTGTTCAATTAGTTGACTATTATTTACACTGTTAAAGCATTGTAATTCAAGATTTAAGGTTTGTTTTTATTTCAATAGGAAGAAATGATGCAGTTGAGGAAAGATCACCCTCCTGAGGAGATGACTGATAAACAAATCTTAGAAAGGGTCATTGGCCGACATTCGGTTCGTTTATTTGGTTGGGGACGGTCACCTACCACATCTGGGACTACAGGCAGCAGTGGGGATTTGAGGCGTCCCTCGTACACTCAATTGCTGAATACTTTGAGCCAGTACGAGTCTCGTTTTACTGAGCTCGAGGGGACTATTCTAAATATGCAACATGTGTTGGCATCGAAGAATATTATGCCTCCACCATCTGTACCCCATGTGCCATCAGATCATGGCTCAGGACCATCTCAGCTCGGCACAGGACACATTGATCCAGCCTCTCGCCATTCCGATAGCTCTCATTCTCATAGCAGTAGGGATGAGTTTGCTGATGCTAATTCAGGATATAATAATGTTGTGTGACATTTTATGTATTGCTGATACTGGTTCTATGGCTTTAGTAAGCCAGCTTTTGTGATATTTCTACTGTTTTCTATTTGAACGTACTACTTTCTTACTTTTAAATTTATTTGGGATGTTTAAATATTTGGATGTTTGGATGTTTGGATGTTTGGATGTTTGGATTGTGATATGAAAATCTATTAGTTTGTCTGATTCTTGTATTTTATTAGGCATGAATGTAATTGAAATTTAAAATGCATACAGGTACATTTTTGCCACAAATGCAGGTAGCTTACATTTACATGCACATACTTTTACCCACACATATGAGGGTTTTACCTACACATACAAATGCTAACAAAAAAAAAAAAAAAACGCTACATTATCTACACATGCAGATATTTTTATCCACACATACGAAGTGTCGTGCAATATATGTATGGAGATTTAGCCACACATTGGCCTATCTTTACCCACACATTGAGTGACTTTTACCCACGCATATGTGTAGGTATTTAGCTACACATTGACCTCCTTTTACCCACACATTGTATTCTATTTACCCACACATATTGATAAACGTTTACCTACACATAAAATAAATGTCATGCCACGTCATATGACACATCACATGCCACGTCATCATACACGTCATACAAAACCTACCAACATGAAAGCATCGTCAGCAACCACGTCATCTTCCACGTCATCATAACCCATTTGCCAGCTAAATTATCCACACATATTATAAATATTTACCAACATATATATGTGTAGGTAAACATTGTATTATTACCCACACATAATATTATGTGTAGATAAAAACATTTCTCCGCGGTTTTTTAGCTACACAGGACGGCATTTAATTTATGTGTGGGTAAAGATTTTTCCTTACACATAACAATGTTTTACCCACACATATTGTGTGTGGATAAAACCTTAATTTCTTGTAGTGTACGAACATTAGACGAAAAATCTATGATCCTCCTCTGGATAAAGCAATGCCTTTAAAGGTTTTTAAGGAAGTCACTTTGCATAACACTGCTGAAAGTGCTTGCTGGCAAATTATAAATAGATATGGTGAAAGTGGACATCCTTGTCTGAGTCCCCTTTTCATAGAGAAAAAAGAAGTAAGAATCCCATTAATTGAAATAGACATAGATGCTAAGGACATGCAATTTGCAATTAAAGAAATCCAACTGTCTGAAAATCCCATCTTATACAATATATGCAGAAGAAAATCAAAGGATACTCTATTGAATGCTTCCAAGTTAAGTACCGCAAAAGTCTTTTTTCCTTTCTTCTTCCTCCAAATAAATTCCAATAATTCATGGGCAATCAAAATATTATCAGATATAGATCTATTTTAGACAAAAGTATTCTGATATCCAGAAATTAAATCCGAAGTAACCAATTTAAGCCTATTCGCAATCACCTTACTCACAATCTTGTAAATAACATTACATAAACTAGTAGGCTGGAAATGAAAGATTTTAGAAGGATTAGCAAGTTTAGGAATCATAATAACTTTTGTATAATTGAACTTGTTCATGGGAGCTTTAAAATTTAAGCAATTCAAGACTTCTTCAGAAATAGAATCTCTCACGGTATCCCAATAAGATTGATAAAATCCCGCTGAAAAAACCATCTGGGCCTGGTGCTTTCCATTACCCATCATGAAGACTGCTTCTTTTACCTCTTCCTTTGAAAAGGGACGATTTAATTTCATTTGCTAAAATTCTGACAATTGCACTTCCTGATTTTGCAAGAAAAGATTTTGATCCATTATGCTTCTTCATTACATGTAGGTTTGATGTATAAATCTTGAAAATAATCAAAAACATAACCAAGTATATCTTGCTGTTCAGTTAGTCATCATTCATCTTCAGTTTGTAAATGTGTTATATAGTTTGTTGCTTGATTTCTTGAAGCCCATGAATGGAAAAATTTTGTTTTGTTGTGTCTATAAAGGGTAACTACTATCATGAGAATTTTGAATAATATCTTTTAGTTTTTTGAGACTATAAAAAATTAAAAGAAAAAATCAAATAGCAAATCTTACGATATGATCAAATGTGGAAGTTCCTAAAGATATGTAGATATAGTACCAACCTTGATTGCAGACAATCTTTTCTAACATTGATAGCGTTAGTATTTTTAACACAAATAAGAAAACGATGTTTACGTTGTCTATATATGTACGTTTCGCTTAAAAAAAATAGATTTGGTTTCGATTCAATGCTGAATTTTGTTATGAAAAAAGAGAACAGAAATAAAAACTGTAAAAGGAATGGAAATTTGGTGAGAATTTTGAATTTTAAAATGAAAAGGAGCTTGATGATGGATTTGATTGTAAACCCACCAATGAAGGAAAAACAATTTCTTGGTTACCCTACTGAAAAACTAATCAATTAAAGCTTAATATTGTATAATTTTGTTATTATTTACTCTCAATAAGACATCTAATGAGAATGACAAAAAGGTTGAAAATCAACAGTATGATTGAGACTCATACTTTATCGAATGAAATTAATTGTCAAAGGAGATGGGAGTGGTTCGAGGAAAGGGAATATACAATTAATGAATTGCAAAAACCGACCAAAAAGTTAGAATTAAATTGGTTCAGAAATAAGGCTTTTGAACTTGGCTTTTCTTAACCACTGCTTTTGTCATATTCCAACCAAAAAGTTTTTGTCTTGCCATCGTTAGAATTGCTTTTATGTGGTCTTGCCTTATCCCCATTTTGAAAGATAAGAAAAATAAAAAATAAAAAACCCAAGCAGATATGGCTTCTAATGTTCCTCGAAAAGGTTTTCGACTTCTTTTCTGTTTCTTGCATGACAACTTCTTTTATTTTCTTTTTTTTTTCTGGTTCTTGCATGAAAACTTCTTGTATATTCTTCATTTTTTTTTCCCTTTCTACAGGACAAGTTTACATGAATTTGCTCATCTTTTCTTGTTTAATTTGTTAATGACCATTTTAGTTCAGACAATAATTTGGAATCTCAAACTAGGATTGATTAACTCAAACAAGAGATCTAATTAAAGGTGGGGGCAGTCAAAGTTGCTAGAATTATAAGATGGAGTTATCATAAACTTTGCATAGTCAGGCTAAGGTTAGCACGATTGAGAAGGATTTTCTAATTTTTGAAATCTGTCATAATCTCACTTTTCCACATGCAAAATTGAATGATGAAACAGCAAATATGACTATTACTACTAGAATTATGATACATTGAAGATATATATCTGAGTAAAAGATGAATAACTGTTTGAAATGTGTTCTATTTGTGTTCAAGAGAAAGCTCAGATATTCCTTCAGAGAGACTGGACCATCATAAAGGCAAGCCCACAATTGCAGATAAAAACTTTTTTTTTTTTTATCAAATCTATACTATTACAATTGGGGGAAAGGAGAATGATACTTGGTGAGATTTGAATTCCTGACCTCTGGAGTAGAGTCGTAGAGCTTTAATCGCTCGACTCTCTATTCGTTCTCGTAAATATAAAGTTATAGCAAACTGGGGATAGTTTTCCCAAGGTTTTAAGGTAGAAAGTTGTGGCAAGCTCGGAACAGTTTACCCAAGGTTTTAAGTATATATTTTTCTAATAAAAATTTTAAAAAAAGTTTTTTTTGTGCGAAAAATAACAAAGTTCAATTATACTTCCAAAAAATAAATTAAAATTATTTTCTCAAAATATTATCGAAAATATAAAGTCGTGTTCCAGTATTTCTTGTATTCGTGCCCCAACTCTTTAATTCCTAACTTTAGAGTATAACAATTCCCTACTATCCTAAATGTGGTTGTCAATATGTCTTTCCATAACTTTCTTTTGTATAGCTATATTGATCATACTTAAAATTCAGTGTTTTTGAATCTGAAGGGGGAAAAAAAGACCCAATAATTAGAGACAATTGAACAAAAACAAACAGAAGGGTGCAACCGAGTGAGTATTGCATGCACCACGCGCGCCACGTGGCGTGCCACGTGGTGCACTAGAACCAATCACACATCGCCAAATAATATAAGGTATGACCCACCATTGCCACATGGCGATAAGTTATTGGTTCTAGTACACCACGTGGCAATGCACGTGATGTATTGTATACTTTTCCGGGTGCAACCTGCATATTGCCTTTGTTCTGTAGCTGCAGGTAGTGGATGAGCACAACCTTCTGGTAAGATGATGACAGTGTGGCACTTTTTGTGGCTGCAAAATCCATCGGTAACATGTTGAAGCATGTGCAAATAGATATCATGTTTGTTAAAGTCACTTGGGAGAAAGCAATCAATCAATCAATCAAGAGCCTAATGCCAACAAACAGCAGCTTTTTTTGTTATGCCTAATATAAAAACTCTAGGCCTACCCAATCTTTTCTCCTAGCATTAGTAGTTACCTTGTTTAGATCCTAATGGAAGATTTCATGTAGCAGAATTAAGCTGTTAATTAATGGGAGATCTGAATATAGCTCAATAGTTAAGTGTCTGTTTTTGGTATTGGATTCTCACTATCTCTATTTCTTGTCCGTTCCCTCATCTTCCTTCCAACCCCGCCTCTTTAAAAAAAAATAAAAAAAATTCTTCAATAAATATTCGACTGTCGAAATTAGCTCTCATGAAGTTAGGATTAATTTTCCTTGGAAGTTAAGATTGGAAATCAAGAAAAAAAATTTGAAACAAACCTCATATATACATTTGAAATTGAACATTCCAGGTGCAACTCTTACTCTGAACGGAGATGCATATATGATAACCATTTTGAAGTCAAGAAACCTCTCTATATTTTACAGGCTTTTTTTGGTCATACTATTTTGTTCATCTAAAATATAGATTTTCAATTTCTTTGAGAGAAGGCATGACAACTTTTCAAGAACTACTCATAATTGATTTATCCATCCTTATTACTGCTCTGATGCTTGATCTGTGATCCAATCTCACTGGTTTAATTCTAACATTTGTCTAATGATCTGAACTGATCATCCTTGGCAAAATATGAACGGCAACAGCTTCCATCTCAGGAGGTGGATTCACAATCCAAATTCTTGCTGGTCTATTCACCACATCCACAACTGCTATACGCGCACCATCAGCACAAACTGCACAAACTCGCCCCCTTCCTGCATCTATTTGTTCAGCACCTTTCAAGAACTCTGACTCAATCAACTCTTCCCATTGATCATTCTCCGATATATACCTGCTTAAAACTACTGTTGTCTCATCCACCACATACATCATACCACCATCATCCATTGCTGCTGGTCCGTTCCATCCAGCACGCATTCCCTCCGGCATCACCTCCCACTGGTTCATCTCGCTGTTGTAAACAGCCGCTTCTTTAACCGCATTACCTTTGATATTAACAATGCAAAGCTTTCCATTACAGCCAACAGCTTCAACAGCTTCTCTACTATATCTTCCATCCTTCAATGTTGCCATTTTCTCCCAGTTCCACTCATTTTCATTTTTCTTCATATCCCATTTCTCAACTGACCGCGCAACATCGCCTTTGTAGTTTGATCCAACGCCGCTTACAACGTAGATTTCTCCATCAGCTGAGCCAGTAATGCACCATCGACGAGGGGTGGGAAGTGGAGGGCCAAAAAACCATTTATTGGCCAAAGGGTTATGGCCTAATGGACGTTGGAGGGCAGGGAGGAACTTGTCGTTAGTCGCTGCGATGAGGACTAGTCGTCCCAAAACAGATAAGGACTGAATTGGGAGGATTCTTGATATGAAGGATGAATGGCGGTGAAGTAGCCTCAAGGGTGGATCTGATGGAGGGCTGGGGAGAGATTCCCATGCTGATGAAATGGGGTTGAAGCAGAAGAATTCGACTGAGTTTGAGCTGGATGAAGTTGAGGAAAGAAGAGCGTATAGGGAGAAGAAAGGAGGGAAGTTTGGGGAATAGATGAGGCGGCGCCAAGAATGACAGACTGCATGCAGAAGGGAAGGATCAAGGGTTGACAGACAAAGATGTGCTACGTGGTTTGGCAAGCCAGGAATCAGCAGCTGCTCATTAGTTTGCTGGTTGACATTAGGCTTATCTCTCTCTTGCTTTTTGCAAATTTCAGTGGGAGAATTCATGGCTGTGTTTTTTGAGTCCGAAAATTGATTTGAGGATGAATATATAAGGTGTATGATAGTGTGAATCTTTGTTATTATAAATCTTATAATCAATCCAACAAAGCTAGGTTGGTTAGGAGAGCATCTTAAGGTACTAATTGTACGTGGTAAAAGTTTGAAAACTTTGCTCTAGATTGTATAAGTCAAAATATCTTGTAATATTATAATGAGAATTAAAAATTGATTTAAAAAAAACTTTTATAAAAAAATATTGAGTTTTTGGAAAAGGGTACTCGTCATTTTTTGAAAAAATGTAATTTTTTTTTTTTCAGCTTTTCATTACTACATTATTATTTATATACAAGAAGCTTTCTGTTCAAAGTCAATGAAATATCATCATGACTTAATTCTTCTACTTTCACTGTTACCTTTGTTCTGGTGATACGAGTTCATAACAAGATAGACATACAAAAGGACTGAATAAAGGATTTGAAATGCCAGCTTTTTTCCGCCTTTAAGGAAGCCAGAGATGGTCCACTAGGCTTGCTGGAGTGGTTGTGCTTTTTTAAACTTTTTCTAGACCTTATGACTTATGATGACCATGTGCTTTATTAAGCTTCCTATAAAGCGTTGTATCTTTCAAGAGTGAAACGGAAGCATTCAACTGCTCCAAAAAGGGCAGAATCTCGGACCACTACTTTACTCAAAAGATTGCTTTTCTTTGGCTTAAAAATCGTAAAGGTAACAAAAAAGTGTGTTTTGATTATTAAAAGGTGCCATGAATCAGACAAGGCACGATCCTTTTGTTGTGCAGTTGAACTTTTTTTAATTAGACTGTTTACAGAATGTTTTGAAAATTGATGTTGATGATGTAATTATGGAATTTCAATATTTTCCCTTTGAAAAACCACATATTCTAACTTAAGAATTTAAATATGTTAATCAATTGCAGATCGAAGCAATGGACAATTTCCACCCTTTTTCAAGAATCTAAAACGTGGTGGCCTCTGGATCATGGCTGGCATGATGTGCTGTTTCAACCATTCGTAAAAATGCCCAAATTTTTGTTTAGTTTAGAAAATGGAATGGTTATTGTGAAAATATAATTGCATATTATAAATTCTGAGGACGCTGGTGTAAATTAAGTCAATAATGAGTCTACTTTGGACCGTTAACAATAGTCAAAACTGTTGTCTTAACAATTAAAATATTAACTATTCTGAACTGTTTGCATCGTGAATTTGGTGTTAACAAATTCATATATAACGTTTTTGTCAAGTTCACTTTCCATAATTTGTTGTGGCTTCTCATGTATCTTATTTTATTTTTTAAAAATTAAATCAAGAAAAAAAACTAAGAACTTAAAATGAAAAATGAAGAAATGATTGAAATCCACCAAATTATGTGGCCTGGTATAACCCATATTATAAAGCGTCCATTCCTAGTAATGATCCATTATAATAGACATTATTAAACAAACAAAAAATTTGAGTACAAATTCCATTTGAAACACAATTCCTGATTAGAAACCTCTCAACCAAAGACACTCTAGATTCCATTGAGATTCTTTTGCATGCATGGAAGTATGTTCACGTGCCTTGCACATGAGTTTACACTGGTTTTGCTTAACTTCGCCTACGCTTTTGTTGTCATCTTCCATAATTTAGCATGTTATTCCACATGCCTTGCAAGCTCATGTAAAGCATTCTACAGAATATTGGAAGAGTTCATACGATTTTGCTACTATTGTTGAGGCTTTTGTCCTCTTTGCCTTTTCATTTGGGCGTTAGAATCTCCTGGTTTTCTGACTTAATTTGCCTTAATTTGCTTCTGGTATGCATGATCTCTCGTGCCTTTATGTATGTGCCAATTGTATTAAGGGAACTGAAAAGTTGGCCGTTGTTCAATGCTGCACAAAAATGACACAGAAAATGTTAGGCCACACAAAATTAGCCACCCTCTTATGCATATAAATTCTTTCCTGAAGTGTTCAGTGTGTCAGACATATTGTTGTCTCTGTCAAAAGTAGGATGTTTCCTAGTTTTTGAGCAGATTCAATGGCCCTGAACACACCCATGATAGATTTTCTCTTTTTATGTTAAACTTTTGAAAATAATTTTGTGAGAAAATAAGGTTTTTTTAGAGTCAGTAGTTCCAAAAACACAACTAATTCATGATTGTTATGGGGGATAATCTAGGACGATATGTATACAACTTTTCATCTAAGTTTGAGGAATTTGTCTTATATTTCTCATGATTATAAAATGAGACACCATTGACCATGATAAATAAAAAAAGAAAAAAAGTTCCATTTTGGGCCTTGATTACTGGAAAGAGAATATTATTCCTCCTTTGCTTTCTTTCTGTTTTTTACTTTACTTTATTCGCAAAGAAAAAAGGGCATAAGAAAGCCAAAAGCGAGGAGAAAGTTAAACTGACAAAACCAAAATTCCTCAATTGCACCCTTTTTTATGGGACACTAATTAGTGTAAGACAAATTAAAACATCATCCTATGGACATGCATATATACCTTGCACATACTTCTTTAAGATTATTTCACTAACACAAAGTTACGTGGAAAGAGTAAGATAACAAATAGGGTATGAGGTTAGACGTTGATATGATGAAAGACATATGAATAAATCCTCCAAAAAATTCACAGTTTTGAGTTTTCAACCCATGACAAACGGTGGTGGTGTTTTCCAGAATGCCTTTTTCCACTCTGGTTTTGGCCACTTTTACTCCCACTTCCAATTTTAAAAATTGAAAATGAAAAATTGAGGCTACATCTCATTGCAATGTTAGAAATTAAACAAAGAAAAACTAATAGAAAACAAGAAAAGCAATACCAAAATCTTGTACAGCCAACACTTCTCAAAACCAACCAGAGCCAACCATTGAAAAAATTCCCCCCCCCCCCCGCCCCCCCCCCCCCCCCCCCCCCATGCTTCCTTTAATCATTACCAACAGCATCAACATATCTACCAGCTCTGCTCCGAAACCGACAGCCTCTCCACCCTAAACTATTATCCAAAACTATATGAATGATGAAATGTTTCAAATTAAACTGGGTGCTCACTTGGCATGAACAAGGCAAAAGATACATTCAAATAAGTTAATTCTAAAAAATAAAGGATGTGATAACTTATCTTTTACAGTGATAAGGAATATGGAACGTTGTTAATTACAAAGTATGACAAGATTATTTGGACCAAGAGACTAACCAATGGGAATACAAGTGGAAAAGGGACTGGAACTGATAATTTTCAGGTCTTAGCAGCAGCAGCAGCAACAACAACAACAATCATAATACTAATGCTTATGATATTATCTTGGTGATCCTCGAGACCATGTAAATTATAACTAATAAAACTATTAGTCACAAAACTATCTTGGTGATAATAAACAATAATAATAATGTTAATAATAAACAATTAGTTATAATAATAATAATAATAATAATAATAATAATGCTTGTGATATTATCTTGGTGATCCTCGAGACCATGCAAATTATAACTCATAAAACTATGATCATGACAAATATGTACACCTTGCATCATTAAGGACAAACCATTGTAACGTAGGCTGGTAACTTCAAGGTACATGCATCGACATCTATGACCAAATGAATGATTCTCGTTGATAATAAATAGTCCTGCCTTGTATAATTGCTAATTTTCACATAGATGATGCGTCTAAATACACTTCTTGTAAATGTATAAAAATTCTTGCATATTTAAATATTTATATATAATATTAAGATTTATCTTCTTTATGAAGAAAAAGAACTATTTAAAAACCTTGCTAATCTATTTTGTGCATCTATAAGTTTGTTTTGGGCTATCACTATACTAAACCTAAGTTTGTGCATACCAGACGAAGAAATCAGATAAATGCTACTGAAAAGAGATATTCTTGATTACAATACTCAGATTCGTATATATGAAAAAGTAAACCCAATCATAGATATTGTTCCACATGATTTCTATGCACAAAAATCACAAATAGTTAAAAAAGGCGAATTCAAGGTGTTTAAGCGCTTGCATAACAGTTTAAGAAAACGTAGGAGACACATAATCTATCAAATATAATCAAAAGCTAAATATCAATTATAGGGGCAAAATTGATTCAACTAACAAAAAATTAAGAACTCTATGCACCTTTTTGAAAGTCTAGGGAATATATAGACCCTTCTAAAATAGTTTCGAGAACTTCCACATTGATTGAGTCGGATTTGGGGCACCACAAGTTCCATTTATCACAATTTGATGTTCATAAATTATTGTGGCAATATAGATGGTTGAGATGTTGCCATGTGAACCAAATTTAAATTAAAGAAATGCCAAAAACGAAGTGCTTTTGGAAGAAAAATTAGTTACATCAAAATGCTGAGAAATTACATACAAATGCTAAAAATTTACATCAAAATGCTAAGGAGTTACATGGCCCCCAACTTGTAAAAAATAGCCAAAGGCCAAATTGTGAAGCCCATACCCGATTGAGTCTAGGAGTATTTCTGTTATTTTCCTCATTAATCAAATCATATGATTATACTAATTTGTCAATAGATTATGCATGCCATAATTACAAATAATGTTGTCACCTCAAGAAAATAAGTTACTCTATGCGTATGATGGGTTTCTGTAGGGTTTTATATACTATCAGAGTATTCCATCATAGGTAATCCTTATTCCACCATCTGCAAGTTTCATGTCAAAAGCCAGTGAGGAGATTATGATGGTGTCGTCTGATCTCTATAAGTAGTACTTGTATCCAATTGACTCGTGCAACTGACTCATATTAACAGAAAATTTTCCTCTATCTAATCAAATTAGCTCAGGTATCAAAGATTCATTGAAGATGTACGACAAAAAACATGTCAAGAGCTGGTTCACAGAAAAAAAGGCATGTCAAGAGGAAAAGCAAAAACCAAAAAGAACCTGATGAAGAAAAGATAGAGAACACGAAAAAGGAAGCTGAACATGATATCAAATATTTGTATCCTTTATTAGCTGGACAACAGTTATGGATTCTCTTCTTAATATACAAGTATAATTATCACAATGCTTAATATAGTCTCAAGATACACAAAAAAACTAGCTGATTTTATCATCAAAGGATTCGGGCTGATCAACATACTGTCGTGCCCCGGCCGTATGGCAGACCAAGATATCACTATATTATCAATAGTTCATCTCATACTTCCATCATATAATCTCATCATCCATTCATGACTTCCATAAGCAAAAATCTTGATCTCTACTAATTTATGCATTTTCAAATGCATGAGATCAATAAACAACTATCCTCATATATATTGCCAAGCCAAAGGGTTAAAAAGATTAATTAGAAATTAATTACCAATAGTTCCTATCATGAAGATGAAACCCCTAAGTTTAATGGCATCTCAAATTCTTTAGAGGAGCTAACCGATGAATCTCCTCCACCTTGGTGGCCATCCATTACCACCACCCCACCAAATTGCACGTGCTTTCCATCACGAGGAGAATTCACACAATTAGGCTCGCTAATGGATGCATTCCTTTCCATTTTGTTGTCTGAAATCGTGGCGGTCCTTGACGGTGCACGGGGTGTCCGCCTCGACATTTGCCTGTCATCAAGACTACCACGACGACAACAAGCTTTCATGCATGTGTAGAGGTATGCAAATACCCAAAAGATCCATGGGGCACCTATCAAAAGAAATGCAGCAATGGGAAACCATGGTTGTGAAACTGAAGGCGTGAAAAGATACATTACCAGGAGGACTCCACCAGCTGTTACACATATACAAAATACGGAAGAAATGAAAGGAACCCTGCAATCTCCTTCCCTTGATTCCTCCATTGTTGTATAATTTTTTTTTTTTCACAAAATATTTATATGTATTTTCTCTTGTTCGATTTTTTGGTCTCTATATTTTTTTTCGTTTTTTTTTCTTGAGAAGAAAGAATTTCAAGAATTTTTGTCTTCCAGATCTAGGGTTGATAGAAGAAAGCCACTTTAATGATGAACAAATTCTGGAAGAAACAACAATGGAGCGTAATGGGGGGAGGTTGTCTGTGAGAATGTATAGGGTGATACATATGATTTAAGTGAGATTTAGTTAATAGACAGTTAATCGTATACATTGCCCTTTTGCCAAGAAAAACACGAAGGAAAATTTTGTGGATTACGATCGCCTATGCAGCACCACAAAGAAAACTAAAATATAAAATACTCATGAATACATAAATACAATAAAAATTTAAATACAAGTAAGGGTTAAATTTTGGCAAATTAACTAATTACTCCCTATGATTTGAAACCTACATTTTACCTCTTCGTGTTTAACTTTTTTTTTAAAGAATGGATGAATATCGTGAGAAATAATAGAGTTTCAAAAACACCTGTAGACTTTTTTGAATTTTTTTAAATTGTAATTTCTAATTTTTTTTACTCATGTATATGAGGGTAACTATTACTTTTTATTTATTTCCATTACTATTGGCTATTTCTATTCATTTAAAAAAAAAAACTCCAAACTATGGGAGATAACGTGTATGTTTCTAAAATGTACAGAGGCTATTTGGCTCCACATCACAGTGGAGGTTTTGAATGATTCACGCTACAAGTAATCAACAAGTTTTGAGGTTAAAATAACATATTCCTAAAGTTTTGGGTCAAAATTTCAATCTTTTTAAAATTCTAGAGCGTTAAAATTTAATAGCAAAAAGTTCAAGAGTCAAAATATAATTAGTAAAAATTTCAAGGATCAAAATGTGAATAAGAGAAAGTTCAGTGATCAAAATGTAAATAACAAAAATTTTATGGGTCAAAATATAAATAATAGAAAGTTTAAGGATCAAAATTAAAATACTTAAAGATGCAGGGATCAATATACAACTTAATAAATAAAAGGGGTAAGAATAAATCGATGAACAATACTTTTCAGATCCGTTTGGTCCGCAGACGAGTTGAGATGAGATGACTCATCCTCAAACTATGAATATTGGGATGAGTTAGTTGACATTGGATTTGATGGGATATCTTCGGAAATAATGTCATAGTGTGTTTTGTTGAGCATTAAATATTGTTTTTACTGACTAAAATATCTAAAATTTATAAGATTATTTTTATTTGATAATAGTGGTAGTGCACAATGGTAGATGGTTGTGGAGGTACGCAGTGACAGAAGGTTTGTGGTGCTGTTACATGATAGTGGTAATGGTAGCGTTTGTTGTGGTATTGTACGGTAGTGGATGGTAGTGGTAGTGGTGACGCCTAACATTGATGGAGGTGATGCTCAATGGTGGTAGTGCACAGTGATTGATGGTTTTGAAGGACCTAGAGATACACAATCATAGATGGTGGTAGTGGTGTTACATGGTAGTAGTAATAGTGGTGTTTGTTGATGATAGCATACAATAGCAGATGGTTGTGATAGTGTACAGTAGTAGGTGGTGATGGTAGTGGTTACGCCTAACATTGATAGTGGTGGTGCTCAATAGTAGTAGTAATGTATAGTGGTTGTAGTTGATAATTGCGGTGGTGGTAATAATGCAATTTGGTGGCAGTGATGGTAGTAGTAATGGCGCACGGTGGTGGGGGAAGTGGCTGTACACAGTAGTGATGGTGATGGCTGATGGCGCACATAGTGACGTTAGGTGCAAATTAGTCAATAATTTTATTATCTAATTTAAAAGTCATTCTGAGTGACTAATACTATCACTCTTGTGAGATTATTTTATTCCATACGTAAAGAATTAATTCGATTAGATAAGATGTATAATCACATGCTTCATATACAATCAAACAGTAGATGACATAAAATTAGTAATTAAATTCCATATCATATCGTGAACCAAACGCTCCCCCTCCAGACATTGTTCATCATTTTCGTGTAGAGCTTGGAAGAAGGAGATTGGCTCGCCGTGGCAGCCATAGCGGGCTGGTCACAATAGATCAGTGTGGATCAAAAGAATTTTTAGATTTGTTCAAATGGCTCCAAATCTTACTCCCAGATTCGGTTTTTAGCACAGATCGTGATTTTGAGGTCGATTTTGTCAAAAGATTATCAGAAGTTGGAAAATGGCCAAAAAAAAAAAAAAAATCCGTTACTATCTCTCCAACTCACCCAAAACAACCATAAAGAACTGTCAAAATTACACCAAGATGAAACTAAAAGCTACGGGTATATTTAAAAAAAAAACTACGGGTATAAAAATTACACCGAGACGTAAGTAAAAGCTACGGAAAACTGAATAAAAAACACCAAATTCGACAAATCACAACCCAAAATAGAAAAACTCATTTCAGACATCCAAAATAGAAAAACTCATTTCAGATATTTTTTTACTTGTGAGCTTTAAACCTCATGCTTTTTCTATAAATTCACCACAGCAATTATTTTACTGTTAATGTATTAAAAGACACACACAAAAGGAAATCTATTTAGAAATTTCTACCAATTATGTAATATAGGTTCTAAGAAATCTACTTTGACATTTTGTCAAACATTTAATGTGCATATAAATGTTCAAGATTTTGCGTGGGAATTGATAGATTCAAGCCTCAAAATTTACATACCATAAGCCTAATTCATAAGTCACCAAAATAACAATCAATATCTGCCCAAAAATGTCACATATGAAGTGTAGTAGTATAAAAACTCCACAAAAGAGAACATAGGAAATTTATAATGCATACCAAAACACCATTTTTCATAGTAGGGGACTAGTGGTGATGATTACTGGCTTCTCATTCTTCTCCTAACTTGTATGCACTTGTGGGCAGTGTGTTGTTAGGTGAAATTGGGAGTGGAGAAGTAGAGGGTGGCATTTGGGGGATTATTTTTGAATGCTCTGAATCTATCCAATGGTCCAGATGGAGCCACCAAAACTCACCAAGGCTCTCCATCTGGACCATTGGGTTCACATGGACCCGGTCTATGTAAATATATCTCGCATTTGGGAGACATTTTATCATGGATTGAATTTATAGATGGGGTTGTAAATCCGATCCATTTCAAAAAAATCTTGCTCTTGGAGTGAAAATAGTATCATGTATGTCGCAGTAGGCCAAGTGAGTTTAGGCGTGAGAGAAAGAAAATTGTGTTGGTTGAAAAAAAAAAAAAGAGTGAGAGTGTTCCAAGGGTTAAATACAAAGGCAATAGGACAATAGGCAAGGGATTGCATTTTTTACAAATTAGGAGAAAATAGACAGAGGGAGGAAATGACAAAGAACAAGGATGATGGAGCAGCAAGTCAAAATGATATTCACGTATTCTCTTGGTTTTCAAATTCAATGTTTGTCAAACCCCAACTTTACCTATAACAAAAAATCAAGTTAGAATGCTTCTAAAATTTGGTATAGAATTTCAGATGAGCTCAGTGGTTTTATGTCAGTGTAAAAATTATAAGAATGTAAAACTTGTGATGAAAATAGGAAGTTGGCCTCATGTCGTAAATTAGATTCACTTTCCTTTATACTAAGTTCATCCCCTAGATAAAATGAAGCATGTATTGATTACATTCTGCACTTGTGTTCAAGACCCCAAAAGAAGAAGTGTTTGACGTACTTTTACAGGATCTCTAGTATCTAATGGGATGATTTTCTGCAGTAAATTAACCTTCAATTAATCTCTTTATAGACCAAGGAAGTTAAATGGAGATTATAACCATTAAAATCACGTCTTTTCACAACTTGAAGTAATTGTTTGACTTGTAATACTTTGCACTTGAATGAACAGTCACAAACTTTGTTAGTTTATGCTTATTATGTCTTTTCATCTTTTGAGAATCTCCAACATTTCTTACATTAAGCCTCCGAGTTCTAGAGAGACAATCTAACCATGCATCTATACTGACATTTTACACAAAGGCTGGCTAGGTTAAATATGACAAGGAAGAAATCTTGATCAATCCATTTCTCCCTGCAGAAAGACCAACGAAACCAAAGAAAAGGAGAGGGACAAAAGGCCAGAAAATTTCTTTTCTTCACATGCCAGAAGTAAATCAATAAAAATCAAACATGTGGCTAGACAATCCAACCAGAATGTGCATTGTGAACGAACATAATAAAAAGCTTATCCTTTGACCACCAAGTTCTAACATTTAATCACAATAACTATAGCCCTAGAACCAGCTTGGGTATCCAGTGCTACTTAGCATCTTTTTATTTACATAACAAAAGAAATTAAGGAACCTATTCCTTCTCCTCGGCTGCTTTTGAATGAGAACAATTGCAAGAGTCACAAGAGATGCATAAACTGAATTGGGCAATTTCTGTACCACCTTCCCAACACCAGGGACACCTTCCTGTTGTCCTCTTTGTCAGCAAAGCAACTGTTGGTGCCACAGCCAAAGTTATAACCAATCCCTGACTAACAGTGATGAATGTATCTTTTGTTAGCCGCAGAATGAACTTCACTAAACTCTTCACGGTCCAGTTCCCCATCAAGGTTGATATCACACTCCTGTACAATGTAATAGCTAGAATTTTAAAGACAGTTTACTGTCAAACAGTCGGCCGAATCAGAATGATTCCTAATTCCTATCCTTTCTTTGATCATATTGCAACAGTTGAAAGTACATCGATTAAATGTATACAGTTATACAAAACTCAACCAAACATGAATACATAAAAGTTTCTGTTAATCAGAAGCATAGTGAAACAACTAAAGCAGGTTGTTAGCAAAGGCACAAGCAAATCATGATTCAGCCACCTAATGAACCAAAATGAACATTGCTGAGAGATCTGCAATAGTCTGTCTCCATTTTAGCATGCAGCGATAATGTGTATTCGTGAATTTAGATACTTTACCAGCATCCATTACTGAAGGCTTCTGAGTCTGAATATCAGTTTCTTCCCAAATATTTCTGCTGCCAAAATATTTCAATGACAATGAAAATTTGACAGCAAGAAATGCACCTAATTACAAACGAGTCCGGCGTTCTCCCTCTGTTTGGAATTTATTCTGCTGCCAAATTATCATCACTCAAAAATACAATTAGACTGCAGTACAACTCATGTAACTACACAGAAATCTGGAAACATATGTTTATTTCCAATTATGCTGCTGACAAGTCATCATGAAGTAAAATTAAATGTTGACTACAAGAAATAATTCTTCCTTTCTGGCTGAAAAACTAATTAGTTGACTGCTGTTACAATTAGAAGTTATCCAAATGAAGATTGCAGCTAGTTCCTGGTTGCAGAACAAGTATTCTGCCTACATAAATATTAATCTCTAAGATGAAAAATATGGGGCCTCATGGATTCCTCTGCACCTTCATGGGAACAAGATTAGAAATTTCTGAAAAGCCTCTGTCAAACAAAGGATGCCATTGCTTCTGATCTTTTTTCACTAAGGATGAGGATGAAAATATAACATTCCAAGTAAAAAGAGACCTGATATTGAATCATTCCACAACTGCATATTGAGGCAAAAATTTCATCTCTGAGTGCTTTAACATTTTAAAATACTCCCATTCTGTTTAGCTATAACACTCAAAACTCATCTTTGATGCAGAGGCTTTGGATAATCCATCTAAGATCTGGTAAATCTTGGAGCCATTGAAAAAAAGAAGTACAAAGGACACATAAAGATAAACCAAAAAGCAGCATTTTAAGTTAAAAAGATCCACTTGCACCTTAATTCTGTGTGAATTTTCTATGAGTGTTTAGCCAATATGCAATAAGAATCTAGCTTATTTCGATTTAAAATGAGGTTAAAACAAGGAAAATCCTGAATGGCAACCTAAACTAAGATTTTCCATACACAAGTAATCACAATGCTATAAGCAAAATTCAATTCTCATAATGCCATAGACTAAAGTACTAATCCAATATTTTCACAAAATCAAACATGTAACCTGTCCTCCTCAACAACAGTTAGCTGCCAACTTGTTAGGCCTTTTTTTTTTTTCTTTTTTTCTTTTTTATGCGTATTCAATGTTTCTTTCAAATGCTTTTGTTCATAAACCGGTAACTTTTATCTGTGGAAGAGGAATGAAGTAAATATGTGTAACTTTGCAATATTTTATTGATTAATTATCTTAATAAAGGAGGTCCAACATGTTTCCACTTTTTCTTCAGATTTAGGAGCAAATCAAAGCCTTGGCAACATAATTAGCAATATAGCACTGAGTTGAAGATGATGCATGGAAAAAGAAATGATTGGAACCATGTTTTGTTTTTCTCATTAAGGCTCTGCTAACATACTGTGGTGTGTAAAACAATTTAAGTTTCATACTAGGTTTTGATGTATATATTCAGATTAGGCCTCTGTACCCATTGATCTGCCTTTATGTGTCATTCTAATAATTTTCACCCATTTCTAGGAGCCAGCATTCAGTGTAAACAGGTAGTGTTAAAAAATATAAGGAAGCAACGTGTCCAAAATAATAGCAGCGTGAATTTTTCTGATTTAGTCTAAGCATTTACAATCTGCAATCCTTGAGTACATGATTTTTTTATTTGATATGTAACTCTTTAAAGGTTGGCTGAATCCTAATCAAAGTCACCTATCAACAGCAGTTCATGCTTTTAGAAAAGATAGTCATTAGTCAATAAGCTTTGTGGGGCGGTGAGATTTCATTGCATTAAAAACATTAGAGATCATGGAAAAGCACACACATATGTTGAAAAATCCAACCAAAAAGATTTGCATTTATAATGAAACGGTGGTGATACACTTATGGATACTCTTAGATCACTACTTCAAGCTACACAATACATAAATGGTATTTGCTCAACATTGATCACTAATTTACACTACTTACTCTTTTATGATACTACCACAATGAGTGGTGGCAATCTCACTCATATATAATAAGAGTTGCAGCTAGAATCACATCAAAAGAATCAGTACAGGGCAGTCTTTTAAGTTATGGAAAGAAGCCCAACTAACATACAGCAGCAATTAAAATATCAAATCTCAACAGAAGAAGAATGAAAAATAGAATAGAACAATAAAGTACTCCTAATTTCCAATGATTTCCCAAAAAATAACAATTATTCTTATTGATAAAGCGTGTTTCTGCATGCTAGATACTTTAGATGATGACGTAGGACATTATTACACACCTGCATCAAGGCTCTGACTTGCTCTTTTGAAGGGGGATCAAAATGAGGCCCAGGCAAGCGCTTATTAATATCACTAGCAAACAGAGAAGATTTCAATCAAGATAGAATACTTTATACAAATACTATAAATTTTCAAGAATGCGAGAACTTTTATGTTTGGGTGCGGTATCTTACTTGAACACCAATAGCACAGCAATATAAAGATCTTCAAATGTTAAATTTGCCCGCCCTTGCTCATTTTTTAGACGATCAAAAACCTTGTCCGTTATTTTTCGTATTTGCCTTTCTCTCCACTCCTTACCTGCACAAAATGCAAAGTACATATGATGTTGGCATGTTCTGATGCTTAGATAAGGAAGACAAACAGAATAACCACAAACTAATCAGACAGAATAGTCTGCAAATCCAAGAACAGAATAAACACAAACTAATCAGACAGAATAGTCTGCAAATCCACAAACAGAATAACCACAAACTAATCAGACAGAATAGCCCGCAAATCCATGAACTAATCCAGACTCCTGGGGCACTCAAGTCCATGAATGCTAATAAAAGAGTTAGTGTTATCTTCTAAACATACTTAAGTAACTTTCACTATCATGTCACTTTACAATCCCAGGCAGAAAAACAAAGAAAGACCATTAGAATATCTTTCCCACTTAATCAACTTTGTTAGCATTGCAATTTGATTCTGAGTACTCAGAATACATTGAGTTCTATGTCCAATTTCACCTCTTTACTGACTATTGACTTCAAAATGTCCGTAAAACTTCTTTCCATTACACAATCCTTTTTGTCTTGGTGAACCATTACATCCACAATGCACAATTAAATATATGACATACTCTATACAGCACAAAAATTACCAGCAAGATGTATCCAGGAGTATATAAAAAATCGATCCCTACTCCAGAAAAAGGAAAGCAGAAAACTAAATAGTATTGCAAATATTCCATTCAGGTTTTCCGGTTCCCTAGAAAGCTTTCATGTTCATCTCCATTGATATTGACCAAAAGAGCATTAGGTGCTCATAGAATATTTTAAGTTATATTAGCAAGACACAATCCTTGAATGAGTCAAAGTAGATACTTGAGAAGATGTAAGAACTATCTATTGGGCAGCCAGCACAAGTTTTTTTTTGTCATACAACACTACAATGAATTTAAAGAAATCATAATAAAGGTTTTCAAATGTTCCATCAAATCATTACACGAAGGAGCAAAAATATTACTATCTTTAGCAGCAATCACAACAATGAAAGTCGTATCTCAGAAAATGCTTGTTGATATGGTTATCAATAAGCCAAAGCATCCTGAAACTAATATGCTAGTTGACATCTGAAAGAGAATACAAGTAAAAAGACACCCAACATGCTGACTCCATTGGAATTAAAACATGGCATATCAAAAGCAACATCAGATGCTGGCAGAATAAAACCTTAGCATAGTCCCTCATTAGCATTCAACAACACTATTAGCAAGAGAATCTGACCCAAATCCCACATTTGAAGGAAGAGATTCATAACAATAGATTTTTAAAACACCGTGTGAATGAATAAGCTCAGCGGCA
Organism: Mitragyna speciosa; assembly: GCA_024721245.1. NCBI lineage: Eukaryota > Viridiplantae > Streptophyta > Magnoliopsida > Gentianales > Rubiaceae > Mitragyna > Mitragyna speciosa. The sequence goes on along the minus strand of CM045555.1, from coordinate 5,064,638 downwards.
TCAGCAGATGTAATCTTAAAAGCAAATTTAATTCCTGTAATCACAAGTAGGGAAAAATACAGAACAAAACTAAAATCCTATGCTTAGAAAGCAATCAAGATAATTAATATGTTGATGTGACATAAAGAAAGCTGAATTCAAGAAAAGCCTAAAACAGTGGTTTGGTGCAGCAATTCACAAAAATAAATTGGCACCCAGATACAATAGAATGCATGGCCTGCTTAAAATTAGTTCGAATACCTATCTGAAAGTCTGATAATATGAACAGCTAAACTAAATATCAATAAACTGAGCTAAGTCAAATTATTGCCCATGCGACTATGCCTCTCATTATTCTTCATGAATATGAGATATTACAAATGAACTCCAATTTCATGGTCTATTGAATCAAACAAATACCCATTATTCTTATAAAAAATTAAGGAAAAAAAAACTGAAATTCTAATGCTGCCCACAGTAACATACAGGAAGATGAAGCCTAAACAATTTGCCCTTTTTCCAACTGAAAAAGAAATACGATAATGAAAGAATTGTCTGCTTCTTCAAAACATGAGATGTTATTGTATTCTTAGAAAATAAAAGCAAAACCTTTGACATTTTTTTTTTTTTTTTGAAGGACCTTTGACTTGAAACATATAACTAAGAATTCCATAACATCCCAGATAAAATTGTTCCTGAAGTAATGAAATCAATTCATTTTCAGCACTTAAATCGAAATAAACATGCCCAAGAAATGCCAGCCTGCTTACATTAACATACAGCAAAATGATCAGTCCAAGATCAAATTCGTTGGCATGATACTAATATATACGAGAAACCAACTGTCCAAGTATTTTTCTGTGTTCACATCAAGATTTAGCGTCAAAAGATGAAAGCAGAGATTTGTATTTACCTTGGAATTTCTCAAGAATTTGCCCCATGCCTTTGAGGAACTAAAGGATGATAAGTACTATGTGGAATGCTTGTGTATTTTGCTATGGCCTAGGTGAACTATACCTGCCCAAGGAAGCGTGTGCTTAGGATCTGGTACTGCTACTACTTCACGGGAGATTTTTTTTAAAGTTTGATGAGTCAATCATTGAATCAATGACCATTGGATTTGCACTGGAAAACAACAAAGAGTGGAGATGACTCGTGAATGTGTACAAATTTTTTCTTTAGAAAAAGTTCTTGATAGATTTACTTACACGATTGTCAACCGTCAAATATAGGGAACAAGCCCTCAACAAATCAATTGAATATATATAGGAATATTTTCATTGTTCAACACTAGTGCTAGGCACACACGAAAATCAACGTTCACATTATCAAAGCAAAACTAGCTATAACCATTTAATATATTTTTATATATAATGAGTAGTAATTTTGTTAATTATCATATTTATGAGCCAATAAAACTATAGTTATTTGTTATATCTTTAATATAAAATGAGTAGTTATTTTGTTAGTTATCATGTTTATGTTTATAGATAGTTTCATTGATAATATGTGTTTTAAAAAAATAAAGAAATGAATTTAATTTTTTAAAAAAATTAAAATAGGGGAGTCACCATAAACCAAATGTTCTTCCCCTTTTTGTGTATAGTAAGATGGACCTCAAACTTTTTGATACCCTTAAACTAGGGCTATTCAAAAGTAACTAGAAAACTGAGAAAACCGACTCGTCTCGAATCGAAAAAAAGAGGGTAACCGAACCGATTACTAACATCGGGTCGCGTAGCGAGTCAGGTAGCGATTCATATTCTTGTGAACCAGCAGGTAACTGACCCGGTCCATAGTGAAGGGTAGTTTTAGTCATTTTGTATGTGGTATTATTTTACTAATTCATTGTTTATTTTTTGATTTATTTTATTGTTAGTACTAATTTATACTTCTATTTCGTTCTTGATTGATGAACATTTGAGTTTTTATTTTATTATTTGGATGTTCATTTGACTATTTATTAAATATTTTTTATTTTTATGGCTAATTGAAATGTGATGATGAATTTGAAAAACTAAACGACTACCTGTTTATTTAGTTTTTTGTTTTTTGATTGCTTTGAAAATTACAGTTTGATGATGTAATTTAACTTTAAGATCATTGATACTTGTGTTATTAGTGATTTAATGATAGTTTACAATTTTTTCTTGATTTATTTTTTATTTTAAAAACACCGATGAATTATGATGGACCGGGTCCAGTACCCAGCCTATCCGAACCGGTTTTGCGGGTAGCTGAAAGGCCAGGTACCCGCTACATGTGGATTGGTTCACGATTCGAAATTTTGCCAAACTGGTAGGACCGGTTTGGTTCAAAATTTTTGTTCATGGATCGGGTACCCGATCCATGAACACCCCTACCTTAAACTTTTTTTTTTTTTTTTGAGAAAAAGCTGTGTTTTCATTGAGATAAATCAGAGTCTACAGCCTATCCGAACCGGTTTTGCGGGTAGCTGAAAGTCTAGGTACCCGCTACATGTGGATTGGTTCACGATTCGAAATTTTGCCAAATCGGTAGGACCGGTTTGGTTCAAAATTTTTGTTCATGGATCGGGTACCCAATCCATGAACACCCCTACCTTAAACTTTTTTTTTTTTTTTTGAGAAAAAGCTGTGTTTTCATTGAGATAAATCAGAGTCTACAGCCAACTTGATAGAATGAGGAAAATCAGTAAACCACACATGACAACCATTGACTCTTAGTGCAATTCTAGCTGCGTCATGAGCAGGCTGATTACAAAATCTGGACACATGGGAAATATTCAGAATAGGAAAATGCTTCCTCAACTCTCGAATGGTTTCAATGATATGGCCTGTTGGTGAGAGGTCCGGCTGCTTACTGTTGATCTTGTTAACCACGTTCAGAGCATCCCCTTCGACCTCAAAATGAGAGATACCAACCTCTTGTGCAAATTTCATTTATTCAACTTAAACTTTTCCCTTGGTAAATTTCATTTGTCCAACTTAATGTTGTCAGCTTAAAATGTAGGGTACTATAACCCAAAAATTGGAATATGTCGTTAGTTATTAGGACTTTAGAAATAAATATAAAAAAAGGCATTAAATATACTATTGTTGTCATAGTGGCGGTAGCATGTGAGTATAATTCTTCTTAGATTGATGTCCACTTAATTAATTTATGTTAACTTTGATAACATGCGAAAAATAATGTTAATTGATATAATTCTAATATCTTTATTAAGTATAATTTTAGTTCGTTCTTTGAGTTGGTCGAGCTGTTAGAGTTAGTGCAATGCCATCTTATTATATCAAGTTCGAATCTCTCTTGGGACATGAGTGATGTGCGCACGGTTGCGTATGCCAAGACCCTTTGGATTTTAGGTCAACAACTCGTTGAACTCAAGACCCCGTTGGATTCGTAAACCCAAGAACCCTTGACGTGGAGTTGGTGTGCTCACAAATCTCCCCTTGAAGATGAACACGTCCCTAAGAAAACTAGGCTAAACCGAGTTGAGCAAGTTCAATCGTTTAATCTAATCTATTAAGAACTTGATCAAAAACTAGAAGAAACTCTAAGCAAGATTGTGGTCGCCACAAGCAAAGCTTGATAAGACCAAAGGAGTAGTTCTTAATCACCAAAGAACCAAGAAAATTCTAAAAAGAATTCACTCAAAATATCATCATATGGCTGCCTCCTACAGTAACGATTTTAGGCCTTTAAATAGGCACACAAATAACATGCTAGGGTTTTGTAGTAAAACAAACTACTTAACTAAATGAACTAGCTTAAACATATTATAAACGAACTAAACTAACTATAATCAGCCCAAACCAGCCCAAGTGAAGTGGATTTGGGCTTAATAAAATACGCATGCTCCAAACCAGCCCAAGTGAATCACCTTGACGCCTCTTAGCCCGTTACACTACAAATGGATCAGTGCCCTCCAAGTCTTCAATCCTCACACTTAGCTGGTTATTTGGACCTTCTTCTAGGCCTTGTTCAGCCCAAATAGTGTAGACCAACCGTGGAGAATGCTTAGCCCAACTTGCTTGGTTTTCTTCTTCAAGTGTATCCAAAATCAGTCCATGAAGAGCATCCTTCATTCTTCTTGTCTTGATCAAGTTCTTAGAATAAATTAGGTTAGACAAATGAACTCGCTCATATCGGTCTAGCAAAGTTTATTCTTTGGTTCGAGATTTCTACAAGGGTTGAATTCAAGGCGACCAATCTCCACGTTTAGGTTGCTTTGGTTTACGAATCAAAGTTGGTCTAAAGTTCAACGAGATTGTTTCTTTTGAAGATAATTTGGTCCAATTCAGCGAGAGGATTTGGATTAAATTGTCGCCTGATTCTTCAAGACGATCTTTGGGGAGATATTCCTGTGATATACGAAAGAGGCCGCCCCCGATCGTATCAATGAGCCTATCGCACAGGACTTACTTAGTGCAATTTATCTCTCCTTGTGGTTTTGCAAGGGCTTGCTTAGTGTGACTTATCTCTTCGTGTGGTTTGCAGGCTATTACACGGCGTAAGATTTATCCAGCACACATCAAGATTTATCCAGCACGCATATTTAGGTAGCAACTAAGAATTTCCTAGTCACAAAAAAAAGTATAATTTTAGTTCATATTATTCCGCCATCATCGTGAAATCCCCTACTTAGGGAAAAGTATAAGATGCACCACATGAGTAGAATCAATGATTTATCATCATGTAGCGATTGTAGACCATATCTTTTATTATTTGACGATGTGTGATTAGTTCTACTATATCATGTAGCTCGCCACGTTATGCCCATGATGCATGCAATACTCACTCCTTGCTTAGTGCACCCCATGATTTTCCCTAGAAAATAGTCTTACCTAGATGTATTATTGCCATGGCAAAAGTATGATTTATTAGGGTGACAACATAACGTTTTCAAAAGTTTTGTTGTCGAAATAAGATTCTAGATAATTAAGCGGTCCAAACTAGATTACTGGAATAGTTTAGCGGCCTCCTTCCGTCCAAAGTACTGTCCTCCCAAAACCCCAAAAACCATTGTATGGTTTCTATTATTTTTTCTCCTAAAGAATCCAGCCTAGGTGGTTTTCGTTCTTATCTCTATGAAATTGAGGAAATTATCCTAATATCATATGCTTTTTTTTATTAATTTATTTTCTTTACGAAGTGATTTTTATCCCTTTGTTTCTATCCTTTCTTGAAGTCTGAACAATTGAAAATTGTAAGCCTATATGTGCAGTTCTCGGAAAAAAAAAAAAAAGATGGATTTTTAGTTGGAATTTAGGTGATAAATAATGAAATGAAAACATTTTTGAGACTAATATGATTATTGGTGATCAGCACTGATGTAAGGAAGTCAAGTTATTTTCTTTTTTGAATTGTCAGTTTTCAGTTCATGAATTTTATGTGTACCCAGAAATTTTTTTGTAATATCTTTTAGCTTCTTGAAAGAATTTTCTTTGCTTATATTCCAGTGATAAGTGCAGAAGCGAGGATATTATTGAGACTAATACGATGATGATGTTTAAAGTCCATTTTTTTTTTTGAAATTTTCAGTCGCTAACTCTTGCATCCGTGCCCAGAAATTTTTTTTTTGGGTAATATTTTTCAGTTCTTGAATGAATTTTTGCCTGATTATTCTCCCTACTTGAATATTCACAGCCAAAAGAAAGGATCTTGGCACATTATTGAACTTTATGAATTATTATTTTTACTTGTATGTAGAGGTTACTACTTTTTTATTGGTGGCCCTTTTGTATCCTTGTAGGTTATATTGTGGGAGATACAAATTTCAGTTGAGATGGCTTCATTTCATTTCGACGATATCATTGAGGTTCAGGATGTGGATGTTGAGGGTAAAAGATACGATAAAGGTATTGTGGCTTCTGAATGCTACTCTTTCCAGTACTTTACGTGTATGTTTTATGTTTATGTGAAAGACGCTTACTGGCATAATGTTCATGTTTGTCAAATTTCTTATCTTTATTTGATGAATATATGTGCTTGCAAGATCTTTTAGACTTTAGGTTTCAGAGGATGCAAAGAAGACTGTGCTTATGTGTTCTTCCTAGGTCTCCTGCCTGTTGTACAATTACATTGCACATGTATGAATCTTGCAACAGGAGGATATAGGCCTATTTGTTTATAGTTGTATGACTCTCTGAAGTGTAAGTATTATGAAATTAAGTTTTAGAGATTTCAATTACAGGGTGTCTTATGCCTTGTTATCTCAAGTCTCTCATTATATTATGTGAATTAGAAATGTTTTGCACATTTTTGTTTATTCGTTTACTGGTAATCTAAAATAGTACATTTTTGGATATTATATGGAAGATATGTTGGAAATTTCAATATGGGGTGATCAGTAAATTTGATAGTAATTTTCAGGATCGCTATAATCCTCATTGTTTTGGCAGCGGGCACGTTTAATTATTACCCAGGGAACACATACGTAATGTAGTGTTTTACTTCAGCTTGCAGTTTCCTGAGGTTCACTGAATAATCTTGCATATAAAGTTGTTTTACCTGGTTTGTTATCATGATCATATAAATATGTTTGTCTTTTTAAGTGAAATACAATTACAAATGTTCCAGAAGATTAGAATGATTTTGTTCTTTAGAGCACAGAGATGGATTTCAATTTTCTTTTATTTTCTGATAAATACATAATTTTACATAATTGATGGGCATCTTCTACGTCTGTCTCATACAACTGCCTTTACTTGAGCTTGAACTGATAGTTCTGCTGATCTGTTTCTACAGTTTGTCGTATAGATGCAAAGAGTGAAGATGGTGAGATATATATGCAGCTGGATGTGATTTCTGACTTATATTCCATGCGTGCAAAAGAAAAGTATAGGATGGTATTATCGGAGACTTTAAGCTTAGATGGGTCAGCCGTCACTAGCTATTTTCCTGAGGTACTCTTTTCCTTGTTCATTTTCTTAAGGTGTTAATGTGTGTCTTTTTTTTTCTGACTGAGGTTTGGGGAAGTTTCTCTGTCAGAAGTTTTCTTATCTGGTTTCAATTTTCTTGAAAAATAACTGTTTTATAGCTGGAATTTGAACTTAGACTATAAAAGGAGTGCTTCAGATTCATTCTTGTAGTACTTCATGTGGAATATTCTGGTGGACCACGAGGAACTTGGCCTACACTTGCCCTGGTGTTCTGCTTTCTTCCAAACAAAGCTCAATGTTCACGGTGGTCTATAGTCCAGATTATTGTTAATGATTTCATTTCAAGCATTATTCAGGAAAGTTGCTCTTAACTCTTTAATTGGCTTGCAAATGGAGTAATGCTTTTTTCCTTGATATGGAGAAAATTCTTTTTCTTTCAGTGATTTGATACATATTCCTTTTCATATATAATATTAGTAGTACAAGGGAGAAAAAGGGTTAATAGTTGATAAGATGCGGTTGGTAAGGTGATATGTCTAATCTAAGTTGGGCAGTATAAATGAGTATTGTGGTTTAATATATTTGCATTTCCTATATGTGTTATGGTCCATCGTTGAGAGGATGTTTCATTGTAGATGAAAGTGCCACATCTTATTTATAGAAGACTTATTGGATGTTTGATGACTATCTCTACTGACTTACAACAAGTTGCTATCATTCTACCATAAGTTCTTTAGAATTACAAAGCTTCCAGCATGTTGCTGTTCCCTCACATCTTCTATAATTCATTTTTTCTGAGTATATATTTATATGTTTCTATTTTTATCAATGAATTAATGCTGTTTGTTTGGCTTTTTAGCTATATCCTGATTCGTTTGAAGCATGTTCATGTTAATTTTGTTCATTTATTTATTTTAAAGCTTCTGTTTCGTTTATGAATCAAAGCTCTTTCCTTGCTTTCAAGCCTTTTAAACAACACGTATCATTTGATGATCTTAGTTTGATTTGCAGAATTAAGAACTTCAATTGATAATCGAAAGGCTGATTTCTTTTCTTGTCAATGTCATATGTAGCACGGGATATTTAAAGTAATCAGATTTATGATAGAAGACTTGTGATTTGGCAGTGCAATCTCAACGTCTGAAGGCCTACAATGAGTTGTAATGTTATCTGTTCTACAATTGCAGGGCAGGCAGAAATCTCTTGCAGACAAATTCGAGTATGTCATGCACGGGTTGTTGTATAAGATCTCGGAGGAGAAATCAAAAGCTAGTGTCAAAGTGTATGTATTTTATGCATGCTTGTTCATGAGAAATGTGTTTTCTATTTTGTCAATAGATTGGTCCAGACTGCCTAATTCAAGATTTTATGGCAAACTTATGAATTGTAAGCTTAATATTAAAACTATACTGAGAGAGGTGATTATCACATGTGTACATACTTAATTGGCTAATATATTAAACATGTTACTTACCTAATCATAATCCAAGCCAAAATACTTTTAAACATGATCAGTGAGTAAACAGACCTTCTGGCTGGTTTAGAGCCCCTGCCAACTGATTGATTATGGTTCATTGCTGCATGGAATAGACATGAGAAAAAAAAAATTGCATAAATTGGAAAAAGCGATCCTGATTGTACCTGTTTGATTAGTCTTGACTGATTCTTGACCAATTTTATGTGTTAGTTGCATCAGACGGGACTACGACTATTTCAGGTTTAACTGACAGTCTTATCTGGATTTTGTACCATTGCCAGAATAGTCATCCCGCTTATTGATACTGCTAATTGCAGGAAGACAAAATTTTTAAATTAACTAATATTTCTTGAGTCTCCACATGGGCAAGTCTAGTAATTTCGTTTTGCTATTTTTCTGCAGGGTGGTGTATGTATCATTTGGAGGGCTTCAGCTGATGATGAAAGGTCCTCCTTTAAAGATGCACAGATGCAAGGTTGATCAAAGGTTGTTTTTACTGTTGAGGAAGGTGTGAAACCTTATTTCACTCTTCTAACTGAATGTTTGTTTTGAAATGAATCTTGGTGAACTGAATTTCAATTTTAACTTCTCTGAACAAAGCCAACACGAAGAGGACACACTATTGTGGAATTGTCTGTCAATAAATCTGTCTATCAGTGTCTCAAAGTGATGTTATTGCACTTCATTGTGAGGTCTGTATATTCAGTTGTGGTATATTTGCATACAAAGTGAAAGTAATTCCTTTCTTGCTTTTCTCTCCACCGCTACCATCTTCTCTTGAGGAATCTGCAATCCAATTCACGACTGTCTTCAACCTATACAATACTTTTTCTGATCATCTCAACAGTGCGGATTTGAGTTCCTTATGGATCATTTTGCAAATTGGCTAATTGGATCAGAATTTGGCATTTGGTCTGCTGTATAGCTATGTTGTTTTCTGCTCTCAGTAAACCATGTCTGCTTTAGTTCATTAGGATTTATGCTTTAATCGCATATATTCCAACAAGATTTGGCCTTCAGGTGTGAGATTTGGTATTTCTCGAGGCTAAATGTAGTCTTCATACTGATTTGGCACTGGTAAGTGTCCGGTAAATGTGTGGAGATTAGACTGAAATCAAAACTTAAGCTTTATAGATTTTAGAACCTAGTGGCAGATCCTCTAAGAATCAGAAGAAAAACTAATTTGTGGATGGAGGGGGCAGATATAAATGAGTAGTGAGTAGAAAATTGGGAAAGAGAAATCTGTGATTCTCTTGTAAGTTTCAACTTCAAATTACGAATTCATTCTGATAAAACCAGAAGCTATTACAACAGACCTTTATTTAGACAGAAAGGAAACTATTCTTGGAGGCCAAGATTTTTTATGAACTAAGCAACATAACTATTAGGAAAGTTAACACTTGATAAAGCTAAAAGCTGACAAGTGTAAGAGATTAAGTTGAATTCGACTCCCTTGCGACTCAAACAAAATTCTAATCGCTAACACTCGCAGGATGACCTAATATGGTTTCTGCCTCTATTAAGGTAGTGATCTATTTCTGCAACCGGTGAAATTGCAGCAGTGTTTTGAGAACCGATTGCAGCAGTGTTTTGAGAACTAGACCGGATTGGTCGGTTCGATTGGTTAAACTACGAATTGGCCGTGATTCCGGTCCGATTTTCTACAAAAGCCGAAAAAAGTCAATGAACCGACAAGAACCGGTTCAATTGCTCAAATTGTCGGTTTTTGAGTTTGGGCTTTTTTTCAGAAAGGTTTGTTTTGGTGCAAGTGAGAGATCTTGAATCCAAGACCTTCCACTTGAGCTCCCAAGTGCCCAACTACTCAACCAAGCTTCTTGTTGTGAATGGATGCTACAAATCATTCTATTTCATCTTTGTTTTAGATTTCTTTTATTAATAATTTTAATAAAATTAATTGATTCTTACATTTTTTTTATTTCCTTTATCAATCATGTTTAATAAAATTAACTCATCCTTACTTTTTTAGTTTCTTTATTTCCATACTTTTTTAATTTGACATCTAAATTTATTATGAAATCTCGGATTTGTTTTTACTAAAATCTTTCATACTAAGACTGGTCCTTTTATCAAAATTTGTTTAATTATTCATTTATAACTAAAATATTTTCCTAATTAAAAGTTTAAATTCGTATTTTGGTCACTCATCTATTTAGATTTTTGAATTATAGTTACCTTGGAAGATAGGGCAAAAGAATAATTTTAATTTTAAAAAATTACACTTAGTTGAACTGGCCTATATACACGGTCAATTAATTATATTATTTAGTATTAAAAATAAATTTAAATTTTACATTGCAAAATAAGTATTGATGGCATTAAAAGAATAGAGAATGTGAAAATAAGCAACAAATATGATTTAATAATTTAGAATGTTCAAGATTGTAATTTAAAATATTTAAAATATAATAATTTACTTTAATGGTGAATATTAAAGTGTTTGTTTTATTTGTGGAATTTTTTTTGGATACATTTACTTTTTATAGGTATTATATGATTTATACTTGTAAAATATTTCATAAAATTTTTACTAAATATAATAGATTTATTAACTTGTATATTTGAATATATTCAAACAAGCAACAGATTAACTAGTTTAATAGGATGGGGTATATATAGTATTTGTTGTTATATTATTCATAAAACAGGTTATGGTGACAATCCTAGAATATTTTTTTGTATTAACAAATTATAATTTAACATTTTGTTCCTTGAAATTAAAATGCAAATTCAAACTCAAAATTCCAATATGTTTTTTGTATTAACTACCATTTCACATGCACATGACTAGATTATGTTTTTTTGTATTAACTGCACGTGACTACATTATATTTGTAATTGTTAAAATTTTGTCGGTTGTCCCACTTTGCCTAATATAAAAAATTTTAAGAACCATATTTGTTTTAATCAAAGCATTAAGCGATCAATTTCATGCACAACCAAATATTGGGGACCAAAATTACAACTTTCCCTTAAATACTATGGACATTTTAATTTTTTACGTGATAAAACATCTATCTTTTACTACTAGTCAAATTACACCACAAGTCAAATTAATTTTGTTTGATATGTGAATGAACGGTTTATTATGCACCTTTTACTTATAACAAAGTAATTAAATAGGGGCATTTTAGAGAAGTTAAAAATTAATTACATTCTTCAATTAGAAAGTAGACTATAATTTGGAACGGATGAAAAAGAAAAACAAGACTATCAAAATGAGACGAAAAGAGTATTTACTTATTAGGGTAACGCCAAAAATGATATGAAATTTGTGATGATTTTGATGTGACAATGTGGAAAAGTCCTAAACAGAAACCAACCATTTGAACCATTACAAATTCGAGCAAAACCTCGTGATCATGCGGAATGTTAGGAGTTAGTTTTAAATTATAATTTTTGAACTCCAATGATCTTTAATTGGTTTGAGTTTATTAACTCTTATCGCGAATGCATGTTGTTCGTGATAATTATTAACAAAAAAACATTTTCTCAAAGCAGTACCCAGATATTTTTATCATTGTAAAGAAATTAAGTATTGTCAACACTATTAAAATGGCGTCAGAAAGAGTCTCTATCAACGATGGTAAAGGGAAACTCAGATATGCCTATTACAGGATCAGTCTCAGAAAGAAACACAAAAAGAGTCCACCTCTGCTGAACCGGAGACCCATTAACTATGCCTCTATGATTAACCATTGCAGCAACCCCGTGTACGCTGTCCTATGTTTGAACTTTACTTTTGAGCTACGCCATTCTATAAGACAACAGCATCAACTTGTGTTCTTCAGTTAGATGACCATAATTTCCTCTATAAAAGTCAGGTTTTTAACAACTTCTTACCAGTGCAAACTCAAGAAGACAAATTCTTACTAGAAATGGCATCTAAAACAGTAATTTCAGCGGTATTCTCTTTCTTAGTTTTGTTAGCACTTGCTGTGGGATCTAATGCGGGGGGAATAGCCATCTACTGGGGTCAGAATGGAAATGAGGGCACATTAGCAGAAACTTGTGCCTCTGGGAACTATGATTTTGTGAATTTAGCTTTCCTTAGTACTTTTGGCAATGGACAGACTCCACAACTCAACCTTGCAGGTCACTGCGATCCATCCGTCAATGGATGCACTGGCTTAAGCTCTGAAATCAAATCCTGCCAAGCCAAAGGAGTCAAGGTGATTCTCTCCATAGGTGGAGGAGCAGGGAGCTACTATCTTGCCTCTGCTGAAGATGCCAGACAAGTTGCAACTTACCTATGGAACAATTATTTAGGAGGACAATCATCTTCACGGCCTCTTGGCGATGCTGTTTTGGATGGTATTGACTTTGATATTGAAGGTGGAACCAACCAATACTGGGATGTTCTTGCTAAGTATCTTTCTGCTTATAGCAACCGTGGTAAGAAGGTCTACTTAACAGCAGCACCTCAGTGCCCTTACCCTGATGCTTGGGTTGGAGGTGCGCTTCAGACTGGTGTCTTTGACTATGTCTGGGTCCAATTCTACAACAATCCTCCATGCCAGTATTCTGGTGGGGACTTGAGTAACCTTGAGAATGCATGGAAACAATGGACTTCCATCCCAGCTGGCAAGGTCTTCCTTGGGTTGCCTGCTGCTCCAGATGCAGCAGGAAGTGGCTTCATTCCCGCCACTGACCTGATCTCCCAAGTGCTTCCCGCAATTAAGGATTCTGGCAAATATGGGGGCGTTATGTTGTGGTCCAAGTTTTATGATGATGAAACAGGATATAGCTCTTCCATCAAGAGTGATGTCTGAATAACTCTTATTGTTAGCACCTGTGACTACTTATAATGTAATTGTGTTCAAGTCGTTGGTATCATCATGTATGTCCATTCATGACATGCAAGTATGTAAAAGTTTGTTTTCTCTGGATTGCGAGTTACTTTTTCAGGCCATTGAGGATGTGAGATTTCTTTGCCAAGCTCTTTTTGGTTCATGTTTTTCATGTTTTCTCCGCTTATGAGTTATGACATGGAGGGGGGAGAAGCGGTTTGATGAACAAAGAAATTTTCTTTAGGTTCACTGACTTTTACAACTCTGCAAACCCGAGCCATAGTCTCTCTTGGCATGATTTAAGCTACTTTGTTGCAAAGATCCCACACTAAATTCACTCCACATTTTCAATCACAGACAACTCCAAATTGTAGAAAATCAGTTATAGTAGGTATTTTGATGCACAACAAATACCAATTGCGTGTCTGGATTCATGGTTATAAGCTGAACCCATTGGAAGATCCTCCCAATAACTACTAAATTAGATGACTACATGGGACCTCATAATACAAAAACTTCACCTGATCGTATCTACTTGAAATGACTCGAGACTTTGTGATCATTAATAAGGTGAACACTTTTAACATCTTCTATAAATGTTCCGTTATCCATTACCATAAAATTTAATGACAAGATCATGTATCAACTTTCTCTTGAATATTTGGCCATACCCAATTAAAATACACTAAATAAACCTGTCTAACAATTCATCAATCTAGGCTCAAAAGTAGATCATTTTGTAGAAAAAATATGGGACATAGAACACAAATTATGGAGAGACGTACAAATACACACGAATACAAATCTGTGAAGCTCCATTTTCATCCCTCTTACTTTGAGAACATATCAAAAGTAACTGACAATTTCATCATACTTTTATTGGATATGCTTTGGGATTTCACCTTTTTTCAAGAGAGACAGAGAGTACTCAGCAGCGTCAATAAGGTCGTCAATATTGTGGAGGGACCGCTCTTCAGAACCCAGCATAAATATGGCACGAACTTCAGCTTTCTTGGACAACCTTGCAGCCAAATTCAAAGGCAAAGCAGGGGAATTGAGGGTCCTTAGAATTTGTCTATACAATGAAAGGACTCTTCCTCTGTTTCTTGCTAAGTCCTCAGCTGTTGCCCATATCAGACCCTTTGTCATCTCTCACTGATCACTCCTCCTGCACAAGAAAAAGTAGCACTATTAGCACGAGACATATAATCAAACATTTGGTGTGCAACACTTAAAAAAAAACACAGAGACTCCTTCAAGATCAAGAATGAAATGGGACTTGCTCTGCTTCGATATACAATGATTTTAAGATTGATGGAGCTTTTTGTTCTTACTATATGTTGAAATCTGAACAGGGGATTCTATGTAGGTGTGCTGCTTTCTGAAACTGAAATTTGGAAGAGCAAAACTTGCTGGTAAACGGTGTGTCTGGTTTCCCAGGCTCAAAGTGAAGGGAGAGTATATGACGATATGACATCATGAGGAATAATCATGCAATGATATAATGAATTTTCGTTAGTAAAAATGATAAATTTTTGTAAAAAATTAATAAATTTATTACTTTTTGTGAAAATTTTACTACTTTTTATTTATCACTCTTCGTCACAACAACATTTTCCTATTATTGAATAATATGTCATAGTTTTACTTATTTATTTATTTATTTTTAAAATCTTTCTCTTCAAAAAGAAAATGCTATTGTTATTGTGACGAAATAATTTTCTTTTACAGAAAAAGTAATCCAAAAATTTTTACTACACAAGTTTTTTTTTTTTTTAGTGAAACTATGCAAGTTTTTTCTTTTTAAATTTTTAGAAAAAAAAAGTATTTAATTATACTTCGCGAACTAAAAAAAAAAAAATGTAACTATGGTGAATTACTTTCTCTCAATATCTACTTGCTTAAAATACCTCTAGGACTGTCAATTGTATCAAATTGTTCCTTAAGGAAAGGAAATTAAAGTCCTACTCTTGAGCAAATCCAACTGTATGTACTACGCATCTATAATTATATGTTGTATCAGACAACTCTAGACTGGGAGATGATAGCAACTAACTCTACATTACAAGGTCATTGTTACTAATTATTGGAGTTAAATATGGACTCTTTATTGAAAGGATATTATTAACCTTCCAACCTTATGTATGTTTCCCCCAATCAAATCAATCTATAAATTTAGGTATATGTGGTACAAAGTACTATAAATATAAACTACGTGGATATCTAAGAGATAAAGAGGTGCTTTTTGATAAAGAAGTGCTTGAAAAATTTTTAATTTTCTTTATCATTGACAGTAAGTAGTAAGAACTCTAGTTAATTGAATCAATTTGGTACAAGTACGAGTTCGAGGGATAACATGGATCAATTCACAGCTGGGAAGTAGGTGTGGTTTTCACCTTGATTTTCTTGGAATTTAGAATTCTGTGTGAGTCAAAAATTGGAATGAATTTAGCAACATTGTATACTTTGTTACAAGAAACAGCTTAAATGATGCCAAGAGAGAAAATGACATCTAATTTGAGTTTGCAGAGTTGCAAAATAGAGAGAATATTTAAAGAAAATTGCAAAAGTAAAATCCAATAAGCAAGAAGCCACCAAATGATCATGGGCCTGAATAATAAATTGTTTACCAATAGAAACAAGCTTCAAGTTGTAAATTTCTCCAACATTCTCATTACAAACAATTATGCCCACATCACCAAGACAACACCATAAATAGCATCATTTGTATTAGTTAGTCCAGAGATGCAGACAACAAACAATTGTTTAGACATCATTCTTGATGGATTTGCTATATCCAGTTTCATCATCATAAAATTTGGACCACAGCATGACCCCTCCATACTTGGAAGAATCCTTAATTGCTGGAAGGACTTGTGAGGTGAGATCACTAGCTGGAATGAAGCCACTTCCAGCAGCATCAGGAGCAGCAGGCAATCCAAGGAAAACCTTCCCAGCTGGGATTGAAGTCCAGTGCTTCCATGCATTCTCAAGGTTGCTTAAGTCCCCACCAGAATATTGGCATGGAGGATTGTTGTAAAATTGTACCCAAACATAGTCAAAAAGGCCAGTTTGAAGGGCACCTCCAACCCATGCATCAGGATAGGGACACTGAGGTGCTGCTGTTAAGTAAACCTTCTTGCCGCGGTTGCTATAAGCAGAAAGGTATTTTGCAAGAACATCCCAATATTGGTTTGTTCCTCCCTCAATATCAAAATCAATTCCATCCAAAACAGCATCCCCTAGAGGCCGCGACGATGAATGGCCTCCTAAGTAGTTGTTCCAAAGGTAAGTTGCAACTTGTCTGGCATCTTCAGCTGAGGCAAGATAGTAGCTCCCTGCACCTCCTCCTATGGAAAGCACCACCTTGATTCCTTTGGCTTGGCAGGATTTGATTTCGGAACTCAATCCTGTGCAGCCATTGACTGATGGATCACAATGACCTGCAAGGTTGAGTTCAGGAGTCTGTCCATTGCCAAATGTACAAAGGAAAGCTAAGTTGACAAATTTGTAGTTCCCTGTGGCACATGTTTCTGATAATGTGCCTTCATTTCCATTCTGACCCCAATAGATGGCTATTCCACCAGCATTAGAACCCAATGCTAGTGCTAAAAAAAGTAAGAAGGAAATTGCTACTGAAACTACTGATTTAGATGCCATTTTGAGTTAAGAATTAATCTTCTTGAATTTGTAATGCTATGAAGTTCTAGTGAATTTGATATTTATAGAGGAAAATGTGCTCGTCGAATGTTAAATAAGAACACAAATAGAAGCTTTTCCCAATGGCTTAGATCAGCTGTTAAGTTCAAACACTAGGATAGCGTACCCGTGGGTTTCTTGCACTGATTAAATATTCAGATACACATTAATGTACGTAGTTTCTGCATATGTTGACTCTTTTTTGGTTTTCTAGTAAGGTTAAGCCAATAACTAGTCGTTTGGAGAGGATTTCCATCCACTGATGTTTAATAAAGACTAATCACTCTAATGTCTTTATCTTGAAAGATTATTGAATTCGATTCTTTTTTTTCCCCCAAAAAGTACACCATTTAGTAAATAACCAAATAGACATTGGCTGATAGTGATCATGAGCAAGTGGTGATCACCCCATTTTGTTCATGCTCTATTCTTCAACCTTAGAGTGGAGTGCATGCATCGCACGGTTAATGGTGATCACCAATAATATAGCACTTGTGTCACATGATAATTAACAAGCACACTAGTTTTTGGTTAAGTAATTTTTTGATAGACTAATGGCCTTAATCATTAATAACCTAATTGCTTTGAACATTTTAACAGTTCTAAAAAGAATATGTTTATCTAGCTGAAATATATGGCCATTACACAATTTATTTGCTATGTATACATTTTATATTTTGATTTCAGTAGGAAAATGATCTAAGTTTAAATGATATCTTTTCACCATGCGAATGTAATAATACCTAATTTACAAATCAAAGTCCTAGGTGACTATGTACTAGCATACTCTATTTCTTCACTTGTTTGGCAATTCTTGATACGAAACCTTGACAAATTCTCCGAGTCCGAGAAGACTTCTTCAAATCGTTGCTTAATTTCTTCACCATTTAAGTCTATATTGACAATTGAAAGAAACGTAACAGATCAAATCCTCTGTCTAATTTTTGGTGTCCCATTGTGTCACAAAACTACGTCTTATCACTAAATAGAACGAAGTAATTTTATATTGAACATTGTTGAACTCAAAAAAAAAAAAAAAAGAAAAAGAAAAAAATGGATAGAGAATCTGGATTGAAAACGTATGATTAAAATAGATTTACACCAGCATGATGGATCAGAAGATGCAATTTACTTGTATGGTTAACTTTCCATTGTTGCATGCCTTGGTGCTTTCCTCTAGTGCCTGAACGTCCTCCTATTGCTCTCATACACGACGTACACATTTTTCTATTTTGAGACACCAGCAGCATCCAATGCAGTTCTGGGTGTATAACAAATCTCGATCAACGGGATATTTGATGCAACCACATACGTTTGTCCAAGTGTTTGTGACTATCACTGTTCGGACCTCACTTCACTATGTAGTGTACCGGGAAGGGCCTGCCTTCCTTTTGGATCAGGGCCTTTGACAATTGTCATGACTCCATCTCTTATAATTCTTCAATGCTGATATCAACTCGAGATAATGTGGGTCGATTTTGGATGTTCATTTTAACGAATCAAAAATTTGAATGTAGTGGACTAAATTGGAGCATGTTGATGTGACATAATATGAACAAAAAATTGCAAGGGATGATAATCCTAAAAATTGTCGAGGTTCCTATTCAGTCTCTGTTGGACTTAGAGTTAACTACGACCTTACATTTGTCACGTTACGTCATTAGAATCGATGATGTCATTACTTTGTCATTATTTCATTTCAGATTATTCTCACGCTTAGCATGATTAGTTGATTTCGACATCCAGAACTTATAATACTTCGGCTAGATTTCGAATAGCAATCAATAACTCATCTCACCCAAGTACCTTAGGAGCGACTATCGAGAAATTTTGTATGGTATGACATCCTACCTAATCTTTTGACACACCAATTGCCTGCAAGACCAAATAGTACCTAGTAATGTACTGTCAGAATAAGATATAGACTAGGTACCAAGTAGGGGTATTATTCATAATTCTCTTTTCTCTTTCTTCTAAAGTATAAAAAACCTCTCAAAAATCTAACATGGGAGTTCACCACTGCTGAATTGTTATATGTACTTCTACACCTTCTAACTTAAGAATAGGAGGTAAATCAGGGGATAGCCCCACCTCTTTCTTTCTTGAGTGCAGTTCAGTGTATTCATCACTTTGGTTCATTCCTCAGATTTAACTGGATTGTTGTTGTTACATCACATCAAATATCTCCTCCAACAGCCTTGTTTATATTATCTTTTATTGGACATTTCATAATTTGTCCCTTGTGTTGAATATATTACCACTCTCTTCCCTCTAATTGGCGCATTAACAACAATTTTCTTTTACTAATGCTATTGTAAGCCAAGGAATATGGTTTTTTGATATATTAATAGGCCACTTGGTAGCAAAATAAGTATGTGAATTCAAGTGACAACTAAGATAAAAGACAACCACAAAAGAAAATTATAGGTTTGTTTTTTTTTTGCTTTCCTTGTTAATTTTTTATTATGTGTTCTACTTTTTGGTCCTGTCTAATAATAGATTTTTATTTATTTTTTAATGTATAATTCCTTTTGTTTTCACAAAATTTTGGCGGAAATTTTAAAATTTGCTTTTGTTCTTGTATCATCTTTCTTTTGAAGCAAAATAAAATAAAAAATAAAAAATAGAAAAAAGGAAAAATAGTGAATCTACTTCATCATATTGCAATACAACAAAGTAATTCTAAATGATTGAACTATGAATTTTTGTAATTTTGCAAGGCTAAAAGCTTGCCTATTACATATACTTAAGAAAATTTCATTAGTTTTATGTATCAAGGAAATTCTGTGGGAATAAAATTTTAAAAACGTGTTATACAATAGTTTCAAATAATAATAGTAGGCCTTTAACTATGATAAGAAATATGCCAATCAAAACAAGTATAAAATTGTCCTAATTACATTTAAAGCATTTCGACTAGACAAAAAGTATAATTTAAATTTATTAATATAACATCAACAAAGACTCAAAGATATTCATCATTTATATGATATCAACTATCACAATTGAGATATTTATTCATAGAAAAACTAATTAAAGTATTTATAAACCCTACAGATTAACCGTATTATCAGTTATCCAACCCCAAAATCATAATAAAATGCAATAAACATAAAAAAAAGGGGGGCAAAGGAAGCAAAGAATGAGTACACTATTTCTCATTTTATTTGTTTGTTGTGCCAATCTCCCGCCAGCAGCCAGACAGTTAAAAACGGTTAATTGGAGCTCTTGGAAGTTATCCAGTTTCCAGCCCTTCATCCTTTAACATCCATCACAAACTTCAACTCTGCCATGATAAGCTTTTCTTCATCATTTCCTTCCATCAAAAACTCATATCTTCATCTAAATACTAACTCCCAAGATTCTTCATTCAAAATTCAGCAGGATTTCTCATTCCTCCACTCATGCAAATCCATAAAAGAAATCAAACAGATTCATTCGTTGATCATCAAAACAAGTCCATCAATCCAATCCCAGCAGCTAGTATACTCCAAAATGCTGTCTTTATGTGCTTCCTTGACACCTTTTACAGATCTCGGCTACATTCATTCTCTTTTTGCTCAATTGCCTGACCCAGATATCAATCTTCACAATATGGTTATTCGATGTTTTTCCCGTTTTAAGAGTAAGGAAACTTCAATGATTGTGTTGTTGTTTTATCGGGAGTTGGTTGAGAGAGGATTAGTTGCTGATAGCTATACATACCCTTTTGTTTTCGGAGCTTGTGCACAATTATGTGCCTTGGAGGAAGGGGAAATGATCCATGCCCATGTGATAAAAAATGGGTTTGTCTTGGATTTGTATGTTGTTAACACATTGATGCGTTTGTATGGTGTTTGTGGGGTTGTTGAGAATGCTAGGAAGGTGTTTGATGGAAGTCCTCTGCGGGACTTGGTGTCCTGGACTGCTTTGATTCAAGGGTATGTGGACAATGGGTTTTGGAGGGAAGGAATAGATGTTTTTTTTTATATGTGTGAATTAGGACAAAGGGCTGATGAGAAGATGATGGTTGTTGTGATCTCTGCATGTGCTAAGTTGGGGGATTTGAGTCTTGGTAAGAAGTTACATGAGTATGTTCTTAATCATGAGGTGAATTTTGATGTATTTGTTGGCAATGCATTGGTGGATATGTACCTTAAATGTGGAGATGCAGATTCTGCCTGTGAAGTTTTTCATGAGATGCCAGTGAAGAATGTTGTTTCTTGGAATTCAATGATATCAGGGCTAGGTCAGAAAGGGGAATTTAAAGAAGCTCTGAATGTATTCAAGAGAATGCAGGTTAAAGGGGTTAAGCCGGATGCTTTCACTTTAATTGCTGTTCTCAACTCGTGTGCCAATTTAGGCATGCTTGACTATGGGAAGTGGGTTCATTCCTATATGGATAGAAATCTTATAAAAGCAGATGGATTTCTTGGGAATGCTCTCATAGATATGTATGCAAAGTGTGGAAGCACATTAGACACTCTTGGGGTTTTTAAAGGCATGAAGCATAGAGACGTGTATACATATACTGCTCTTATTGTTGGGTTGGCCATGCATGGTGAAGGAGTGATGGCCCTTGAAATTTTCTCCACGATGCTTGAAGTGGGCATTCAACCTGATGGTGTGACTTTTGTTGGGGTGCTGGCAGCATGTAGTCATGCAGGGCTTGTGGAGGAAGGACGAAAGTATTTTGTAGACATGTCCAGAGTGCACAACGTTGAGCCTCGAATAGAGCACTATGGGTGTATGGTTGACCTTCTGGGGAGAGCAGGGCTTTTATTAGAAGCAATGGAATTTGTCGAAAATATTCCCATTCAGCCTGACGCCTTTATTTGGGGATCATTACTAGGAGCTTGCAGGGTACATGGAAATCTTGAACTTGCTGAAAGCATGACGGTACCTCTTGCTCAGGCAGAGCCTGATAAAGATGGTGGCTATATACTTATGTCAAACATATATGCCTCGGAAAATAAATGGAGGGAAGCTTTGGAGTTGAGAAAGTCGATGAAAAAGAGAAAATTGAAGAAAGCTCCAGGATGCAGCTCAATTGAATTAGATGGAGCTGTATATGAGTTTCGAAGGGGTGACAAAGCTCACCCCAAAACTAAAGCCATATGTGCAGTGCTTAATAAGATTTCATGTCATTTATATGATTCTGAGTGCTTGTCAAATGACATTGTCTGGATATAGTGGAAATGGATCCAAGAAGTACAATTTTTTTATTTTGCGGGAGTTGTAATTGTGTAGCAGCACTGGCCATTGCTCCAGCTCATTCAGTGTAATTCTGTGGTCACTCTAATTAAAGAGATTCCGTTCTGCAGAAGCAAAGCCAATTGAACACTAGTCTAGAATTCTTTCAGAGCCTTGCTTGTCAACAATGTTAAAATGATGGTCTACTAATTGTGTTTTAGCACAACGGAGACTCTAAAGGCTAGTCATTTCAAATAGATTTGGAATACTTGTCTTCACATTGTACACCATTACAGAAGATTCAGCTCACCCAAAAATCAAAAGAACATGAGGTAAAAATACGTGACTTTTTACTGAAAGCTACTTGTTTCTCTTGTATGTTGCAAACATCATGCAGTTGTCCACTAAATATGTGTTCTAAGTTGAAACTTTTTCCTTTTGGATTGCCTTATATTTCTTCTGCTTCTAGGTTGCATATTAATCCACAGCTTTAATAAGAAACTTTTGTTGGCTTCCTTTTCTCTGGCAGAGTTCCTGAATCAATAAAGGAACTTTATGAGTAGAGTAACTGTGAAATATGTAGTAAAATCAAAAGAAAGATTTTGAATTCATCTAATGTCAAGAGAGGTATTAGTTCATAACATTGAGATAGTGGACTTATCCGTGTTAAGAGGAAGTAGTAGTTCTGGCCTTCTGATATAGAACCTAGCAAATAGAGCAAATACCGATACCAGTATCATTTGGGATTTCAATTCTTCTTTCAATATTGTTTATATTTTGATATGGTTGATCTTTTTCTTGTTCTTTCATGCATACTGGGATCTCTTTATGTGTTTAGCTCTGCCTATATGACCCAGTCCAGGAACTGATTGGGAGAATGCTAAAATAGCAGTTGAGGTTGCGATATATTGATTCAATATTTGTAAAAGAGTAGCAGTAGGCTGTAAGATATAGAATCATTTTATCAGCATAGGAGGTCTCACTTATCAATGGGCTGTTCATATTGTTCCTATATCCAAGTTCACCCTACTACCTCCACCAAGCACAAAGTTGATATACCGTGTAAGGAACTTATGAGCAATCTACGTCCTCATGAATGATCATAGCCACTCTAAGTGATACTTTAGCGTTGTATAACGTGAGTGGAATTTCTTTGCTGATAAGTGTGGGTTAGTCTATATACCTTCTGAATTTGTTTACCTGAAAAAGAAAAAGAAAAGAGAACTAATCACTGTTATCTACTCCTATTTGCATCAGAAGCAATACATTGCATGATGTGTTGCAAAAACATACAAATAGAGCAATAAAATGTACATATTGTGCCAAAACTTGGTTAGAGTTGCTTGGAATCAAGATATTACTTTTCAGAATGAAGTATATACAACTCAATTTCTTGTTATTCATCACATGACAGGTGGATGGGATGCACTGAATCTGAAAATGGATGTTAGTCAGTTATTAAAACGGTAAAAGAAATTTTGCACGAACTAGAAAGGTCCACACGGTACAGGAATTAAGATTGGACAAGCTTCTTCTCAAAACTGTGGTTAAGGTATAGAAAGATGAAATTCCATAAAGCTTGCTTATTGGATGATGATCCTTTAAACATACATGATTTGAATGATCTATTGTGTTTAAAACGCTAAATTTTGACAGGCCATACCAACAAGCCTTTTATCTTCGTCACTTGCCAGATAGACCCTTTGCATGTTTTGATTTCTTGCAAAGTTCAGATCTACTCTGTAAGAATCTAACAAGTGTTTGTTGCACCAGGTTATTATTTGTATGTCTAGGATTCTTTATGTTCCCAATAAGTATTAAATTGCCTATGACATACTCAAAATACTAGGATATGTGGCATTTTCCCAGGTTGTGTGTGCAATAGTTTCTTCTTAAAAATAGACATTAGAAAGAGAGGGAAACAGACAGTTAGTTTGTTCCCTAGAAACAGTCGAGTTTGATGCCCCCAAAACTCATATGCTGATAACTTGAGCTACTTTTCCGACAAGTTCATTGGAAATCAGCAGACGTGCTTGTTTGCAATTCTTAGCACTTGGGAAACCAATTATTAATAATTCCTTGAGGCCAGCTCAGAGAGAGTGATGGATTACTGAGTTTAACATCAACTAATTGGATTGAAAAGCACGCCAAACTATGCCCTTGTATTTTTTTTGAACTAACTTTACTTTTTCAAAGGAACCACAGACTCATCCGTAACTACACATTGCTTGCCTTGTTATCTAATTCAATCTCAAGAAATATTCAGCTTCGTAATCAATCAGCCAAGGAATGCCCAAGATCTTTAGAAGATCTAATTTTAGTTCCTGGAAAGTCTTGTTTCTCTTGGACCAACAGAGTGGTAGCCTGGAAAAGAAATTCCCTGCCAATATTTCACTCATTGTGCTTTAGTTGTTACTAATTTGCCTTGACCTAAGTTAATTATAGAACAAAATTCTTGTTTTCCTTTGGTAATTAACTTCCCAGCATTATCTTTCAGTCTACCAGCTCTTTTCTGAAGCATACATTCTGATTGATACTGCGATCAAAGGTCCTGTACTTCATGGTCTAATTAAATGCAAATTAGTTAAGTGGAAGTATTTCAAGTGGTAGCCTTGGGATCGTTTTTTTTTTTTAATTCCTTTTTTCCTATTCACTTGTCAGTGTTATTCCAATTTAGTGATGTCTGCTTTTACGATTTGAAAGAATAAGATAGGCAAGGGTCATGAGCTTTATGGATCATAGTGTTCTCTATGAAGCATTTGTTGAAGTCCAGCAGTAATAAGCTAACCCTTCCTTTACATTTCTTACTGCTATGACCATAATCCTAGTTAGCACTTGAATATCTTTGCTTATTGTTTCCAATAATATGGGTGGCTGGATTGAAGATAAATTTTAACATCTTGATTTTTCTGTTAGATGGAGATAAGCTGGCACTATATACGAATAGATATATGCATATATATAATACGTGTGTGCATGAACATGTATTCACATATAAATGTACATATGTGCGGCTATATGCTTTCTATTTTTCTCTAAATGTGCCAGCCCGTTACTGTTCATGTATCTGCCTTGGAGAGCCAGCAACAACCCTTTGGTATCTCCAGTTAATTATTGAGAAGCATGTTTTACATTTCCCAACCTCTAAAAGAAAAAGTCGATACAGGCAGTGGAAAGAGCATGAGAGAGAGATAAACAGTTAGAGTGAGAGTGAGAGAAAGAGAGAGGGGGTGGGAGGTGGGAGTACACAATTTTCAACTACTTCAACAAGATTTGAAATTCCAGGAATAATTTGACTAGCATATGGCATGGCTCGGGGAGAAATTAGAGAGGGGAAAGAAATGGGGATGGAGAATTTAAACACCATCTTACTAGCCAGGCAGAGCCATAACAGACTACCAGTGGCCACTGGGCATGCCCCAGTGGTTGACATGGGTCAATAATGCGAACTTATATGAATACTCGATAAGGTTCCATCATTTGTCCCGAAAATCAAATGTATGCGTAGGTCAGAATTCCTTTGTTTCTAAATGTATCTTGTAGGATTATTTTAGAAATAAGAAGTTTTGTTCTATGTGAAAGCATTAAAATTTGTCGAAATGGCAACAAATAGGTACTTTGGACACGTGTTTGTTCTGTCTGCAAGAGTTAACCTTCGCAACAACTGCTATGGAGTATGGACAGAGCCACAAAAGGATTTATGCCATACAAACTTGAGAGAGATAATGAAATGCACTTGAATCTGAAGGAGCTTTTTCACATTCCATTTTAGTTACCTTTTAAGTTTTTAAAATTCTTTTCTTTGGTTTACGTGATTCTTATTTTTTGATATTTGATATCAGATGTGATATTGATTATAGAAGGCTGTGATTCCTTTTGTCCAAGCTCTTTCAGACATATCTCCTTTTCTTTATCATGTCCTTTCTCATCTGACCAAATTTTGTGTTACACAGCCACATAAGGGTGGTGCTGGACATTCTGCTATCCAGTTTCTAAGACCATGTTGAAAGTTAGCAATACTTGCTTCATATGTAAATGGTTAGCTCAATGACTTGAAATAATAGCTCTGGTCCATGACTTATCTTTGTTTTTCCTGTAATTTTCTCCTTTAGTTTGCTTAACCATTCTGCTCGATTTTCTCGACACCATTTTACCGGTACCACTTACAAGTAATTAACAAGCACATCTCTGGTAGTTAACTCCATCTTACATTACATCTCCTCAGTTTGGTAACCATAACAATTGTGTGCAACGCGATTTCACTATCTAATGATTAACTTGGTAACTCACTGCTTGGCAGAATGATTAGAAGAGAATCAGAGACACTGTAACTCTCTGCTGCACTTTGCCGACAGTTGTCTAACTCTTGGCAAGAATTGCAGGCATTTTCATTCATGCTTCTGCTGTTTCCAACTGGTTGAATCTTTTAAGGATACTAAACTTTGTAACTCATGCAGGAATTAGTTGTGCAAATTCCTAATCTTGGTTTCTGTAAGAGGGTTAAATTTCCTTCAGACACCTTATGAAATATTTACCAATCTGCTCATCGTGTCGGATTTGTTTGACTGATGCAAGAAAAGACAGGTACTAGAACATCTGAAACTCCAAACAGGGCTAATTAACAGGAAATTTAGTTTGGTTCAGGCTTAAAACTTTAGGACATGTACTTTCCATGACCTCATTTTTTATTTGACTTCCTAAAAAATTGCTTTTGCCATCAAATGAATTAGCTAAGACTCATAGATATATGAAGGAGATGTCCATATTTACGCACCTTCTTTCTATTTAAATTAAAGAGAGGATATTCTCACTAGAAAAAATATATAAAGTTGGAGCAACATTTTTAGTATATTGCTGTTTGATCGTCTTCTTAAAGTTCATTTATTTTATCACATTTTATG
This sequence comes from Mitragyna speciosa, assembly GCA_024721245.1. Lineage (NCBI taxonomy): Eukaryota > Viridiplantae > Streptophyta > Magnoliopsida > Gentianales > Rubiaceae > Mitragyna > Mitragyna speciosa. The sequence continues at coordinate 5,037,739 of CM045555.1, read as the reverse complement.
ATATAATTTGTAACTAATGTAAAATATCCTTTAATAGAGCATGTATGACCAAAAATTCATGATTGCGTTTTTTATTTACTCCTTTTTCGATTTTATTTTTTAAAACCTCCTCAAAATTGTACAATTCTTAAGATTCCTACCTATTTGGAGGCTGAACGGCTACATGGGTTAGTTGGCCTGCCCGGTTTGCATGGAGAAATTCACTGGCGCAATGGGTCCCACACCAAAATTGTAATTTGGATTTTTATACAAATTGCTGCACCTCTCGTCGTTAACAGATCTCTTAACACATCAAAGTAGTCAACAAACCACAAATTGCAGCATGCAAAATATTTTTAGTACAAATAATTATACTTTTAACGATTTTTCTATTTATGACCCAAGGGTAGAAGATATTTTTAGTATAAATAGTTATACTTGTAAGAGTTTTAATATTATATGATCTAAGGGTAGAAAATAAAACACCAAAACCCTATAATTTGCTCACCATTAAACTGTAAAATTGCTCACCTCGTCTACCTAATTTGTGGACATTTTTGCCCAAAAAAAAAAAAAAATTGCACTTCTCTGAAAAAAGTGACACTGTACCTATCTCTTTTCCTGTGCTGTGAAGGTACAGAATATATCAACACTATGTTCTATATATAATATACAAAATATTGAAAAGGTAAACAAATCACAGAACGAAAGGGCATCTTACCATTCTTGTCTACTAAACAAAAAAAGCATTAATATTTTGTGTTACTTTTTTAGATTTTGTTTTTCTTTTAATTATTTTCAAATATTGCTAACTAATGTATGTTCATTGCATAACAAAGATATCCTTTGCAATTTTCTCAGAAGAACCTAAGTTTAAGAGTTCTGTATGGGGTGTTCAGAAAAAAAAAAAATAAGAGTTCTGTATGGATTGTCAAGATAACCTTCCACCACTATGACATATGCATGTAGAAGACTGCCATCTTTTCTGGGAGAAGGAATGACAGTAATTCAAACCCGAGCAAATGCTAATGTCTTGATGTAAGAAAAAGTGAAATGATGGCATTAACATCAATTAGAAGTGAAATCACTATTTTTCTAGTGGTGATTTTTGAAAGCTATTGCCTGTCTCTATGAATTATATCAATGGATTAACAAGCATAAGAATACAATAAGTTTCTAACATATCTTTTGCAAGTTTATTCAAGTGATAAAAGTTTCTAGCATTATTTTTACTGTTACTGGCTTAAAAAAAAGTACTGCCAAAATATGAACAAAAGTTGATCATATATTTTCCCTTCAAAAAACTAAACAAAAAAGATAGCAAATCAAAGAAAGTCCAAATAGCATATTATTGCTTGCTAGGAAGAAGTCGGTCAGCCCAAACCTGACATTGCTTGCAATGCAATTTGCAGTTGCAGAAGAATACGGAGATCATGAGTGGGCCCCACACGTCAATGGAGGATCTCTGGTAACAAACAAGCTTTCCCCTATTGGAAACAAAAACAAAGACCACAAAACCAAAATTAGAAAAAGGGAAAAGAAAAACCTCTTACAATTGTGTTTCCAATATCAAGTATCCATTTTTTTTTTTGAAAATTTTTTGTATAGACCCTGTTCATGAATCCATTTGTATATTTTATGATATAAGAAAGAGTTGTAGAAAAATCGTTACGTTACTTTATTACATCAATATCACGTGATTTTTCTTTTAAACATATGAATTTACATGTAAAATCATAAACCTGATCCACGTAAAAATCTCATATTTATACCCTATTCTATGTTATAGCTTAGAGTGAAGAGAAACAAACAAAAGCTAAAAACTTAAAAAAATATAAAAATGAAAATATTCCTACAATTTTAGTAACTAATGCCAACAACAACTTCCAGTTCCCCTAACCCAAACCAAACCAAGCTTCCCTTATTTATTTGCTAATACCAAATCAAATGCTTAGAACTCTTCCAATACCACCTCTATAACCCTATCTCTTTAGCCTCAAAGAACAGGTTTTCACGACTCACTAGCTCTCATTTTCTGTTGTTTCTTCGTCCTCATTTGTGTTCAAATTGCAGTTTATTTCATTGTATGGTTGGCTTTAAATCATTCTTCAGTCTTGATAGTTTCTTTTTGGTTAAAAAAAAGTAATCTTTATTTAGCTAAAAAACCAGCTGGAGTAGTGGTAGACACTGAATTTTCATTAAAAGTTCAAGGGTTTGGTCAGTTCTTTTCTGCAGATTTGATTCTCTCTTTGTACCATACTTTCAGTTACTAATTTCATGTACTATATGTGTTCTTACACTTTTGTTGTTTTGGTTTCTTTCTAGCAGGCTTGCAGACAAAAGAGCCTAAAAAAAGCAGGAGACAAAGAAACATTCAGGACTGTTGTATTTTGATCCCGCAAAGATGCTTGTAGAAAGCGCTTGTTTTGATCCTAACACCTTACAAGATGGAGGGCTAATTGAGGACGGTTTTTCCCAAACCCATATGCCAAATTGCAGCCCTAGCTTTTCCATGGAGGATCAGTCTTACCACCAACAAAATCCCTCACAACATCACCATCACCAGCAACAAGAAGCTGCTGCTGCTGCTGCAGCCATGGAGATGGAGCTTCAGCAGCAACTCAATATTGAAATGGAACAAGGTTATAATTGCATTAACAATAATACTAACTTGCAAGAATTGGTTCATGAGTCCACCCGCAACCAGATTATATCATCTTGTGATCCATCAAATTGGGAAGACATGAGTTTTGGTTACCATCCACATCAAGATAATAATCAGCAGCAGCACATGCTACAAGTTGAAATGCAAAATATTCAGAATCAAAGCTTCACTGTGCCATTGCCAGACGCCACATATCCCCCAACACCTGATCTCCTCAACATGCTACCTTTACCAAGATGTTCATCATCCTCTCTAATTCCAAATTCATCAATTTCTTTTGCTAACACATCAACCCAAAAGTCTTCAAATTTTTTGAGTTCATTAGGCCTTCTTGGGGACCTTTCAATGGCAGAAGGCGCAATGGCATCATCTGTTGTGTATGACCCTCTATTGCCTGTGAATCTTCCCCCACAGCCCCCTTTGTTGAGGGAGTTGATTCACTCTTTTCCACATGGGTATAACTTGGGAGGTTCAAGGAGTGGCTCCTTGTTCACTGGGGTTGATGACGGAGGGGCAACTGGTAGTTTGTTCCAAGATGGGGAGGGGAGGAGTTATGAAAACGGGGTTTTTGAGTTCACTGCAGATATGAAGTGTTTAGGCAAAGGTAAAGATGGTAAGGATATCAAACATTATTCCACTGAGAGGCAAAGGAGGGTGCAATTGAATGACAAGTACCAAGCTTTGAGGAGTTTGGTTCCCAGCCCTACTAAGGTAATGATGAAACAATTAAACTCTTCGGGTTGTTGATGATGAGATAGTTTTGCCTGTTGTTACTGTCAAGGTTATAGTTTTCCTGTTGTTACTGTCAATGTTTTTCTTCTTTTATTTTTGTATATGCAAAAAAATGCCTAAACTCAACAGTTTTTTGCAATCATCGGCTCTTTTCCTTGTTTGACGCTTTGAATATTTTGTGTCTGTATCCAAGAATGATAGAGCTTCAGTTGTGGGAGATGCTATTGGATACATTAATGAGCTTAAGAGGACAGTGACTGAACTAAAGATTCTGGTAGAGAAGAAGAGATGCAGCAGAGAGAGGCATAAAAGGCAGAAGGTGGAAGATGGTGCAGAAGGTACAGCAGTCAAGACTGAGGATGATCTTGATCAGCCTTACAATGGATCATCATTAAGGAGCTCATGGCTTCATAGGAAGTCCAAGAACACTGAAGTTGATGTACGCATCATTGATGATGAAGTCACGGTAAAACTTGTTCAGCAGAAGAGAATTAATTGCCTGCTGTTTGTATCGAAAGTCCTTGATGAGCTTCAGCTGGATCTCCATCATGTTGCTGGTGGGCTCATTGGAGATTACTATAGCTTTTTGTTCAACTCCAAGGTGTATAATAACTCTTTCTTTTACAATTGGCAAATTTATATATGTCATAACTGTTTGATTTTTTATAGAAGCTTCGGTGGCTTTGAAAAATATATGCAAGTTATAGTTTGAAAATTCTTGCAGATTTGTGAAGGTTCCACCTTGTATGCACATGCCATAGCAAACAAGCTCATCGAGTCTGTGGATAAAGAGTATGCAGCTGTTCAACCAACCAGCAGCTATTAGGTAAGATTTTTTAATGGCATGGACTTTGTCTTTCAAATGCTTCATAGTATTGGAGAATAAAACTCAGCCTGAAAGTCTATTTTTTGCTTAGGATTTTACTTTTTTCCTTTCTGTATACGATCCATGTGACAAAAGGTACTCTTAGCCTCCTTGGATGATCAGGTGATAGTGTTTTGGTATCTGATGTTTTGCTTTATCTCTGATGAATGCCAATAAAGTACTCTCCAATCCACCATAGAAATTTTTCTGAATGTACATGTTGCAGACAACTATACTATAATTTTCAAGGTTTCAAGTATCCTAGATTCATATCAAACTTGTGTTTAGAAATCTGGGAATGCTTGTGTGCATTTAGGCTTGCCAGCCTGCACAATTGCATGAGACCTTAACTTGGCATGTAACAGCCTGATGATTCTAGATTTGTTTGATTATATATCTGTAGTAACAAACTTATGTTAGTTCTAATATATTGTCATAAAAAGCAGCTGAATTAATTGAGATTGGTGCTTTGCTCCTGTAATTTCATTTGCATGTTATAGACTGTCTGAGAATTATTCTTTTTAATTGGTTGTACCAGATAGATATTTTCTTGTTTCTACATTGTCCTCTGCCACTCGTATTTCTTCTCCCCAGATGAGACCATACGTCCTTTAATTATAGTTGTCATCCTCAAAGCCTAGTAGCCTATGTAATTATACCTGATTATTACTTAAAATGATTAGAGTTATGAAACACTTGCAAAAGTCTAATCAGAGGCATGATAAACTTGAATTCATGCCAATTCATGAGCCAAATTCTTTCGAAGCTATACCATCACATCCACTTTGCCAAGGAGATTAATTTGTATTTTCCTTCAGAGAACTATATCATCTTGGTTTGTCCAGATATTCTTTCTTATATTCAGAATACTGTTCAAATACCATTGTCCTTTAACACTATGTTCGTTTGCATTAGATTTTTCTGATTTTTATTCCCAAATTTTCAGATTACAAATACGAACAATGATTTTGGTACATTTTGCAGATCTCTAGAATCTCCTGGGAATGTCTCAAACTCCAGATTATGGGCAAGGATAGTGCAGCATATGGTCAGATGCAGCTTAGCATTAACTAGGCCTAGATTAATGACTTCTCTTTTTAGCCTAAGTATTCGCACAATTTCACATTAAGAGTTGTGTTGCCCCCTCAAACCCTGATTTTACATTAAACTGCATTCTATGGGCTACAATTTTAGTTAAGATGATGCTTATATCCAAATTTTGAAAATTGCATAATGTTTTCTTGAAAATGCAGGCCCATTTATATTAGTTTTCTTAGAGATGCAAAAGCACTCAATATGAGATGCAAAATTTGAACCCAATGAGAGCAAATGTTCGTATTTCCATCCCTTAGTGTGTTTCAGAGATAGCAAATAACTGGTTAAACTATCAGTTATATTCTTTCCCCTTCTGGTCAGGCAGCAGTACATAAAGTTTTACCTGCACAAAGTTTTGAACCTGGAGAGAATGAGTGGACCATGTCTTTTTTCCATTTCTAGCCTCTTGATTGCACTACTAGTTTTCGTGGCAGCAGGAACAGCCCAATCTCGCTCCCAGAAGAAAGAAACAAGTAACAATAGTCACACATTGAAAACAGAACCTGTATTTAACCAGAAAGAGAAAAAGAAATGCATTAACATTACGCAATTTCATTGTATTTGTATAGCATTTAGATGTGCAATCATAAGTTTGCTTGTTTTGGTCTTGCATGGTAAGCTCGGTACTGGTAAAAAAACCCAAAATCTGTACAAAGATCTCAAATTGACTAACTGCTCCCTGTGGTCTTGCTCTGCCTGACCAAGTCTTCTCATGATCTGCTGTGGTTAAAATCCTTTAGTAAGAGCGAAACACCTCTCTCTCTCTCTCTCTCTCTCTCTCTCTCTCTCTCTCTCTCTCTCTCTCTCTCTCTCTCTCTCTCTCGTAATATACGTAGAATATAGTCTAATGGGAACATGTTCATGTTGTTTAGCAAAATATTTAGAAATAAAATAAGCATATGTATAATGCATGAACATTAATCTGTCAATAATTTTTTTTCTTTCTATTTATGAAGAAAATTTCCCATTTATAGTCAACCTGTATCATACTCAAAAAGAAAAATAAAATAAAAAACTTTAATATGAAGCTTAATACTTCTATTTCTTTGAGTATATAGCTAACAACGCACCATCTTTCACAAAATTCTGACATTTTTATCTGGGAGTATTCTAGCAAATTATAGCTAAATGATGTCTGACTTCAGCATTTTGATGGTTAGGCAAATTTCATAATTAATTGTTGGAGAATCCTTTTGTGACATGGTGCATTCTTCCATTCCCATCACCTGTAAACTCGAAATATAAAGTCTAATTTTATTTGTTTGAAGCACTCTGACAGAAAATTTTTACTTTATATAATTTAACATCCCTTTAAAATTTGTTTAATCTATTTAAACGTATAATATAGCTTTTTGCAGCAAACAGTTTTAATAGATTATATATTAACATCTACTCGGTGTGAACCACAAAAATTAAGTGATTTATTTCTCTTTTAGTTTTGGGTTAACTACATTTTACTCCCCTTGGTTTTTGGATAAATCACATGACTCTCTTATGGTTTAAAAAACTATATATCACCTAATGTGGTTTTGATTTAAGTATCAAATAGACAAATTATTTTTCGTAACAATACGTAAGTAAAATATTCAAATTACCTCGTATAAGTATTAGAAATTGCTATGAGATGATGCGTAGCTTTTAGAACCACAACGGGGGTTATATGTTTATTCGAAAACTATAGGGAGGTAAAGTGTGTTTTGTCCAAAAACATACTTGTAAGCACAGAGAAGAAACAGTTAAGTACTAGGATAATTTGGATATATTACTCACGTTCAAGTCACAGAAGTTAATTTCAGTCGCTTTGACACTTTAACCAAACCACAAGTGGGTGATGTATAACTTTTTTAACTATAAGAGAGTCTTGTGATTTATCTGAAAACCACAGTGAGGTATAGAATGTTTTACCTTTTATTTTTTTTCCCTTTTTTACATAATTAATTTCTATCCTCTTGTTTATATAGAGATACAATTGTTAATACTCGATTACAGTAAATCATTACAATATTATACAAAAGCAATTGAAAGGGATAAAAATGATTAATTATATCTATCTTTTTTATGTCATTTAATAAAATAATATATCCTTTGATTTCACTAATCTTTGATATAATAAGATATTGAAGACAACTCTGAACAGGAAATCCAATCGTTTAAATTCTTTTGGAAACTCCAAAGTCTTGCTTTGATTGACTAGTAATATGTTTTTCTCATCTGTTAACCAAAAAAAGGAGTAATAATTGATAATTGCTGATTTAACTTTCAGAGAACTTTTAGTTCATGATTATCTATGTATTAGTATTGCTAACAACATTCAAAACAATGCAACTTTTTCTCACAAGAATAATAGGATTTCGAGCGACTTTATGATTTTCTTATTAACATGACTTGTGATTAGATAAGCAAGTAAAATCAGATGCTGAGCCACCTACTAACAAAGAACTAACAGACGACAGATCATGAAGGGTTTGATTGAAGCAACGTGATACCGGTCTGTCTTTGACCCGCATCGATAGGATAACTAAATGATGTTTGATATATAATATTATGTGTTATGAGTTATTAATGATTCGATGCCAATATTTTTGTACTCAAAAGTTATTGTACCAACTCAAACTCATACCGAAATATTGCAAGTGACTTGTGAGTTGTGAGAGCTATAGAATGTCTGAATTTGAAAACGAAATTTATGCCATAATAATTACAATTACATTAGCCAACAGCTAGAAATATATGATAATCTAATATGAATTATTTTGAATGGATTGAAATATATATAATACGTGATTTTATTAGAGATGTAGATGCCTCAACAGCTACATAAATTTACAAAATCTTTGGCTGACTGTGTAAAGAGTTTTTCGTTGGCATTTTTTTTGGGCAAAATTATTCCTTTATACTCTTGGATTCATTGCCAACAATTTTGACAACCTTGCTGTAATTGAATTCAGTAAACTTATGGTAAATGCTTGTGATTTTTAAAATGGTAGATGTTATTATTTACAAATATAATTTCCTCTAGATGTTACAGGCCATAACTTATGAAAGAATTCCGATGGCCTGAAATTCGTGACAGTGAAATTTTCGTCAAACTTCAGCCACTTCGGATTCTGTCAACAATCAATACCTCAAAACTTCGTCCAAATATTTATTTTCTTAACATGGAAGTTTTGATCCGTGGTTTTTTGGAAAGCCTCTGTTATGAAGTATTCATAAATGTACATAAGAGTTGTCGATTGCTCCAAAACATCCCAATTTTAGGGATTTTTTCTTGAATGGATAGGTTTACGAGTCATGGGCTCCATCCGTAGATCTAACGGTAGAGACTAGAACCATCAAGGCTCTTTAGTAGCTCCAATCTCCAATCTTTACTGCTTGTAGATCCGATCCATGAAAGAATATCCCAATTCTAGCTTCTTGGATTCAAAGACATCATTAGGTTTTACATAAAAAGAAAAAGAAAAATACTTTGTACCATATGACCTCCAGATTTGGGATTTCCACAACCAGAATGGAAGCTTATAGCCACAAATGATAAGACTCCATCGAGTTCGAATAATATTTTATTCAAAGCTGGTCGAATACCTAAAAATTGAGCTCGAACTTAACTTGCTGTTGGTAGGAAAATTTTCAGGTGGACCGGGTCCACAAGTAGAGCCGTGGACCCCTTAGTCCAAAATTTCTTATATCAACCATGTGGGGCCCATGCAAGGTCCAGTTCATGGCCCACTAGTGTTCACTTCATTGCTGATGTGAGAAATTCTGAATTAAAGGGTCCACGGCTCCACTCGTGGACCCGATCCACCTAAGAATTTTTCCTAGTGGTATGCTTACTAGAGCTCGACTTGAGTATATACAATAAGAGGACCTCCAGCATTAAATAATTAAACTCGAGTTCGAGCTCAATCGAGCTTATTTAAACTTAAGTAATATACATTATTAGTAAATTTTATATATTTTTAAATAAAGAAAATATTTAGACATTTTATACTTGCAACTATAAAAAAGATTAAAAATATATGAGGCTATATAAAGCTTGACGAATTTTGGGCCTCATGCAAATAACTTATCTATTTGTAAGAAAAAGAGTTACTACATCCTTACTAGTTTTGGGTTTGACTTTTAGTCAACTATTGTTATATTTTTTTGTTGCCGTAGTCAATATAAGAAAAATAGTTACTTTATTCTTCATCTTTACAAAAAACAAAAGAGAAAGAAAAAAAAAAAGATATATGCTTGAGTTTGAGTTTATCATTCTCTTTGAGCTATTGCTCTTGGTTCAAACTCAACAAAGTTGAGGTAGCTTATATTTGACCGAGTAATTTCGAGCATCATATATATATATATGCTCAAAATTAAACTTATTATACCCATTAAATGTACAAAACATGACCAATTCATCCGTCCATAGATAAAAAAATAATGACTCACGGATTACACTCTCCAATCATTCTGGATAAAAAAGTGACTAGAATCCATCAACAGGTCGTCAAAACGAGGATAATGGATCTGATCCACGATGGAGATCCGTAAATGGATCTTCAAGCTTACCGTCGTGAATTTTGGTAAGAGAGAAGGACGACAGATCCGTGAAGGCAATTCGTCGATGGACCCTCAAACACGGATTGAGGCCTCATAATTTGGTCCCCTTTTTCATTTTTCACAATTTCATGGTCCAAATCAAGCCAGCTAGAGGAGAGAGAGAGAGAGAGAGAGAGAGCAAAACCAACAGCTGAGATGAAGACAGCAAGTAGCAAGTATCATGGGATAGTGCTTTAGCATTTTTGTGTAACTAAGTCACACTAAAATATACGTAACCCGTTACTTAAAATGTGTAAATATACTGAATCATAGTGTAATTGTGCTCAAGCATGGTATAATCATTTCAAACTCCAATTTATGTTAAATGGCACTTGTGAGGCCAGCGTTCCTCGGTCATGGATTTGATTATGGATTGGATCTAAGGATCACCTTTTAACAGATTTAGGTTGCGAATTTGCGTTATATATGAATAAATTTAACATTGATTTGAAAGGTCACTATCTTTTGAAAGGATACATTTCTACGGTCAAATCTTGTTTGAACATTAATGTCTATAAAGTCCCATCCAATAATCATACAGTCATATTGTCACGCCCCGTGTCCGAGATGTGACATTTGCCATACCCTAAATTACGCTAGAACACAAGACTACATCGATGCATACAATATTAAGACATGTCAAAGCTTAAGGAATATACAAGCATAGCCAAAAGATTCCTTTCATTCATTCAAAAACAAAAGTATTCTCCAATACATTTCCATTCATCCCATAACAAAAGAATTGGGGTTGCTACAAGTGTAACCTAGCATATACAAAAGAATAAGGCTATACATTCATTGAGTAAAATAAACCCTATACAAAATATACCCTACAACAAAAGCCCCAAATCTAAACCTACCTCAAAAGATCCATGAGTCGATCCAGTCTTCCTCTACAAAATCCTCCTCCACTATGATACAAAATGAAGTAGTGAGTGACATGTCACCCAGTAAGTAGTAAGAATCACCTCGTGGCTTGAGATAGTTATACATATAGAATTTCATACAAGAAAATCACATTTAATGACATGATTTACAAAATACGTGATAAAGCACATTCACTTCACAAACACATATATCAAATGTCAAGCGTACATAATGAGCTCAAGTAGTAATCCGACCAATGACCCTAGATATCCAGTTGTTAACTATAACCCAGTTAACACGGTCGATTTTTGACTCTACTCGGTCAGTCCGATCAAACAAAGCTAACTATCCCCGGTTAGCACGGTCAAATATCAAATAACAAACACCAAATTAAGGAATTAGTCCCGTCATAAGTTATTTCACTCAAGAGCTCATTCAAAACATCAATTGAACAAACACATTACCACATATAATCATTTTATATAACAAATCCTAAAATATCCCAAACTCAAGCCAATGAAGTAACAATTAGTAGTTTAGAACACTGATTTAGTCATAGCTTATTTTTAATAGACAAGGGATTCGCATACTACTTACCTCGATTCCACGCTAGTTCAAAGAGTCGGAGTATGGATAAACACCTTCCTCGCCTAATAACACACAAAGAACACTTAATCAAACACTAAACTACCAAGAAAAGTCTATAAAGTATAACTCTAAAAAAAGAACATAAACGGAAAGGCCATGACATAGGAGAGAGTGACCCGCGGGCAAAAGAAAGCAATCCGCGCCCGTGGATCCTCAAGCAGGCTCGCGGCTCCCCAAGACTAGGTGAGTCACGGCCTCCCAACCACTAGTCACACCCGCGACTGGACTGGGTGGTACCTGCGATTGGCCGGCAGAGAGTAGAAGCTGGCAAGCTACCCTCGAGCCACGGTCGCGACTCAGTGCACTTCACCTGCAGCTCGCAAGTCAGAGACTTGCCACGGGTGAAAGCTCCCACGAGTCGTGGACGTGTCTCGGCACTCAGAACACATGTCTCAGAGTCGAAAAATCTGCAAAATTCTTCTTCACACACACAATTCTCAAACTCAACAACTCAAACCTCAAACCATGGCAAATATTGACAAAATAAAGCAAAAACAAGGGGCATTAAGCCTAAAGCATACATCAATCACACAAGTCTCTCTTGATTCTACTACCACCACCAACAAAACTCCACCAATACACCACAACAACACAAAACATAACTTCAAGATAAGCATAAGGACCATAGAATTCTATATATTTACCATTCATCCTCTTACATGATGCAATTATGCCAAAGGAAGAAGAATTGAGCTTGAGAGGGAATACCCTGGTTAAAAGATTGGGTGGTGGATGCAACAGTTCCTCCCCTTGATCCCCTTCTAGTAAAAGACCCTTCAACACCTTCTTTAGCAAAAGTAGAGGAAAAGAGAGGAAAAGGTGTTAGAGAGGAGAACAATTTGAGAGAAGAAGAAGAAGAGAAATTGAAGAGAAAGGAATATGCCCTAGAGTATTTGGGCAAAAATTGAAATAGAAACAAATTTCTTTCAAGCCCTTCTACAAGTGCAAAATAAAACTCCACCCCAACACTACCAAATTACAAGAGTGCCCACAAAGGTCCCTAATATTACACATGTTATCTCTGTAAACAAATTATGTATATAAACAAATCATTCTAGTTGTATTTTGCTGTAAAAATTCTAATCAGCAATAGCAATCTTATATATATTAAAAGAGGGAATTTTGTGAGTGATTTAGATTTTCTTTCCTATAGTGCCCTTACAAAATAAAATAATAACAATATTATATCTCCAAATTAATTGTATTTTCTTATAATTGTTAGGGCTAATTATGTATGTTACAATTGCGTATTTAGTTTAGAAATGTAGGTTTTATTAAAGCATGTTTCCTTAATTTTTTTCAAAGCAATAAATTTGGGAATTGGAAGGGAATTTCAAGTTTTAGAAATTATTGATTCTATATAAACTAAATAGTGCCGTTAAAATTGTGCATATTTATGACACATAGATCTTTCCTATGTGGTTCCAAAAATATAGAGGACTTGGAATCTAGTTTGGTATCATAGGCAACTTTATATAATTTTGTTTGCAAAAGATTGCTTTGGAATTAAGGTATAATGGTTCTCTTTTTATAATATTGATATTCATTAATATATGTTAGGAAACGTATAAGTTCAAAGTTAAAACTGAAGACAATAGTTTCACCGTAATATATTTAATTCACAGAAATAAGGATGTAGGCAGATTTCATTAGATTTATTTGAATTCTTAGACAATTTGTTATGTCATCATTCTTAGACTATCATTGTTTTTTCCTTTTTTTTGGCTACTTCTCTTTTCCTTTTTTTTTTTTTTTGGTATATTGGCCACGTTTTGTGGTTATTAGTGAGACCACTACATTAATTTTATACAAAAGATTTTAAGTTGTTGAAAGCCTGATTATATATATATATATATATATTTTGGCTAACCCCGTGTTTGGGGGAGGACGCCACTCCTCAATTTATTAATCACAACCAAAAGGAGGGATACAAAGTGAATGTAAAATACTCAAAAGGTAAAAAGGAGTACTACTCTTTTACATTAAGATCAATATTTACTTCTACAAAAGGAATAAAAACCTAGTCTATCAAGTCTAGATTCTCCTCTTGCTGCCCTTGGAAGTTCTCTCCTGAAAAAATATGGAGTCCCTCTGATGATCACACCCATCTTTGGCTAAGACATCTGCAACCTTATTCGCTTCACGATATACATGTTTGAATGTAAGAAAACATGGCAAAAAGTGAAACAATTCCTCAATATCGGAAGCCACGCACCATGGGATCTCGACTTGTTTTTGCAAAATCGAAATAAGCACTTGAGAGTCGCATTCCACATGAAATCTTCCATACCCAAGATTTGCACACTTTTTTACTCCAAAAAGCAAGGCTTTAACCTCAGACATCATACTACTACCATTTCCAAAATAACATGAGAAAGCAAAAATCAACTTTCCTTTAGAATCACGCAATATTCCACCTCCACCACAAGGGCCCGGATTCCCTTTACAGCACCCATCCGTGTTGAGCTTCAATTCCAACAAAGGAGGAGAAATCCATTTCACCAGTTTGACAGAGAAAATTTTTTGAAGGCCTTTAATTGATAGCACAAAAGAAGATCAACTATCCTTGGCTACCATAACTTTTTTAAATCTACAATTAAACATTTCTTGTATTTCCCCGACAATGTTAAAAATTAAAGTACCAAAAGGCAAAACCTTCCCTTGGAATCTTGCCAAATTTCTCCATTTCCAAAGATGCCAGCAAATAATCAAAGGACTAATATGAAGAAGATAGGCATAATACTGATTTTTTGTCTCTTTGAACCACCATGACGCAATTAAAGGACGAATGGAGGAAAGAGCAAGTAACAAATCACATTCAGTAGAGAAAAAAGTCCAAACTTTTCTTGCAATATCACTAGAGCAAAATAGATGGTCTAATGACTCTTCATGAGGCATTATGCAACAATGACATCTAGAAGGCCCGTAAACCCCGAAATTTTTTAAAGAAGAATCCAAAGGAAGCTTATTTAAAATGAGTCTCAACATGAAAAAAGAAACTTTTAGAGGAACACAAGAAACCCATAATTTACCATTCATGAAAGAGGAGCCTTTGGAATGCCGGGTCAATTGAAATGCCGAAGCCACAGAAAATTTCCTTGAGGAATTTAGATTCCAAATGCAACAGTCTCTATTGGAAGAAATTGGTGGATGGATGCGACTGATTTCATTACAAAGAGAATGTCCAAACAGGCGAGCCAGAGTGTCTATGTTCCATTGAGAATTCTCCACAAAATCTTTCTTTATAAAAGAATAAACTGATTTTCCTATTCCATGTTTTCTTGATTCTAATCTTGAGTTTTACTCTTTCTTTAATTTTCTTTGTATCAATCCCTAATCTCTTGTTCATATTCTTATTTATTTCTACTCTATTCTTGAGCTAATTGTTTTGGTTGTTATAAGGTGACTTGATAAGGTTCAGTTGAGCAAGTTCTTGTTTAAGAGCCTTATAAGAAGACTCTCTAGAGTGGAAAAAGGCTTAGTGGTGAGCTCATTAGAGGGAAAAAGTCATTGAACTTGAGTGATACATGAGAGTAGGAGTGTATACACTAAGGGAGAGGTGAGGCTATTTCTCTTATTATCTTTTTTTGTTGCTAACCTTTTTTTTGTGCAGGTTTTAGATCATGTCTAGAGAAGAAGAAGAGTCACGTACGCCACCACCTTTTGACATGAAATACATGATGGAGGTAATGCTTAAGGAGGTGAATAAGACTGTCACCAATGCAATGGAGGGTGTACATACTCGAATTGATAGCATTGAGAGGCCAAATCGTTCTAAGGCTTCTAGAAATCCCTTTGAAGAGGATGAAGGTGATATGTCTGACTACGAGGATGCCATTACTAGGAGAGGAAGGAGAATGCCACCTACCCGAGACAACAACTTGGGAAGCATCAAAATGAAAATACCATCCTTCCAAGGAAGACTTGATCTTGAAGCTTACTTAGATTGGGAGAGTAAAGTTGAACATATCTTCAAATGCCATAACTATTCTGAGGAGAAAAAGGTACAATTGGCAGCCGTAGAGTTCACTGATTATGCTAGCATATGGTGGGATCAACTTGTGAAGAATAGAAAAAGGTATGGAGAAGAGCCCATGCGTACATGGAGAGAGATGAAGACCATCATGCAAAGGCATTTTGTACCTAGTTACTACACTAGGGATATTCATAGGAAGCTTCAAACATTGAGACAAGGATCCATGTCTGTTGATGAGTACTACAAAGAGATGGAGATGTTGATGATCCGTGCCAACTTGGATGAAGATGGAGAAGCTACTATGGCTAGATTCATGGGTGGTCTTAATCCAGAAATTAGTGAGAGGGTAGAGTTACAACATTACGTGGAGATAAGGGATTTGGTGGACATGGCCATCAAAGTAGAAAAGCAACTCCAAGCAAAAAGATTGAGGAGTGGTTCAAACTTATCAAGTGGAGTAAGATGGAGGCGTAATGCAACATTTGAGGAGAAGGAAGAGCGTTCCACTTCTAGGGCCAAAGAGATCATGAGCTCTAAGAATGAAGCAAAGTTTTCAACGCCACCAACAAAGAATAAGTTTGAGGCATCACAAAAGAGTAGGGATTTGAAGTGTTTTAGGTGTCAAGGCATTGGTCACATAGCTTCTCAATGCCCTAACAAGAGAGTTATGCTAATGAGAGATGATGGTGAGTATAAAAGTGCATCTTCAAGTGATGAAAATATGCCACCATTGGAGGGAGAAAGTGACGAAGACATTGGTGTCGCCCATGGGGAATTTTTGGTCACTAGGAGGGCAATTGGATTTGCACCTAGAGAGGATGGTGATCAAGTGCAACGAGAAAACATATTCTATACTCGATGCAATGTGAATGATAAGGTATGTAGTATGATAATTGACAATGGAAGTTGCACTAATGTGGCTAGTGTTCTTTTTGTTGAAAAGCTAGGATTGCCCACAAGGAGACATCCTAAACCATACCATTTGCAATGGTTAGCTGATAATTCTGATTTGAAGGTGACTAAGCAAGTGGAAGTGGAGTTTTCTATTGGTATTTACCATGACCAAGTGTTGTGTGATGTTGTTCCTATGCATATTTGTCATATACTATTGGGGCGTCCATGGCAATTTGATAGAAATGCCATGTACAATGGGTTGAAGAATAGGTACACTTTTGATTGGCAAGGTAAAAAGATATCACTTAAGCCATTATCACCATTGGAAGCATATGAAGATGAAGTGCGCATAGTTAGGGATTGTGAAGAGAGAAAGAATTCTTTGAAAGCACAAGCAAAAGTAAAGAATGCTAAAAAGGATGAGAAAGTGCTTGAAAAGAATGAATGTGGTGAGTTGAATGAAGGGAAACAAACTGAAATTGTAAAAGAAAAGGGAGTGAAAAATAGCAAGAGTGAGAATAAGTGTCTTACTTGTGAGACCAAAGCTTCTTGTACCCTTGTACAATGAAGTAGATTATTTTGCTAACACTCTTAACACTTGTTTTCCTAGTGCTTTTGTTTCTTTTATGCAGCTAATTAAAGTTCAAAGTGTGAAAGAAGAAATACAATCTGAAGTCTATTTTCTTCTTTGGGATGATGCTCAATTGACGAGATTTGGTATTCAAGTGAATCATGGTCGAGATTTGAGCATTGAGGGAGTTTTCTTGCCCTATGTCATCAATAACAATTGGATTATGAATTCTATGATTGATTGTTGGCATAGTGTATCTAATTTTTCTATTGTTTTGCATTATAGTTTAGGAGATTTTACATGTGTTTATTCTGTTTTCTTCATGCATTCTAGTAGGTATACAATATGTATAGTGTTTTGCCTTAACCTCTATGGCTTAAATTCTGATTTTGGCATTTTAATTTGTTTTTCTATCATATTGGAGTCCTTGTCTAGTGCTTTAGGATGCATTACATTAGATTCTGAAGAGTTTAATTCTTCTATTGTTAGATTGCATGCAAATCGTGTGTTGCCTATCTTCTTAGAGAATAACTTTGATGACTTTTCTTTTGTACTTCTTGTGCTTGTAAATTCATGTGACATTGAGTTGAGTAAATCATATTTGGTTACTAGCATGCATGAGTTTAATTCGTTGTTTAACTTTCTTGTGCAAGATTATGTTAATCACCCATATGATTTCTATCTTTTGTTGAGATTTTCTTACTCATACTTGCATAGGGTGTTTAGAGATCATGTGCATGTAAGATTTTATGCTAATTTGAGATGTGTTTTAGTCTATATACATGAGTATTACTTGATCTTCTTTGATGAAAACTTGCATATTGATTTTAGGGAAAGTCCTTCCTTTAAAGATTTGATGTTCCTAAATAATGCCTACATTAGTTTCAAAAGTATTTATTATTGTGTTTATGATGTAGGTGATTCGAGGACGAATCCTTTTCAAGGGGGAGGGAATGATAGGTATCATGGAAGGCTTATTGAAGTCGCTCTTGATAGTCATTGGAGAATTCATAGTTCGAAGAGTCATCTAACCTTCATGCGTGTATTGATGGATTTGCTTAAGGTGGATCATGACTTTTTGAGGAGGAAATTGGGCTTAAAGATCATTTATTGGCTTTGGATCAAGCATATTTTCAAAGAAGGCTTTAAGTCCAAAAGGTTCAAAATGTCCAAGATGCTCCAAATAGACTGGCTTTTGTTGTGGTTGTGGATCAAGTTTGTTTTTAAAGAGAGAACAAGTCCAATTGAAGCCCACAAGAGGACAACCAGCCCAAGACATATATTTGGACGAATTTTCTTTTATTTTTATTTTATTTGGACGAATTTTTAGTATTTTAAGTCACTAAATCATGTTTTGTTAAGTATTCTACTTATGTTAGATTTAGAGTTTTGGTAGTTTACTTTAGTTAAGCTTCTAGACTTTTCTTTACAAAAGTTTGTAAGCCTATAAATAGCTAGGTACTGTTCATTGGAATTTTAATCAAGTCATTGTGTGATTAATAATATTGAGTTTCTCTTTTAGAGAGTTCTTCTTTGATTTTTGGATTAGAACTATTCTTGGTCTTATCGAGTGATCTCGTGGCGACCATACAACTAGCTTAGGATTATTCAAAGGGTTTGATTTAGGTCCAATTAGATTAATTCCAACTAGATTGCTTCCTTTGATAGGTAGAGGTCTAGCAATTATTCTAAGAGATTGAATTCAACAAGCTTGAATCAATTCAAGGCAAACCAACTTGATTTCTTCTTAATTGCTTGGAACGATTTTTTTGAGGTTAAGACATTCAAGTTGTTCGAGCAACATTTTTGGCTTGATTGTGTTGGACAAATTCCATCAAGGTCAAATTCATTGAGTTGTTCAAACTGATTTTCAAGAGTTCTAGGCCGTTCACAATTCCGCGCGTATCAATAAACAAGTCCAATTGAAGCCCACAAGAGGACAGCCAGCCCAAGACATATATTTGGACGAATTTTCTTTTATTTTTATTTTATTTGGACAAATTTTTAGTATTTTAAGTCACTAAATCATGTTTTGTTAAGTATTCTACTTATGTTAGATTTAGAGTTTTGGTAGTTTACTTTAGTTAAGCTTTTAGACTTTTCTTTATAAGAGTTTGTAAGCCTATAAAAGACTAGGTACTGTTCATCCGAATTTTAATTAAGTCATTTGTGTGATTAATAATATTGAGTTTCTCTTTTAGAGAGTTCTTCTTTAGTTCTTAGATTAGAACTATTCTTGGTTTTATCGAGTGATCTCGTGGCGACCATACAACTAGCTTAGGATTATTCAAAGGGTTTGATTTAGGTCCAATTAGATTAATTCCAACCAGATTGCTTCCTTTGATAGGTAGAGGTCTAGCAATTATTCTAAGGGATTGAATTCAACAAGCTTGAATCAATTCAAGGCAACCCAACCTGATTTATTCTTAATTGCTTGGAGCGATTTCCTTGAGGTTAAGACATTCAAGTTGTTCGAGCAACATTTTTGGCTTGATTGTGTTGGGCAAATTCCATCAAGGTCAAATTCATTGAGTTGTTCAAACTGATTTTCAAGAGTTCTAGGTCGTTCACAATTCCGCGCGTATCAATTGGTATCAGAGGTTTTGGGATCTTGAAAGAAATCAGGTTTTGTATCAACCCGTTTGGGGATATCTTTTGTTTTTGTTGTCAATCCACTAGGATATATGTTTTTAATTTTTATTTTTTGTTTTGTTGTTCTTGGTTCAAGATCTGATTTTTCTTGAATCAAAGTTGTGATCTTTTGTGGTTTGATTGTCAAAAAAAAAAAAAAAAGTCGTACTGTTCATCGGCACTGTAGCGGCGGCGTCACTGTTCACGCTAGGGTTACTGTTCACTAACGGGTACTGTTCATCAACGGTACTGTTCTTTTATATAGTTCTTTTATTCTTATATAAACAATTTGAGAATGTTTTATCATTTTTCTATGTATCTTTCTTTTTTTTAAGAGGTTCATCAATGGGACTCCACCTACTCCTTTAGTGACTCGAACCTGGGACCTACAGATCCCAAGTAAAGCCTTCTTGCCAATTAAGCTATGCTTCTTTGTCTATCATTTTCCTATATATCAGGTATCATTTTATTGTTAATTTGAATGCAAAAGTTCCTATTAAGGTAATTTTTATTTTATTTATTCTTTGGCTTTTTTTTTCTTTTATTGTTTACACTTGCTTAAGTTATTCTTTTACTAATTTTAATACTGCTTACAAATTTAAGCTTCTAACTAGGAACATCACTATTATTAAAATTTATAGTCACATGATATTGACTAACCAACATTAAATTGCAAAATGGGGATGAATAAAATACTTTCAATAGGTAATAGCAGACTCCTTCAGCTAATTGATACATGAACAAAATACAAGTATGACGTCTTGGCTAATTGAAAAGAAGAAGAAGCAAAAAAAAAAAAAAAAAAAAAAAGAATCTTGATGATAGGAAAAGGAAGAAAGAGAAGTAATTTTATGAAGTGAGGTAAAATAATTTTAGGAATTGATATTTGATTAAAGTTGATGGTTTCTCAGGTTTGGATTAAAAAAATTGGAATATAATATTTGGTAATTTGATTGCGAGAAAAACATTAAAGGATGTAAGTTAGGTTAATTAATTTAATTTGTGATTTTTTGACTAATTATTTGTATCACGACTTTAGATTTTTGTAGAAATGCTTCAAGATTAATTTGGAAGACCTTTTTGTAAGTTATTCAGAATTTTGTACAGTTAAAGTAAGTAATTCTTTCCCTTCTTTCTTGGTAGTTTCTAATGATTTATTTGTATATATTAAAAGAGGGAGTTTTGCAAGTAATTTAGACTTTTTTTTCCTATAGTGCCTTTACAAAACAAAATAATGACAATATTATGACTCCAAAATTAATTGCCTTTTCTTATAATTGTTAAGGTTAATTATGTAATATTAATATTGAGTATTTAGTTTAAGAATGTAGCTTTTATTAAAACATGTTTCCTTAAATTTTTTAAGCGATAAATTTGTGAATTGGAAGGGAATTTCAAGTTTAGAAATTAGTAATTCTATAGAAACTAAATAGTGCAATTAAAATTGTGTATCTGGATCTTTCTTATTGGGCCAAACCTTGGCTTAGGAAAGTCCAAGTCTATGTTAACAGGAAAAAAAAAACCCAAAATATATAAGAAGGAATAAAGCCCAAACCGGCATCATGTGTTAGTGTGGGTAAAGTACCACGTGATTGTCACCTGTCAAAGACACACAAAAACCAAATCTGGTGCAATTTTTTAGACAAGGGAAGAAATCAAGTCTAGCCCTTAACGAAATAGTACCTTCTAATTATATTACAATAATGGTCTTTTTTTTTTTTTTGAGAATTATACAATAATGGTCTTGACAATTAGAATTACAATCGTATAATATATAATATTCAAGACAGGCTATGATACGATTATGAATCTAACATGTGAAATATTTCCACTCTTGCTGCCAACCAAATCTAATACGTAAAGCACACAAGGGAAAGAAGAGGGAAAAAATGAATTTATTTTGCCTGAAGCAACATAAAAACTTTTCTTATACTTTTCTTATTTATGACAGATAATTCATGGCAATACCTATCAGGAAGAAAAATGAGAAAAAAATAAGGAGCCAATTCACAAATTACTTTTAAGTGGAAAAAATTCGTAATGGAAAAAAAAAGAAGTGAGAATTGAATAGATGATGACATCGATATCAAATCATAGAACTTAAAAACTTCTATCCAAGAAGTTCCCCAAAAAACAGAAACAGATTAAAGTCTCCAACAAAATCCAACCTTAGCCATTCATTGCAATGTCAATTTTTACTGTCATTGGAGTACGGCTATTATTAAGTTCACAAAATAGTTTCACACGTCAAAGAATCGCAACCTAGCTATTTCCAAGTGTTTTGACTGATCAGTATTACTGCAAAAGAGAGAGAGAGAGAGAGAGAGAGAGAGAGAGAGAGAGAGAGAGAGAGAGAGAAGAAAAAAAAAAGAACCACCATCACAACTAAAAAAAAAAGAACCACCATCGTTAGCACTATTACTATAATATTAATATTGAGTATTTACTTTTAAGACTACAGGTTTTATTGAGGCATGTTTCTTTAATTTTTTTTTCAAGGAATAAGTTTGTAAATTAAATGAATTTTAAAATTCAGAAATTAGAATTTCTATAGAAACTAAAGAATAATAAAAAGATTAAATTGTAGAAATTACTTTCTACTATTTATGTAACACTATAGAAAAAGAAATTTTGTTGCATTATACTTTCTTATGTCATTATAGACAAAAACCATAGAGGGCTTAATTTTAGAAATTAATTAAACAAAACAATGAAGGAATTTTTTGCAATTAGAATCTTGGGGTTGAATTTTGAAAATTTACAAAAGATCTCTAGGTAATAAAATTGAATATGGTTTGAAATATTTTAACAATAACTTTTAGAAGTAATTGTTAAAAATGTACAGTAATTGTAACCTTCTAGAATCTTAAGTTATATCTCAAGATTAGTACTACATAAGACCCAGTAAATTGATTGGTTTTCTTTCCCATCATATTCTTAGAAAATAGATTGAAGGAGTATTATGTCTCCAAAACTAAATGCCTTTTCTTATAATCGTTAGAGTTATTTTTGTAATATTAATATAGAGTTTTTAGTTTAGGAATGTGGTTTTTTATTGAAGCATGTCTCCTTAATTTTTTAACGAATAAATTGGTGAATTATATGGAATTTCAAGTTTTAGAAATTATGTTGAAAATTCTTAATTAGAAACTAAAGAATAATAAAAAGATTGGACTACATATATTTCGAAACCAAAGAAATCAAATCCGTTAAAGAAACAAGAGGTTTTGAAAATGATATTTATTCCAATGCATCAAATCAAGCTTTAAGTTATTGCTACCATTTTTGTTGTGCTGTGTCCGTGTTTAGATTTGAACTATGTAGTGTTTGTTAGTTGATGCAATAGCTTTTGCATGATCTAGACCTTGCACATCTACTGCTCAACTCATTAAATAGTCTTCTTTGGATGGATCTCCTGGTTGTTGTATTTATATTGAAGTATACGATGGTGCTGCACCACAAAACTGTACTTCTATTTGTTTTCCATTTATTCTAACATTGTTCTCATTGTTTTAGTAGTCAATCCATAAGTGTCGATACTTAGAAATATGAGACAAAATAATGAAGTTGAAATATATCCGTTTGTGGCACGGATTAATCTTGTGGCTGAGAATTAGAAATTGTAGCTGGAAAGTGGAACAAATGATTTAACTTTAGTTTGTAGCATAGACGTTGATGTACTTTAAACGAAGATTTTGCACGTTCCAAATTTACTTACATAAAGGTAATTAGTGTTTTGAAACTTTTATATTCCAATTAGTTATATTATAGCTTTGGATGTAAGGGTACTATATTGAGGTTATTTATGCAATAATAATACTAATTTTACTTTATTCTTATATAATATTACAAGTGGGAGTTGTGTCAAGTGAATTAGATTTTTTTTTTATGTATATCCTTGCGCAAAAATATAAACATTTAGTACATTTCTAACATTGAAGGCTAATTCAATGATTAACAGGGCTACGGTTGTAATACCAAACTTGATATTTTGTTTTAGAAATAAGATTTTATCAAAGATAATTTTTATGTAGAATAAAACTCCAATTTAGAAAAATATAATGATTTAGTTATGCTTATAATCTTTAATGCTTATAATGTTGCTAGAATACCTAATAAGCAATAAAGCAATTAGTATGTGAGTAACAATATTTGAAAATTTTAGAAGGTAAAACTACTAGCATAAGGAACATATTGGTAAACATTTTTAACCGGTTAAGACATTGTTAGCTTGGGAAGAGTTCCTTATTATTGCGGGAAAGTATCCCAAGCTCACCACTTCACCAACAAAGAACAAAAAACAGAAATGGAGTAATATTAACATTGATTTTACATAGAACTATAAATAGATTAAGTTTGGGGCTATAAAGGTTAAGAGTTCGTGCATTGAGGCTATTTATCTATGCGTAACGGTGAAAAAATTAAGAATAAATAAGTAATATCAATATGTAAAAAAGCTAAAAATAAAGGGTCATATTTCTCAACTATTTTTGTAATAAGTTTGCACTATTTTTTTTAAACTTTTTATTTCCAGTTGGTTTTGTTATAGCTTTGAATGTAATTTCTTTAGCTTTTGTATAAAAGTATATAATCTAGAACAAATATCAATAGTATACTTTATGTTTTTTTTTATTCCTACTATTCCGTTTTAGTTTTATATGTGGTCGACCATTTTCCTAGATACTATATTAAGACTGAAATTTATTTTATATACTAGTATGTTTCTTTTATTTAAAAAAAAAAAGATTTCAATTGAAAGGAAATACTTTAGAGAGTTTTTAGATATTTCTTTTTGGAAGAAAACTAAAGAATAATACACTTTCGGGAACACTTCTAAAGACTAAAGAGTCATAAAAATATAGTTCTTATAAATGACAAAAAATTTATATTTATTTATACATAGAAATTAATTAAAGTTAATTTCGTTAGGATTGGAAAATTTTTAGGGAGATTTTTAGATATTAAACAAAAATTGTAAGAAAGTCATTGAGTATGGCTTTTAAAATTAACACATTCAAGCAAAATATGAAAGAATAATTTCTTGGAGAGTACTTTACATATTTATTTGTTTTAGACCCTATGAGAAAGTATTACAAGTAATTCCCATAAAATAAAAGTAGAAGGAAAATCCATATTGTTAGGGAATTAAAAAATAAAAATTCTGTAAACTTGAAAATATCTTGAAATGTGGCAATTACTTTTATTTATTATCTCAAAAATATTTAATTGAGGAAATTCTATAAACAAATCCTTCAAGGATTTAATTAATAAATCATATTTTTAGCAATTAATAAATCGTTATTTGGCCTTTACACAGTGCTCATTCTCATACTTTTGAATTGTGTAATATTGGTCTTACGATGAACAGTTTTACATCTAATTGACTTATTAGAAAAAATATTTGCATGTAAATTTTCAATTAATTAACAACTTAGAGTTTATTTTCTCTAGATTGGGGTTGGGAGTGCATTTGGTCTTTATTTATATTTTTGGTTACAAAGACATAATTTTCAATAATATATGCAGCAAGAAAATTTAAAAGATAGACAATAAATATTTGTATCACCCGTATAAAGTAAGCATTACATATATATTTATATGATGGCTTATAAGTAACTAGATTATAAACATATATTTGTAGGAGTCATTATATCATAAATGAGAGGTGCTCGTGAAGTTAATATAAACCAAAATTTCAACAAGATTAATTAAAAAATAAAGTTTGATGAAGTACGTAAATGGTAAATAAGATCGTGTTTTACCAACAAAAGTTTCTAATAGATGTGAAATTGAGTTTTCAACATTAGGTTTCCAAATAATCTGCTTAAACATATCCTGTTCTTTCAACATAATCATTTATTATAATTTTATAGTCGCAACTAAGTTCTTTTTATCACATTCATAGTCCATTTTTTTTTTTTTTGACAATCGTACAAGTATGGATTATTTACTATTGGACAAGTATG
Source organism: Mitragyna speciosa (assembly GCA_024721245.1). NCBI lineage: Eukaryota > Viridiplantae > Streptophyta > Magnoliopsida > Gentianales > Rubiaceae > Mitragyna > Mitragyna speciosa. The sequence goes on along the minus strand of CM045555.1, from coordinate 5,012,272 downwards.
AGTTGAGAAGAAAGTAAACTTTTGGATAAGTTTGCATTGATACTAGATTGAAACTTAAAGGAGTTGGTTAAAAAATATTAGATTAAGTATAAGTTGACATAATATATAATAAGGAGTTGGTTAAAGATTTAAAATTGATCAAGGTATTGTACTAGATAATATATAAAACTTTGAACCCTTAAACATAATTTTTTTTTCTTTGTGTTGGGGCTTAATTGATTTTTTTTATTTATGTTAATTATGTATCGACATACAAATTTATGCATTTTGATTATTTGATCTATGAAGTTTAGGTCAATTAAGATGAATGGTAATTTTAAAAATATATTATTTTATATAATTACCATAAAAGTATTCGTACCACGTGCAACGCACGTGTATTCATACTATTTCAATAAAACACATAACACTATCCAGCCTTGATAAAGGTGTTATTTTGCTACAGAAAAATAATAGTTAGTGGTTACAATTCAATAGAATACAAACACTATCCAGTCTTAATACACTAATGCAATGTGATATCAAGGATGCTTCACTTTATCTTAGAGGAGAATTTGTCAGATATGTTGCACAAGATAGAGGACAAATTTTGCATAAAGGATAGAAGCTTAATACACGACTTGAAGCATTTGATCAAGTTCTTACCTTCTTATCTGATTGTCTGATAAAATTCTTCCATTATTTATTCCTTCTGTTTTCCCTAATTGCCCAACTTCTACACAATTTACGCTACAACACAAATCGACACCATTAATTTTAGCCTGAGATTGAAAATGGGTGCCATAACAAATTTTTAGCCTAAGTTTTACAATTTTTTGGCTTGACTTGATTGAACCCTCAGCTTTATTAAATGGTTGGCCTCAAAATCCTTGAGCGCCAAAGGCTTTCCTTTCAGAAAACGTTGCATGCATATACTGAATCAGGGTGACCTTGGAAGTGCGTCAGATTATAGTTGTTCACGCCAGGTCGCTTTCCATTCATTGTTTGTCTCGTCAAAGAATCGGACTAAAATCTATCTATAATATGCACTTGGCATCCCATCACAATCACCATTTGTATATTACTAAGTTTTCACATTCATTATATACTTCTTCTAGACTAGAGAAAAAAAAAAATCATAGAACTTTCGATTTCAGTTGTTCAATGCCGATTGCCTCCGTCCCACGTTCTCAATCTGCTCCTAGAATTTTAGGTACTCCCCAGTCTCCCTCCCACTCAGATGTACTTTCTCGCCTTTCTCGCCGGACATCGCGTTCAGAATTCTCACCAAGAACTTGGCCCAAGAAAGTCGGGAACTTCATAGCAAGAAAGATTGGCTCATCATCATCATCATGGAAGAAATCTAACTTAACTGAAGAGTCTCTCAAAGAGTTCAATAGACTGAATGAGATTCTTGAAGGGAAAAGGTACTTGCAGGAGAGTCCTTACTACAAAGGGTTGACTGACTCGTCCCTTGCTATCAATAGGCAAAGGCATTCTTTACCAAGTCCAGACAGAGACAGCCATGCAGGAAGTTTATTCAGCTCAAGCACTAAAACCAGCTTTGTCTACAGGATGCAACAATGGGGTAGTTCTTGGTTTGTCTTCAAACACAAAGAAGAGAAAATCTGTGTGTCTCAGTCTCAAACAAGTTCTTCAAAGAGTAAAAGCTCCCGAGATTCTCTTGCCCCTACTCCATCTCTATCATTGTCCTCATCCTCCTCATCAAGAAAACCAATAAAGGGAACAATTGCAAGAGATAGAACAACAAAAACTGCGAAAGAGCTAGGCTCTAAGAGGAAGGAAGTTAGGAGTAGCACAAACAATAGCGATGTTGCTATTGATATATTGAACAACCGGAAGCCTTTGAGGGAGAGATTATTCGAACCACCATCGCCGACACCACATTCAGGACCACAAATGTCAGTGTCACAACCACGACCACGCCCAGCACCACCAACTCAAACATCTGCACGAACTTATTCACCGCAACAAAAAATAAATGTTTTTTTACAACCACCTGAGATATCAGTAACTCCACCCGTTGAAAACGTTGTCCAGGAGAAAGAGACAAATAAGTATCTCTGGGCTGACAAGTACCGACCATTTGCCCTTAAGGATTTCTTATGCAATCGAAGTAAAGCACTGGAGCTGCAGGCTATGGTGAGATGAACTTTTCCGTTTTTCCCTTTTTTCCTTTCCTCCGTTCCCGTTTCTCTTTTGTAAAAAGAATCAAGTGAAATCTAAATACTAATGTCCAATCTTTTATAGGCCAAGTCAGACATTTGTAGCCATTTCATATTTGAAGGACAGCCAGGGGTTGGAAAGAGAACCATGATTTGGGCTTTGCTTAGAGAAGCTTTTGGAGAAGATAGAGTACAGGTAATACTCTTAAGATAATATCTTCCTTATCATTTTTCTACGAGACCAAGTTTTTCTATGGCTTAGTATGTTAGCTAAAATGTATAAAATGATTCCAAAATAGATGTATATATCAACCGAACTGAATGCCATCCTTTACGGTAGGAACAATGTTTTAAATTGCCTGATTTGTTGCTCTGTCTTTTCTGAGGCGCTGTGAAGCTCTTATTATCATGTTGGTTAACCTATCCGTGTTCAAAAGGATTGACTCAACGAGAAATGACAAAAAGCAGCAAATGATCCGATGCTTGAATCCAATATATTGTTGGTTTTGTACTAAAGTTAATTAATTCTAAGATTATAATTTATATTTATTGCCAAGTGATTAGGAACTTAAAGAGTCACACACAAAAGAACTAATTCTTGAGCTAAATTGATTTAAATAATTGTATGATAATTATGGAATTAATTTGTGAGATAATTAATCTTCAGGACTTATTGATAAATAGAGAAATTATAGTAGTGAGATAATTTCCTTTTGAGGGGAATTAAAATCTACTAAATATCTTATTTGGTAAGATAACTTAATAGGTAAATGTTACCTGTTACCGAATTCTTGTTGGATAAGATATCTTAATTATTACTTCATAAATAAGTCCTAAACACCAAGATTTGACACGACATATAATATATAATGTTAGAAAATTAGAGAGAAAAAAAAAAGCTTTTCTTTTATACAATTTTCTTCACGTTGGGGACGTGTCAAGTGGATCTAGCATATTCACTTGGTATTAATCAATCCTGATGAGAATCCCAAGAAGGTGTTTGTGTGGATACCTTAGAGGCCGGACACTTGTGTGGTTTGTGGTTGATATAACATATCTTTGGTCAGATTAATTTCTATTTACGTCGCCAAAAAGGTACGTTCTCGATTTTGTGTAGATAATCAATGATCTTGATTAGAAATCAATTTTAAATTCCGCTCCGTCAAATTGTTTTGTCATGTTGATTTCCTAACATATATGGCACTAGGAAAGGAGTTTATCATGTCAATTAATAAAATTTGAAGACAACGATCATGAATATTGTGAAAAGAATTTTCATCTTTAGGGGCCAAGGTGCTCTGTACATTTTCCAGTATGTTCAGAGTTGGCCTCGTTTGCAAGGTTGAAACCTTACTATAACTGAATTACCTAAAAGATTTGTAATTGCAAAGATCCTCGTTCTTGAGGTATATGACTGTACTACATTTTTCTTTCGTGTTCTACAGGCAAGAGAGGAAAGCAAGAAATTCATTCTGAAGGTAAATTCTACTTTCCAATCTTTTATACTTAATGCAGCTTTTCCAATTTCTCATCTCCTACATCTCTAGTATTAAACTATTTTCTAGTACTCCTTTCATTCAGCAGAGGCGTAGCAAGATTAAACAAATTCTTGTCAATGGATGTTCATAAACACTAATCAAAATAGCATCACTTAGGCAATCAGTTGAACCATAGTCATTCTCCTTTAAACTTTTATACTTTTGTCAACGGATTTAAAGAGCAGCTACTAATAGTATACCGAGTGGGACTGGGAATAGTTTGCACCAGTATTCCTCACTAAGGGACCTATGTCTGATCTTTGTTACAGGGAGAAGCAGTAAATAGCATCATTGTGAATATAAAGCAATCATCTAAACATGTTGAAATGAATCTCTCTGAGCTAAGAGGATATGAAAAACATGTTATTGTGGAACTTATCAAAGAGAAAAGTGACAAGTCATCAAACAACGTTTTGCAGTGCAATCCCGACAATTGTAGAGGTAGTGAAAGTATTCTGTTCATGAAAAAAGTACCTCTCAACCACCAAAATGCCAAACAGAATGATTATGTTTCTTACATCATTGTTTATGCAGCGATAATTCTCTATGAAGTAGACAAGCTTCCCACTGAAGCGCTACTCTATATCAGGTGGATCTTGGAGCGCTATAAAGGGTGTAATAAACTCTTCTTTTGCTGTAGTGATGCCTCAAAGATCCAGCCATTAACTTCCCTTTGCACTCTTGTTCAGCTCTTACCTCCTTCTACCAAAGAGGTAAGAACCTCAGGAATCTTATGAACTTGAGCATCAAAACTATTTTTTGGTTCACATTTTTATTTTTTGCTTTAACAGATAATTGAAGTTTTAGAATTCATAGCACAGAAGGAAGGAATCAAATTACCACATCAGTTGGCTGCCAAGATTGCTGAAAGGTCAAAGAATAACCTAAGACAAGCCATACGCTCATTTGAAGCAACCTGGAATTTCCAGTACTGTTGCATAGACTTACAATAATACATTTATTACCAACAAACACAATACACAAAAGCACATTATGTATATATCTTTTATAATAATCAAGAAAAGTTGTCCATGACATTTTCTGGGTCGCAAATTTCTTATGCAATCATCTACATGCAGCTCAGTCTTGAAGGAAGATCAGGAAATCATGACAGGGTGGGAAGATGATATAGCTATCATAGCCAGAAATATAATAGAGGAGCAAAGCCCAAAACAGTAAGTTTCAGTTACAACAACTTGCAGCGATTCTGAAATGCTTAACTTTGGCATTGTCAAATAACATAGTGATTCTGAAAGGCTTCTATAACTTCGGTGCTGTCAATAACATTCCATGAGGCCACCCAAAACATACCACACTTGCACAACAGGATGTCTACAACTAGAAGATCTGAGACTAAGGATATCTCTCTGTCTTCCAGGCTATATAATATCCGTGGAAAGCTCCAAAACCTTATAGAGTATAATGTATCTCCTGAGTTCATTTTTGAAGTAAGCGCTCCAAATTCCTTACTTTCTGTAACTAAATTAAGGAACTATAAAACATTGATCAGTTATCTTTTGCACAGACTCTTGCGAAAGAACTAAAGAAGAACTTGGGGGAGGAATTACAGAAACAAATTGACAACCTATACGAGAAATACAATGTACAAACTTAAGAACATCACTTACTTTCCCTCTCTTAATAATTCTCTTTCCCAGTACTAAAAGAACGAAAGTAACATGGTCTGAACTTCCTAATTATGCAGAAAACTGATGATTGTGAGAAGTCTTATGCTCCTGCACCCAATCGACAGGAGAAACTGGGTAAGGGACCCAATGATCCAGTCAGAAAGACTGTGCAGCAATTTATGAGGATAGAAGGTAAGAAAGAACTGCAAGATAACCAGTTCATCATATTTGTTTACTCCCATCCCATGAGGAGACAAATCTTTGTCTTGGCTAGTGCCTGGGCATTATAAGATCACTCAACAAGTCAGACACTTTTTGAGAAAAACTACAGAGCTTTAATCAAGATTATACTTTCTAAGTTTGACTTCCAAAGATTACCAAAAAAAACTGCAAAACAGTTGAAGTTTTCCAGGTTAAAAAACACATTTCATTCATATTCAAATTTTAACTCCAAAATCCAAAAATACTTTGTTCAAAACTATAGTAAATGTCAAAACATGTGTTATCTAAGTACCCTCATAATAGGAAAACCGAATGTTTATCCATCTTTCTTTGCTTTTTTCTATTTTACATTTATCCTTAAATCTAACCATCCAAGATTCTGCATAAGAATCCTATAAGGTAACCCTAATCATTCCGTGACAGAACCGATACAAAACCAAGACTCACCCTACCAGTTTCTACCAGTTGATGAGGACATATCACAGTCATTCTAATAAGCCAAAAAAAAAAAAAAAAAAATTTACCCCAGCCAGGAACTCCTCAAATTCAAGTAATTTTCTATAGAAACTATCTGAAAATGAAAGGTACACATTTGCCATCAAGGAGCATATTAATTTATTGATCTATAAGAGAACATGCATCTTATATGCTTCAGCTATAACCTGGGAAATGCACAACCTATTGCAGTTTCTTTCTAAATTACATTTCTGCACAGCCCATTTCTTCAGATTGATCCTTACACGCATCTTTCACTGTAAAACAGTATCCTATCTTGAGCTCTGCAAGTAGCACTTTTCATTGCTTTGCTCTATTTCATTTAGTCACACGTATACTTTTTCCATCCCATTATGTCCTTAAATATTTTTATGTAATAAGGGTAATGAACCGTATACCCTTGAAATAGTTTCGAAGCATGTGCTAATAACAAAACAGGCTTCCTTTAAGCATCTCACGTGTTATCCATAATAGAATATAGACTTTCTTTAGTCAATCTGTTTGATTTTTCTTTCTTTTGAGATAGATAGTAATTCATTTCCTACCTTCACACAAGGATAAACTTACCTTTCAATCCAGTTAAGCAAAAGTGCAGCAATTTCCAACAGCAAACTAATTTTCATCAAGACATTTGTGGCATAATTTTACCCAGCAAACAGCATAGCAAATGCAAACAACAAACTCTAAGACTGGCAAAAATATGCATAATGGTGAAGAAATAAGTTTACATATATGATGTGCATGGTTTACAATTCACTCGCTCTTCGTCTTCCGCAGAGTTTATAGCAAAATTCATGAGCTGGTATAAGGGCTTGGTTGCCAAGAACAAGCAGATAGTCTCATGCAATTTAACGGACTAATTAATGTCCGTTTTGATCAGGCACTTTCCTAAAGTGGATTACCATTGTCAACAGATAAGTTGGCAATTAGTTCGTTTTATAATGTTTGGTTATAAATACAATGATTAATAAAGCAGTCCATGATTATCATATGTAACAGCTTAATTATTACATGACTGCGTGTATAAAATCCAGATCCAGCTGCTGCAACTGATTCTCTGTAATGAGAATTCAGTCACGTTAAACATTCCCTAAATATTTAAAGTTAGTCCTTTAACTACTCTTTACAGATATGACAACACGTTTATTTTTAATTAATCCTTTTAACACCTGATTTTGATTTTGGTGATTACATGAATTTAACATATAGCCTGCACAACTGCACTTAAAGTATCTATGATATACAGTTCTATACACGAGAGAGAGCAATTTTAAAAATAGATTCAGTATCAAGTTTTAATGTGCATGCAGTCATCTATTGTCTGAGGATGGATTCCCAACATAAACATTCAGGATCACGTTTCCATGTGCATGTAGTCTTCCATTTTCTGAGAACAGATCCAAAAGATCTGACGCAGAATATAAAGGCAATATGGCTAGCATGGTTATCAAAGAAATTACTACCAAAAGAAACAGAAATGAATAAATTCAAGATAAAGCTAGTTGGTCTTCAATTGATCATCTTCTCCTATTACATCCAATATATTGGAATTTCAGGTATGAACATCTGATAGGAAGCTTAATTTATCATCATGCATCTATCTATTTCACATGGCTCCATCTAACAGCATAGTTACAACAACAGCTAATTTTCTCAAATAAAAAAAACTAATAGAAAAATGTATTCTAGTATTGTTTTTGGCACCATACAGGAAAGCAATGTTATTATTAAGAAATACAAGAGTAATAATGGTTGCAAAGCATTCATCTCTTGATAAGCACAATGTAGAATCTGATATAGCAATAGGGAAAGGCAACGCGTCAGAATGCATGAATCTCTTGACTAAGAAAAGCATACATGTTAGAATATGCATCTTATTGTTAAACCCGTTTCAAGGTAAGTCCGACTGAGAGACCAAAAAAAAAGGAGAGAACCTTGTCTGAAATTACTTTAAAGACGAAACACAAACCGTGTATTGAATGCAACACACATAAAGCACCACAAATTTCAGATTATTACGATCATAATGAAGCATTACAAGCTTTTCCAACAACTAAGCCAAGGAAAAATTTCTTTAAGAAAAATTTGGCTCTGTTACTGTACAAACAATCCAGATGACAAATTTACAAAATTTGTGGTATTACACCTAATCTCTGAAATAATGTAACCAAAAATTATTGCACTGCCAACCGCTGAAGATGATCCATGAAGATCTCAAAGCTGACATCATCAGTAAAGATGACATCTCCTCCAGGAATGGGAGAAGTATCAGAATTGTATGTAGCAGAAGGATTCAATTTTGCCAGCAGAAAACGTGCCTGCATAGAATTACGATCTATCATTTTAATCGCAAAATGGCTTATCAGGGAATCATTATAATTACTAACCAATTAAGCATGTATACCTTTTATTATCCCATGCAACAAGTGTAAGATATTTCATGGTAACTCAGCATAGACATTTCCCAATCCCCAATCCCCAGTTATTTAGTTTTTCTCCCTCAATTTTGGTTCATATATTCTAGGAATTCTAGAAGGGTATTGCGCTCTGGTTGCATGCATGTCACTGAATCTATTGGTAAACTTTAGTAACCTGGGAGCCATGTTGATCACAAATGACCAAGCGAGGTACTGGAAATCTTTCCCTGATTATAGCATCTGCATCATCCAGAGGAGCTTTCAGCAACTGAGCAAATGCCTGTAAGCACATGCAAGTTTTAGACTGCAAACCTTAAAGTTGATGACCTATGTCTAGATGTGCACAATCAAATTCCCTTAACTTCAAATACACTTGTCACAAACTCCTAAACCAGTACTGTAGCTGCAATGGTTTTCAGATGTCATTTGGACGAACCAAACTAAATCAGTTCACAATCTGAGGAAGAGGATCCAAGAACTACTTTGGGATCACCTTATTCAGGTTACATAAATATTGTGTAAAATAAGACTTCATGCCACCATATTTTTAAATTTAAGCCTTCACTTGGCTGGGTCTAAAACACACAAAATACAGAACAGAAAGGGGGCTTAAATGTGTGAATTCATACAGATCTCTGTATAACATGATATTTTCTGAAATACAGCAGTTTTTTCAAGTACTAATTCAGATCAGTAGCTGCAATGTGGATGCTATAAAGGAAAATTAAATGTGATCACAGATCATTTTAAAGCAGCGTTATACATTCAAGTGGAAGACAGCCATCCAAGATGGAGGCTAAGAGCAACAGGAAATCAGAATTAGAGACTGGGCAACATGCTACTTATCAAAGTTATGAATAGTTGACAATAGATTCAAAAATTCACTCAACCAAATGTAGAAAATTAATCTTAAGTTTCAGAAACTTTAATAAAAAAAGTAATAATATAACAGTTACTAATATTTGAGGCATTTTGACTCAAAACAAGAAGCCATGTTAACAGAGAAAACTGCATTTACATGCTAATTGTTTTTTATCACTGGCATGAAAAGCTCAACTCCCCTCCCCCATGTTAGTCAAATTTCTTCTCAGCGGTTATTTTCCAGTCATTTACTAGCTAGTAGCTATGATAAAACCATCAATGAAATGGTAATTTAATGCAAACAAAGAAGAAGTTCTCGTTCCTACCAACCAAAGTTCAGTTTCAAATGACATTACAACTACCAAGCAAGGTTACCAGATGTTCAGGCTGTTCGTGATATCCAGCTTTTCGCCATTGAGCAATTGTTGATCCATGAAACACAACAATAGTAAAATATGAATCCAAAAGAAGGATTCTGTCAGCAGCAATGGCAGCAACATCAAGGAGAACCGGTTGTGGAGCAGATTGAAACGAGTATGATATCAAGGACGGTTGAATCATCACAACCGAATTGGCTACATTTTCTCGATTCAGAATCATTCTGAAATATGCTGTTTCATCTGGGCTGTTGTTAAAAACCTGAAACCACAATTTCAGAATGAATGCCTGAGTGAAAGTATAATTTTCATAAGCATGTGCAATGGACATGAAATACAACGATTAATAAGAAGAAAAATTAAAACTTACCTGGACAAACTGAGAACGCCGTAAATGAAAAATAAACTGCGGGAATATTGAAAATCTAGGAGATAAGCTGAAAGAAGACGGACTCTCCTTCTGGTAATTACCAAACCGAGAACATATTTGAATCAGAGATTTATCCAACCATCTTATAGGGTCAAATTCAGCCTGCAGAAGCAGAAACTGGTAGTAAGAAAGGTGCAGTAATGGAGATTATAAAAGCAACAATTAGCAAATCTTGAATGTAAAAATAAGTTTACAATTATAATTGAACATAGCCAATGTAATAGGGCAATGGATACAAATAAAAAATAAAAAAATAAAAACTTTAAGTAGAACGAGATTTTAAAAAGCTAGCTGTCATGAGATGCAGCCATCCAGCAAATCCACCCCCATGATCCCACCCTCCACTGGCAGTCCTCTCATCAAAACAAGAAAACAGTCCTCCATACCACTGGGAAGAAGGGATTTTGAGACCTCTTGTTGAAGTGTTTTAAAGAAAATTTATAAAATTTACATTTTCTTCTTTCTTAATTTTCACAAGTGCTGTAAAACTGAACAGGTGAAATATTGAATGCCTTAATGGTCCAAAAAGCTGAACTCAAAGAACCAAGAATTACTAGGGATAACTGATGAATTCTGCAAAGAAAAATACATCAGGGACTCAAAGGCTGTTTCATGACATTTCAGAAATTCAATCAAAGAAACAAAATGGATAATTAATAATTATGACTACACAAAACACATATCTGGTAAACACCAGCAGTGAATAGATGAACTCCTTCATCTTTATAAATCAGAAATAGGCAATTCCTAAAAAAATTATGCCGTAGATCTGCAATAGTTACAATCTGCCTATAAAAGTAAAGGTCAACTACTTTGATCCCATTCATTAGAGCTAAATATAGCAGATATAAATTAAGAAAAAGAATATACCATCATCCAGGGACAAGTAAAGACTTAAGCAATAAATTTTATTGCTTCTGGAAAATTGGTAAGAAGAAATTTGCAACGCCAAATAGTAATTTAAAGTACACTAGAAACTTGAATCAATGCAAGATGTTAATATGAAAGTTCTGTCACTGGAAAAGCTAAGACAAACTAATTTTAGCCAGATATTAGCAATATCATCACCCAACAGAAAGCCGATGGCCCCAAATGATGTAAAACTAGAATGCGAAACCATTTTCGAACTTCTGAATAGAAAAGATTAACAGAATCAGGCCAGATAAAAAGTTTAAAACATATTGAAAGATGATGGAACCGACTTGACACGTTGAAAGAATAAACCTATTACCTCAGTTTCCATTTTGAAAGAAACCTGGCGTGCCATGACTACAGCAGCAGCTTCTTGGTCAAACCCAGCTACAAGTTCCTAACAAATACATACATGATTTCCCCGAGTTGAGAATATATGGAGGAAATTAAAGGCTAAAGGTAGTGCAATATAAAAGAAGTTGCATTTTTCACACATAATTGTTTAAAGATTGCAAAACTATATAAGTGTCCAAGTACCCTTATCTGACATTAGTACCTTAGTCCATGAAACACAAACTCTCATCATCCACACAATCCACTACAAGCTTCACATGTACTCTACATACTCAATGCAATAAGTTTGTTTCCCAAAAATCCATGCAACTTTTTCTCCTATCATGAAAGAGATTGTCTAAGATTCCGAGTTTCCATTTGTACCATCAATCTCTTTACTGGAAATCATGCCCTAGAGGTGTCATATAAATGCCAAATGCGTATACCTACTTCAAAACTGAAAAATGGTTACATCTGCATAAGCAATCATGATTGTTAAAAGTGTGTAAAGCAGGAACTTAGGCAAGTGCAGAAAAGTGCACCTCCTGGGTTTCCACAGGCTTAAAACAAATTAACCAAGTTTGTGACGGCTGCACAAGCCAAGATTTTAAGGTTTCATAGAATCTCATGATTGCAGTCGCAACAGGGTGAACGAAGTTGCAATAGGATGCATCACATCAACATTTATATAACTTGTTTTCTAATTTCAAGGTCCCATATTAAATCACTCTTAAGCTTCAATTAAGAAACCAAGAAAGTTCAACTAAGTAACGGACAAAAGTGAAAATACGCAGAATTACAGAGGACAGGCCATCTCATTTGTCAAGGTATTAGTTGGGTGTAGCATAATAATCACCAATCAAAGCAGTCACCAGAAAACAACATTAGCACAAAACAATTGCACTAAATAAAAAGCTCACCTGTATGCTTTCAGGTCCAGCAACCCATCTTCTTGAAAGGGTAGTGGCACGAAGCCTCATTTGCCCGCTGCTATGCTGGTAACTGGATTAATAGCATCTTTCATGAGTTTAGGCATTCAACAGTAGGAGGAAAGTAATCTTATTTTTTTTTTAGGAAATTAAGTCAAGTGCATACTAAGTCAAAAACTGGAAGTAAAACTGGTTGTTTGCCGTTTGAGCAATAGCATCTGGGCTCTCCTTCTTGACAATTTCAAATATTAAGCATAATGATGTAGTATTGTCAAGGCCACACATCTTCCATGCCGTGGTGTTTCCTTGACCAATAACATTTTCAGACACCAAAGGACCTTTCTGCACAAAGTCACCGGTCAATGAACATCCAAATGAAGTTAAGACAAGACAACATTCAAAACCTCAGGCTTGTACCTTCTCAAGTGATGCACAAGGGCCAATGATACCCTGAATTTTAATATCCTTTGAGCAGTTCACCTCAAATATACCACTGTAGGGAACAAGACTATCAGAGAGATATCTCCTTTGTCTATAACAACGATAGCAAACAAAAGCAAATAATATGGACTAATTAACAGGTACCATTTGTTTGCTTACACGAAGATGCAATATTGATGGTTCTACAGGACTAGTGGCTGAAGCAGTTACATGAACTTCATGCAACGCCACTAGTAATCATTTTTAAGTAATAAAAGGAGAAGTCATAGAGCTTAATTTTATATAGGCATGTGTCCATTTTTAGGCACACGTATCACCAATAAACTACAGAAATTTTAAAAAAATCAAAATAATACGCTGTAGTAACGAAATCTGGACTTCCAATATTCTACACTGATTTAGCAGACAAGCATATCAAGTTACAATACAATAGTTTACCTCCAGAACAATAAGAATTCCCCAAGAACAAACATATTAGCTATTATGTCTATACAAAGTTTCCTTAAAAGAATAGTGCTCTTGATACAAATTTATGGATAAAAATTTGAATTGCAGCTGAGCCAAAACCATTCCAAAAAATAGAAGATGATTTAATAACTCAGACTTAAGAATATTAAAGGCAAAAAGGATAAACAATTGGATCCTCATTTATCTTTGAATAAGCATATCCATAAGACATTTATTTGATTGTAGACAATAGTCAATTTCAAGCTATAAGGAGATACAAGGATATTACATGAACTACGATATAGCAACTGAAAACAATCACATGTGAGATGTCAAAAGAAGTAAGCAAACAACTTAGAACTTCATTAATGCACAATGAAGTTTGAAGGAAAAATGACTCACATATAGACATGCACATAGAGGGAGGAAAAGAGAAACTTCTATAAGTCAGAAGAATGTAAAAATTCCAAAGGACTATTGCTTTCTTATTTAGCAAACCACAGAACCATGACAAACAGGAAGTTCAAATTAAGTCTTACTTTGAAGATAGTCCAAGATCATGGTCCCCAGACTGGAAAACACGTTTTAAGGAATCCCTGAAAACTGAATGGCCAAAACTTTCTGCCAGAACAACAAATCCTCCAGTTTTCTCAACAACTGCTTTAACTTCAGCAATCCCAACCTAAGTAGCAACACAATCGTCATCTCATAAGTACAGTTTAAGGTGTAAGAGCAATTTGGTTGTGCAAATAATTAACAACACAAATAACATATTTAAGACCGATCAGCCAACAACAAAATCATGAAATCTCTCCATTTCATAACAATGCTCGTTGCCCTTATGGAAATTCTAAACCATAATCTATAAAATACTCCTCTGAAGCACTTAAAAAAACCAAAAAGGTAGTGGCCACAACTTCTCGAATTATCTCTTTAAATTTGAAATAACTAACATGGTGGAGCCAACATGTTTTTTACTCACTCTTCTAAGTACTTATATTTATAATTTTCTCTTAATACCCATGCCAAGCCATACTGTGGCGTTGAATTGGGATATGTATGGAGAGATTTATGGCTGTGGAAATCATAGTAGACATGTCAAAAGAAAAGCCCAAGGATTTTAAAAACCTAACAGTCTCTACTCAAAAATAAAAGCAAATTAAGTCGCTGCATTTAATCTGTTCAATCTATAGTTTTCATAAAGAATTTCACATTCCATTGCTACCTTTTTAACTAAAACTGTTCTTAATATTATGAACTCAAAAAATAAGAACAGACAGAAAGTCTACCAACGGTCGAGTAGCTGGAAAGGACTTCCTACCACAGAAGAATACCTTGTATAGAAATTTTTCATATGCATATGATGCAGTCAACAAAAGGCTGGAAAAGCAAAATTAAAGCTTTTCATAATTGTCTTCAACTTTGTATTGTATTAGTTGTCTTAAAAGTGTTATTTTGAATTTTAGATCTAAGGGTATTTTAGGTATTTTAGTCTTTTACATGTTCGCAGGAATTTTTTCAGCAACTATGTTTTTATTTTATTTAGTTATTCAGTTATGTTAGGTAACTAATTAGAGTTAGAGTTGTTATAGGAATATTCTTATAGGTGTTTTGTTTTCTTAGGAAATAGGAATTCTACTTATAATAGATTTCTTTCTTTTAGATAAGTCATAAGTTAATAAATACCTTTGTTATTAGGCTATTCTAGGAGAGTGAGAGTTTGATTAATAAAGTTTCAGTTTATTTGTTTTAGTTTGTTTTGTTTCTTGAGATTTCTCAAATTTCCTCTTTCTTCTTCCCTCTAACAGTGTTCACGCTACTGTAGCGTTACCTATTCACGTACTGTTCATCCGTGAACAGTGCCAATCCCTCTCGATCTTCCGCTTGCGTTCGTAGGCAAGAATAATTCAATCTTGTCCTACATCAGTTTGGTATCAGAGCCCAAACTTTCCTCCTCTTGATTAATCATATTTTCTTCATCTATAATAATAGTTACCAACGCAGAACTATTTTCAAGATTTGAAGCTTTATCAAAAGACCATGAGGCTACCCAAAAAGACGTTGCTTTCTTAAAGGATAAAGTGCAAGATATTGATAGAAAATTTGAAGTCTTGCAATCCTCCGTTGATAGTAGACTTGACCGAATTGAAGCTTTATTGCTTGGGAGACAACCCATTGAAGCCTTTCCCATTCCAGATCTTCAGGTTCTGAGTTCTAATATGCAATATGTCCCATCAACTCCTCCTAGTTCTCCAACACTACCTGTTGCTAAACGAGTTTCTAAACCAATATTCCAAGGCAACAATAGTAAACATCAAGAACTTCCTACCCCCAAGGAAAGTGATTTGCCTATTCTTACCCCTCCAAACAAGCCCTTTCATGATAATAATTTGGCTGTCCATCAAAATTTCATCCAAATTAATGAACCTGTTGCACCAAAGCAGATGAAAGAGGTTGTGGCTACATCACAAATGGTACAAGTCCAAGAGCAAAGTCAGGAAGCAATTTCCATTCTATTCCCTCCAACAGTTGACTTTGTCTTTGGAGAGACTAACATTGTTCAGACTACAAAGAATCAAGTTTCTTTGTTGCTACGTATAGCAAAGGGACAGAAAATCTTCTATGATGGAGCCTATGCATCTATCTCGTGGATGACGTTTTTGATCTTTGGGATTTTTATTCTCCACTACTTCAAAACTCGAGGTCGAGTTTTTTCCAACCGAGGGAGAATGATGCAGTCAACAAAAGGCTGGAAAAGCAAAATTAAAGCTTTTCATAATTGTCTTCAACTTTGTATTGTATTAGTTGTCTTAAAAGTGTTATTTTGAATTTTAGATCTAAGGGTATTTTAGGTATTTTAGTCTTTTACATGTTCGCAGGAATTTTTCCAGCAACTATGTTTTTATTTTATTTAAGTTATTCAGTTATGTTAGGTAACTAATTAGAGTTAGAGTTGTTATAGGAATATTCTATAGGTGTTTCGTTTTCTTAGGAAATAGGAATTCTACTTATAATAGATTTCTTTCTTTTAGATAAGTCATAAGTTTATAAATACCTTTGTTATTAGGCTATTCTAGGAGAGTGAGAGTTTGATTAATAAAGTTTCAGTTTATTTGTTTTAGTTTGTTTTGTTTCTTGAGATTTCTCAAATTTCCTCTTTCTTCTTCCCTCTAACACTGTTCACGCTACTGTAGCATTACTATTCACGTACTGTTCATCAGTGAACAGTGCCAATCCCTCTCGATCTTCCGCTTGCGTTCGTAGGCAAGAATAATTCAATCTTGTCCTACATCAGCATACCAATACAATTTTTTTTTAATCTACTTTTAAGTGGACTTTTTTTTTAAAAAAAATTTTGATCATCAACTCTCATTACAATGTAGTTTTGCCTCACACAATGGGGGTGAGGCTCCCAAATTTGTGCTGGGATGTGATTCCCGTACTTTGTAAATAACCAGTCTTTCTTAAATATATGATATTACAATATGTAAACAATTTTTGACAATTGCAGTTTAATAAGTATTTTAAGTTCCAGGTTTATGAACCTATACCAGATTATATACCATGATTAAGACTTACCTCTCCCTCCTCTTAGTTATAAATCTAGTGTGCATGAGGATGAAAAACACAAATTTCAAATAACTGGTAATTTTGATGGTCAATGCTCTTTACATTTACAATAAAATGTGAAAAAGATTGATGGTCACCAATGAGTTATACTTCTAAAAGTTAGAAATGTAGTATTTAATCTAATTCTCTAAAATTTAGAAAACAAATTACATAACTAATGTCAAAGAAATGTTAAAGGGAAGGGGGAAAAAATTAAGGCTCACGAAGAAACAGAAGAATTTGAGAAATGAAAGTCATAGTCACAAGAAATTTCAAATGGGTACCATATCACCATATTACTTTAAAAACCATTGAATTTCTTATTCAGAAAGGCTGAATTTATTTAGTTAGGAGATAGTATTAGCAAATTTTTTGACTTTCACGTTTTCAATTAGTTTTTAAAACTCTATTAAGTTGAATAAAGTTTTCAACAATTGGAATAATATGATGAAGCAACTGTTTTAGTGAATAATATATGCATATTGTACAAACAAGCTGCCAAAAAGTCTTGACTCTTTTTTATAAAGTATTTTCTTACCATAAATATGATTATATCTCTGAAACACCAGAAACTCTGACACTATTTTTGTTTCTCTATAGCTTGAGGTGTAATTAATGCATATAGTTAATCTTTTTGCTTCTCTATGATAATGAATATATTTCAAGTAGCTTTTAAACTTAAAACTCAAATGAATGCAAAAACATACAAACTAGTCATTATTGAAAGCAATTGCAATGACCTAACCAAATAATTATTTCAAGCATAATGTGAATATATAATTAATTATCAAGAATCTAATTTAAGATATAAAAGTGTTTTACTTTCATGGATTTGAAAAGATAGTAGTAGTTCACATCAAAATATATTCGGTAGATCAATGCCTACGTGCAATGGATATTTCTTGCTGGTCTACGGGTGGTCCAAGACAAATGAAAAGTGCGACTCCTACGAGGGCAGGCAAGTGAGACTTGGTCCACATATGTTCCAGGTTTACGTAAAAATGATGCACGTGCAACACATCAACTGTTATGCTAGCAAGGTTAAATTTGTCATACAGGTTCATTTTGAAGATTATCACCTATGATAAAAGGTAAACTTAAGATCTTATATTTCATAGGCATTTTAGTACTTTTATCTAATTGAAAACAAATTGAGGAATGTGTGCATCAAATAATGGAGTGTATAAATCATTCCCCGTTATTGATTATATCTTGCATTCTAAGGAATTGACTTAAGGACACACCTTTGATCCATGAAATTATATGTCTCTATGATATTTAACATCACCATCCTATCTTATGGAGTAATAATCAAACAGTCATTTCACCAAATAAGGCAGATCATATTTCAAAAACTAAATATGTTATCATCATAATGTTATTACTTATTAGTGTGTTTAACCAGAGTGTTGAATAGTTAAAACAAAGATTGGTATTTTAAATTCATATATTTTGATAGGTCATGTGCGAAGCAAATTACCACACCTGGTCAAGTGCACAAGCAAAGACATCCAGTACATGTCCTTGATGAACAAGCTGCTTTGAGATTACTTCATAAAATTTAACAGCTTTATGATACAATGGTGCAGAATCTTTGTCCAGGTCCTTATGTGAACGTATTGGCTCAGACAAAGTTTTTGATGCAATCTGCAATGTTTTATACAAAAAAAAATCCAGCACTTAGGAGAACATAAAAACCAAATAATATCATGAGCTATTCTTTAAACAGAAGCGCTCATACCATACAAGCAAGAATATCATCTTTCCCAAACAATGGAAATTTTGCACAATATTGTGTCAAGCTGACCAATAAATTTTGTTGAAGATGTTTGCAATATATAGTGCTATCAATAATACAATGGGATATTTTATCTTACAAAGCAGCACATAGAAAAGAAAAATTAATCACAGAACAGCGATAATCCATTCTCAATGATCCTAAACGCAAGAACATAGGCTACTGATATAACACTATCAAAGCTAGCTCAAAGCAGGTGCTTATCATGACTGTGAGTTTGCACATAAAACCCTCAATGCTGAATGTTAATAGTTAGTTTATTCACAGCAGTCTTGAGACTTTTGATTTGATGTTCTTAACAAAGAAAGTCGCCAACTATCGAGACACTGACGTCATGCAACACATAAATCAGCAACCAATGTAAGAGTCCTTGTAACGACTGCTTTCATCGAGCACGTATTACCATTTATTATCCGCAGATCACTCTTCTTTCTCCTACTCATACAAATGGAGAGGTAATCACGGCTTCTCTGTAAAAGAAATGCTAACAGAAAGGCTGAACTCAAATAAGCATAAACAAAAAATATTCTACAATTGAAAGGTTGCAATTACATTCACTTATTTAATTACATACCATATAAATTATCATTTTATCTTAACAGCGAAAAGATTAGATACCAAATTCCATGCAAATAAAAGACTACTTGATTCAAATAGGAAGTTTAACATAAGTGGTAGTTAGAATGAGTAGTTATGATCAAAAGACCAGACTGACAACGATCTTTACATGTGTTGTACAAATGGCTAGCATATTTCCAGTTTCTCATTTTAACTTCATCCTGAACAACCACCCCAAAACCCAAATATATATATATATATATATATATATATATAAAGAAGAGAATATTCCCAACTAAAGTAAAAGGGCAAAAAGATATCATCTTACTTGATGGAATTATTTCCTTTAGAAATGAAGGTTCCAAAAAATACAAAACTCTTCATTAATTATTATACATGCCACCAAGCTTAGCTAGAAAAGAATAAATTGACTTACTGAGCCTGGCCCTTCAGTCGATGGTCCACCTAAAAATGCCACAATTCTGGCCCCGCAGCCTGGAACACATATTCCCAACAAATGAGCAGCCACACTCAATGCTGTACCAGTGCATCTAGCCGGCCTTTGATCTGCTGGAACTGGCCAAGGATCTTTCTGAAGCTCCTCCAGTATCTAAGAAAAATTTTTTGGAGCGAGAGAGACAGAGAGAGAGAGAGAGGCATGATGAAGTATCAGGATAAGGAGTTCCAATTCATTGACTTATCAACATATCACAAAGCAATACTGTAAATGGATACTGGCTCAAAGCTAATTAAAAAAACACATATCCCTGTATGAGAAAAATGACAAGATTTAAGTGCAATACCATGGCCACGACCTAAGATGCAAAACTCCAACATTAGCAATTTGTAATTTTTAATTATTTTACTGATGAAAAAAGAAAGTGCCAAAATCACATACTTAACTTATTCAGGAAACCAAACCGCATATCATTTCAGGAAGTTGTGTGCACTTTATGTAAATATTAGTTCTAATAAAAAAGCATACCGAGTTTAGGGTAAATTCACACTCTGAAGCAGGTAACAAAAACCTAGCAATACTCTCCTGCGAAAGCCCGTCTCTTGCACCAGCAATAACTCCAATAGTAGGCTTTGGCTTTTTTGCAAAGAAACCCATACGCTCCAAGACCTCTTCCTTTGTTACCTCCTTTGATCCCTTGAAAACAAACACCTTTGGCGTCTGCCCATACCCCAGTTCATGAACATGCACATAGGTACCAAACGTGATCAAACCAATGAGACAATTCTCAGGTAGCATCCCCAATACCTGCTATCAAGAATGTGCATTAACAATAAATATCAAAACAGGATCGAAACAGAGAATCACTTCATTTGTTTAGCAAGCCCAAACTGGGTGAGGAGAATTAATTTCCTTCAGTAAAATTATGGCAAAAAAATTTTCAGAAAATTTCTTTGATAAGCTTTTAAGATAGCATTAAGTACTCAAATCTCAACATTAACAGCATTTATGGAATAAAGCAAATATCCCTACCACAAAGGAAGCCTAAGAACATTTTCTGTTTATTAGCATTCCCACTTTTCTAATTAAACATTTCAGCGATTCCAATTACTTCAAACAAATTAAATTCACGATCAGTTATCAATCCTCCCCATTTAAAAAATGAGAAAAACAGGAGAGAAAAAATGTTCTCTTCTGGAATTAAAAGCAAAGAAACTAATAATCCTAGTGGGAAGGGAACTAGTAATAAAAAATCCTTGAAGAATATTCAACCGTTTTTACATCATAAGCATATGCAGAAATCTGAAATAAGCATTGTGCAGAAGATGACCTAAAACAGAGCGTTAGTTAGAAAGAGACCAAAATCCCACGTTAAATTAAAGCCACTAGATTGTAAAGTCCATAAAATGAGATTGATAGGAGAAAATGCTTAAGATATTTTTCCCAGTAGGCAAATTCCACATCATCATGTTCAATCACTTTAAGCAGCACTGCCATTATGATCATAAAGCCAATATTATTTGCCCTTCCACTAAGCTATTCCATGTAAGAACAAGGCATTACACTATTCTCTCCACCACAGAGCTATAGAATGCTGCTGGGAATGCAATTCTTCAGACAAACCATTGTGCTATATTCTCTTATTGTGTCCTCTCAAGTCATCTTCTCCATGTCAAAGCTAGTATGAGCTCAGAATCCAAGTTCCGGTGATTCATTTTGCACTCCACATCTGATATCTGTTGATCTTGTATATCTACTTTATTAAAACTACATCCAATAAAGCTCAAGTATTATAGATCTCCAAAATCATATAAAGACCTTTCCCTTTTCCTTTTCACTGCACTCCGAATGTTTTTTTTTTTTTTTTCTTATTGTCGCCAAATTTCTGAATTGCTCATCACTAATTCAATTTTCCAAACATTTCTGAGTACAAATATACTTATGTCTGGTTTCAAAAACTTAATCCTCGCCTGAAGTTTCAGCAAATGGTTGCATTGGACATTATTGGTCAGTCCCCAATCTTTCATCCAACATTAGGTTCCCAAGCTACATGTTCCCAAAACTAGTGTCTTCATTGTCAAAAATCAAAGTAATAAGATCAGAAAACATTGTGGCAAGCATGCCTGTGGGTGAGTACAAAATGTCTCCAGCCAACTCAATACACTTGGAGATCTGTTCAAGAAGGGCAAAGTTTTGGTTTGGACAACCTTTATGGTTCATTCATATTATTAAGGCTTCCATTTATAAATTAACTAGCCCTTACTCACCAATGCAGTAATCAAGTTGATGTACGACAAAAAAGAGGTGATCTAGCCTACTAGTGCTAGTGGAAGTATAAAGGCTGCTCTAAGGCAGGGAACAATACTCATGAACAGGTAGCATTGAAGAACCAGAAGATGAAGTTGATGGCACAGACTGTAGACTAGAACTCAAAACCTGAATATATGGATTCAGGCATGCTTTAATTGGCTCTTTCCCGAGTGATAAAGCCTCAAGACTATCAAAGTGACTATCTATGTAGCATACCAAAGCTTCCAACTTTGAGGAAAACTCTGCTCTTATAAACATATTTATAGATGAAGAAAAATATGGGTGATCAAGAGAGGAAAGTTTTGACTCTGATAACAAACTAATGTAGGACATGATGGTGGTAAATCCACCCACTACCACTAGCCAAATGCTAGAGGGAATTTAAGTAATCTATTCTCTCTTTAAAAGTATGGTTAGTCTTAGTAGGTTTAGAGTCTTTGCACTTTGTGTGTTAGTTTTTAAATATGCCTAAATTGTCCTTCTAAAATGTCCTTTTGTGCTATAATGAAATTGATTGTATTGTAATTGAGTGCTAAATGAAATTTTTGTACTATAATGAAATAGATTATATTGTAATTGAGTGCTATAATGAAACTGATTGTATTTTAATTAAGGTGGAGTTATAAAATCCTTTAATTTACATTACTCTGGTATAAGAGGAAGAAGGGAGTATTGGAAGTAAAAGAGTTCTGGTAGGGGGATTTATTTGACTGAAATTACATTGGATATTTTTCATATTCATAGCTATATAATTAAATAAATAGCTATTTTAGAACCCACGACTGAATATATATTAAATATTCTAATAGGAGATGATGGATGACTTCAAGAATTAGAAGAGCTTGCATAAACGGCATGATTGAGTGCCATTGATTGTGTTATAATTGAGATGGAGTTACAAAATCCTTTAATTTACATTATGTTTGTAATTAATTTACAAAATCCTTCAATTCCTCGTACAATACCATTTAAGTACCCTTTCATTTCACCCTCAAATATATCAATCTCTTACAGACACCAATTACAAAAATTGCTTCTGCTTTATTTCAATTGCCATGAATAAGTTTGAAAGGTATTTACAATGGTGGAGGGAAAGAAGAAGAGAAAAAGATTAGTACACCCTCTCAATTCATATGCATTTAGCCAAAATGTGTCCATTTTCTCTCGCTTTATTTTTTTTTTCTGTTTATCTATGAGTTACTCCTAATTTCCTATTCGAGAGAATTTTCCGAATGTGGATGTATATGTGTTTGTTAATTGTCTTCAAATTATGATGCTACACAGTCATGGACCATAAACAGAGGCACCCATAACCAAAACTTAACAAGACATGCAAGTTATATTTCAGATATTGATATGATTGTACACATTCATATACAAAGAAGGATGTATAAAAAATTGCATTTTATTCTACCTACGTGTATGTAATTTGAATTACCTTGGGTTTGAAGTTGTCCATTTTCTAAAATTATGATTTGAATAGGAAAAGAGATGGGTAATTTTATAATTGGTGTTATATTTTTGTATTTTTATTTATTAATGCTATTTTTGTATTTTTATTTATTAGTGCTATGTATATTTTAAATTTTT
The DNA here is from genome assembly GCA_024721245.1 of Mitragyna speciosa. NCBI lineage: Eukaryota > Viridiplantae > Streptophyta > Magnoliopsida > Gentianales > Rubiaceae > Mitragyna > Mitragyna speciosa. The sequence goes on along the minus strand of CM045555.1, from coordinate 4,988,755 downwards.
ACTTGAATTTTAGTATTAATAAAAGATTTTAGTATCAATGTTTGTGTCATTGTGCTAGCTATGCATTTTCTACAGATCTTTAAAGAAATAGTTCAAACATTTTGATATTATGACCTGAAATTATGTTTTTCAACAACAATTATTACAAGAAAAAGAGAGCATAAAATCACTTTACTATTGTATTTATAATAAAAATTTTCAAAAAATTTAATATATAAAAGATGTTACATTTTGCAAAAACATCACGTGCAAAGCACGTGAGTTATTACTAGTATAGGAAAAATCAGAGAAGGAGGGAACTTAGGGGAATTGGAAGAAGAAGAAACTAACAAGACAATAAACCAAATAAACTGAATTCTTTATTAATCAATCAACATGTAAAATAACCTAGTAACATGAGTATTTTATAAGCTATATACTTTCCTAAAAGATAGAATCCTAATGTTTATTAGGATTTTAGTTTCTTATTCTGAATACGACTAGATATTTCTAGAACACACCTCAATGAACTAGACTACAAATAGCTAATACCATTAGGTAACTATTTAAGAATCAAGAAAAACAATTAATGAAAATCCATCACTGAAAAAAAGGAATAACATACCATTGAGATCTAAAATTCTAGAAAGTACTAAAACAGATAATTAAAACTGCAACAAAACCTATATAAAGACATTTAATTGACATATTTGTGCTCCCAATTAGTCTGCTATCTGCAGCAATCGCCAACTGGAGCTTGAAAAAAGTTATGAAATTATTTAATCTTAGATTTCCTCGAGCTCTTGGTTGACTGCATCACAAAGACTCAAGTTTGACGCATTCAAGATAACGTCCTGTCAAAAGAGTAATCCGATAGCATGTCTCACCCCACCCTTTCCCCCATCACAGTGTCCTCCAGCGAGTACTCAGGGCATCATCTACTTGAATTCAAAGATTCCATTGCGTCCACATTAAGAATTGCATAATTGGGCTCACAGGTATGAAAATCTTTAATCTTAAGTTTCTTTGAGCTCTTCATTGACTGCATCACAAAGGCACACAAGTTTGATGCATTCAAGATAATATCTTGCCAAAAGGGTAATCAGATAGTATGTCCTCCACCCCCCTTCTCTCACCAAAATGCCCTTCAGCGAGTGCTCAGGGCATCATCTTCTTTAAATCCAGAAATTTCATCATGTCCATATTAAGATTTGCATAATTGGGCTCTTAACACCACACAAAGCCCATGAGAAGCCATGTATTAAAAGCAAAACATGACATGCAAAATTGATTATATTATAGATCTAGCTCTTAAATTTTTCTAAAACGGATCCTTAGAAATTGCATGCTACAACACATACTTCTACCCCCTTGACCATTTACCTATCAGTTTCTATTCCAAATTAGATTTAGAATCAACATATTGTATCCATGTTTCTAAGAGACATACATTTTCTTGTTCAGTAAATAAATAATCTGCCCAAGAGAGTTTCTTTGGGGTACCCATCTCTTTAGCAAACCCCTCCAGAGAATCCTTAAACCCTCTAATTTTCCAATTTTTAAGTTCTTGGATCTTTTGCCTTTCTTCAACAATTTAGATGCCCTATGGTCTTTAGACTTTTACACTTTGTTGGAGGTGCAAGAACTATAAATAGTCATACTTCGCTTAATTTGATCCAAATTAACCATCTAAAGAAAACTACCAAATTTCAATTAATTGTTCCAAGGCAACACTTCTGGCAATGATGATGACAAAAATAATCAACTTCTGGTCCTGATGATGACAGAATAATTAATCTTTTTTTGTATCCCTGCTATATTCACCTCTTCGAATTGCATTATGATGTAGACTTCTAAACTTTTTTATGCCACATCTCACCCGTACTGTCCAACGTTATTTGCAAGTAATTGCGTTGTCCTTAGCTCAAAAGTCTATACTTATATTACCATGTTGTCCAAGTTCCTCTAGCCTACATAAGAATTTTAAATCCTCACTTTCGTATCTCCATTCTGCTAAAGAAAAAGGATCAACATCCTGTAAGCCATCTGCTTCTTCACAACAGACAACACGCCATTATTAAAGCTTCCAATTTATCCCATAAAGTGTCTCGCGCTACTAAATATAACTACTCTATCCGATAATATTTTTGGAGCATTCCTCACTCCTAGCAGCTTCCCTGGCCTTCAACTTTACAGTGTGCCAATTGTCCAATCTTCAGATACTCCAGTTAACCTCAAACCATCACATGAACTTCCTCCTTTTCAATGAAATGACTTAAATCTCTCATTCAGAAGCTACTGTGATCTTCACCTATCTCACTTTCCATAGTTAATGATTTCTCATTTCAATAAATTCTGATCCTTCATATCCAAGTGGATTGCTGTTTCCATACTTCATTTACATCCTCAATCCCCCATTTAGACAATCCCACATGTGAGATAGTGATAGATCTTGTTGCTTTCTGTTAATACACACTGAGAAACTCTCCAACAAGTTAAGCATTCATCTGTCCCAAATGAAAATTTTATGGAATTCCAACTGAGGTTTCTTTACATTGAATTAACTTCAACCCAATAATTAGATATCATATCATTCCAGTTCGCCTCTCCTTGATTTTCCAAAAAAATATCATGTAGTAAAGCTCATATGAGCTCATATATGCATATATAAGAGTAACTGTGTGCATGCATGTTTGGTCATGAAGGTCAATACAACTGTTTACATTCAATTCAGATATATTATACAACTGCTTATGTTTAATTCAGATAATGATACATACAGATATCGCAAAAATAAAACAAATGTTCCTACAGTCATTAATGTTACTTGACTTCTGATACTAAAATAAAACATAAGAGATGAATCCAAAGCACATACGGTATTCACTAATTCCATCCTCCACCAACAAAAATAGCAATTACACAACCCAAATATCAATCAATATATACAACACAATTAGCAAAAAAACAAAAGGATTCATTTTTCACTAGATAGCATCCGCAAAACTAATCCAAAAACGCAAATTTACCCACTTTAAAGCTATATTATGCATTAGAAATAAAAAAAACCACAAATTATTTATACAACTCCAAGGCCAGAAGAAAGAAAATTGCAGAAACTCAAATAACTGCATCAAAAATATATTATCAATCCAGGAGCAAAAATTGCTTAAAAAAATTCAGTCCATGCCTGTAATAAAGAAGATTTCAAGAAACCAATTTCCTCCTCAATAACACAAGTATCAACCACAAACAGGTATACAGGACTGGAAACAGCAGCTGAAGCAGGGGAATTTTTATCCTCATACTCAATGGTAGTGTACTGTGGGAAAAGCTCCGCCGGCAGATTGACTTCCGAGATGCCTTGATAATGGGGAGGAAAATGGTTGCGCTGGAGACAAAAGCAGCAGATCCAGATTTTATTGCTCTCGGTGGAGAAATCAACAATGGCAAAAGGGTTCAACACCGATCGGCAGTTCCGGCACCGGAGAGGGGAATAAGGCACCACTGGACTCGACGGCAGGGGTTTTAAGGGCGTATAGATGGCCGAGATAGGAATCACGCAGTGAACGGACTCGGATTTTGTCCCTGGTAAGACGTTCCATGGCATCCGTATTCCGTCTTGCGATTCTAAGTCGAGGAATTCTGCCATGGCGTCGGCAACGGCGGCGGTGGTGGCGGCGCAATTTGTAGAGACGGAGGAGGAGGGAGCGGGCAGCGGCTACTAAAACTAATTAATGGAACGAAATCTCGATGTATAATTCTACCTACGCTGTTTGTGTATTTTTTTTTTTTAGCCAAACCAGCGTTGCTAGACTTACTAGAAAATTATGAATTTCGAAAGTGTAATTTTTCGTATGATTTTAAAATAAACTTTTATAAAAACTTATATGATGCTCATATTTTCAAAATAAAAAAAAAGAAATGAATGCATTAGCAAGTAACCGATAAAAAAAAGGTTTTTTCAACTAAAAATTGATAATAGTAACATAGGAGGGAAGAAGTAAAACTAGTACTAATTTTTTTTTTTTTTGGGCAATTTCTTTGAATCTTGAATTTCAAAATTTTTGTTTATTGTTTCTTATGCATATCGCATAAGGGTTGTTAAAAAATAATCAAAAAGCCCAAAGCCAAGAAAATTAATCCGTCCTGAACCATAAAAGAAAGTTTCCAAAATGATTATTAGAATTGAGTTAAATAACAATTCACATTTTTTCTAAACCGGCAAGTAACTAACCGAATCCACTCAAAGGCTAATTTCATCTTTTTGCCCATTAGTGCAATCCTAACATAACATAAAAAGTTGTCAACCTTCATTCTCATTCCCTCTCTATTCTCTCTACTTTATTTCTATCATTGGCGCCTCTTTTCTCTCTTATCTCTTCCACTTCACAACTCCACCTTCATCAACAACATCTTCACCGTTGTGCATCTATCAAAACCAGCTACACGATACTCTTGCACCATCGTGAGATAACTACCACCTACAACCTATGTTTTCAAATTTGGACCAAGTATCGACTCGGCTGAACTCAGGAGTCAGGGGTCAATAAGTTTGATCGGGGGTTGACTTGGGTCGAATCAGATGACATCATAAATATGTCACATATATATATACACACACACCCCTATTGATTTTTCTTTTTCTCCAATTTTAGTTGTTAGTCAAGAATAAAAAGAAAGCTTTTAAATTTTTATTGAATCTATATATCTATAGCCTTAGGTTTTTTTTTATATATAAAAATCTTTAGTCTTATTCAACATAGAAGATTAATTTTCGCAAAAAAAAAAAAGTAGAAGATTAATTTTTTAGCCAAACCAATAATTGAATGAAAATTGTTATCTTTGCTTTGCTGCTCGGGGTAAAAACGATGCAACCCAAAAAAAAAAAAAATAGGAGAGAAACGTTGGGGTAAGAGTTATGTGGATTGCTTGGCTGTATTTGATTGAGCTAGACAATTGGATGAGACCCATACAAGCCTCCCAACATCACAACAGTGAAAAATTTTCAAAACTTCGAAAATCAAACTTGAAAAGTAGGAAACTTCTGCCAGTCATTCCATCATTATACGACACGTGGAAAATGAACCGATGTGAATTGATGTATGCAAACATCAATCTGCCCACTTCTACTCTGGTTTGATTCTAAGATATCCGGTCAAATCCAGTTTTGATTGTCTAACCCGATTTTTGACTAGATTGACCGATTTTTTTTCACTTTCGATTTTTTTAATTGACTTGAACCAGATGCTTGGCTGGTTCCCAATTCAACCGATTTGACCAGCCGGTCCGGTCCGAGTTTAAAAACATAGCCTACAACCCCATTATGATCTTCTTCCACCACTAGCACTTCACCATCAAGTAGCCTCTCAGTGATCTTCCCTCTTCTTTTATCTGGAGATGATCTCTTATCTCTTCTTTGACTTTTCAATATTTGGTTCTGTTTAGGTGCTGGATTATCCAATCTTGTTTTGTAGGTAACCGAATGACTAGGTACCTGCTATATATGCACTCAAATATAGTTTCATATTTTACTGAACGCTAAAACTAGTTCGAACAATAAATTTTGTTTATGGACCAAATACCCAGTTTATGAACTACTTAGTCCATAAACACTGTTGCACTCCATGTGTGTGCATAAAGGAAAATTCTTGTACAAAGCATTGATTTTTGAATTCATTTTGTAAATTTAACAGGTGGAGAAATAAACTCGCATGAATAGGTGTGAAGATCCCAACTTGGGCCCAACTCCAAACCCTAATAAAGCACTTGCCTAACTCTTTTCATATTTAATTACAATGAAATAAATAGTTGAAATGATTAGAGCGATCAAATATAGAATTATATATTTTAACATAAATGTATATATAGTTCAAGCCATCTAGACCTTAAAAAAAATACAATTATCCTATAAATTACTGCTAAAACAAAAGTCTTTATGCAACTCTCTTCCTTTCATGTATGTTTAAACACCAGTAAAGAAAAACAAATTTAAACTTATTATCAGTTAACACTTACTAAGGTCCATTTATAAAAACCAAGTTGATGGTGATTAAAAGTTATATTTATATTAAACAAGTAAAATTCACAAGAAATATGTATTGCCAAGCATTTAGGTACAATAAATTAACCACATCTACACAGGAATAGATACAGATGAACTTTATTAGAAGCCCTTTATATTTCAGTCTTAGTTGATATATGCTAAGATAGATCTCCAACACGCGGATACCTCCAAATCAAACACATTAGATCTCCAACATGCCATTATCTCCCAGTCAAATATATCAAATCTCTAGCATCCTAATATCTCCAATCAAATACATCAGATCTTTAAGTGGCCACAACCGCCAAAGGGTAATACTCAAATATACCATAATAAAAACATTATATACCCCAAGCCTATGAACATCCTGCAAGGCAAGTGAACAACGGAGCCAAGGCGGTTAATTTGCTCAACCAAGCCCAACACTAGCTCGGTAAAACTAGCTTATTTATGCTATGAATCCAGTTCTTTCCCATGTGATAAAGTACACATCCAAATTTACAAGCATGCACAAATATCACATATATCACTACAACAAAAATAACTTATAGAGGCACATCAAAATGTCACAGTTCACACTTTTTTGAGGCACTTTCCTATTGTGCCTTGTAAAATCTATGTCACGAAAAGTTTTAAAGGCACAATAAAGTGCCACAATACAAAAAGCAATTTAGACATCCAAAAGTGCCATAATAAGACTGTAATGCTTACACAAAAAATGCTTTAATCGAGATTCAAAGTTCAAAAACTCAACTTTTTAGAGGCATTAAACAATGCCATCAAAACTTTAAGTTGGCACTTTAAAATGCCCCAACAATCAGTTCTTGAGACAATGTTATTTGCGAGAAAATTGCATATTTAGATGGAGATACTTGCAAATGCCTTTATAATCACCTTTAAAGGTATTTTAAAATGCCTCAAAAACCTGCAATGTTAGACGAAAATTCTATTGCAGAAAACTTATCTTGACACTCACAAGTGCCTCAATAGACTAATTTTTTTTTCTTTTTTATGCCCAACCATAGAGACTACTAGGAATATATAAGGAACATGTTATAGCAACATAATTTTTTAACAGCCACAAAACTACTAGGAATATATAGGAAACCTATTATACCAATATAATCAAACATTCACAATGGAGATTCTCACATTTAATGACAAAAACCAACAATATTTGGTTAAGAAATCACTTGCAAATTATCACCATAATCACTAGTAGCAATCTAAACAACTAATTGGCCCATCATTCTTGTAAAAAAAAAAGGGGAACAATATTTGACCTAAAATTCATCAAAAAGCTATTGCTGGAATTTCCTACTAATCAACTTGTGAGACATTGAGTAGCAAAATACTAAATAGCAATAGAGAAACTAAAATCAATCAAAACACTAGAAAACCAACTTGTTCTAATATATACAGCAACACTTTGTCCATTTTTAGTTGGAGCACTTTTATAAAAATGGATAGGCATCCTCCATATGCTACAATTCCTTGTCCACTTTTGAGTTGCAAAACATTAGTGATCTTCACAAATTTTTACCAACAGTACAAGCACATTAAAATTAGTTGAAATTATGAAATGAGACAAACTTGTGAGATATTAACCATTAACATAATTCGAAAGCTGGAGAAAGGAAAATATACTAGTTTAATTGGCCAAGCTATAGAAGCACCAATTGAATGTGCAATTGTCTACAAATATGAATAAGATCTAATCAAATGCTTATCACGTTCAACCATGACCTATACTAACACTTCACATCGATTCATGCCTAATGGTTGAACCCCTACTACTATAGAAGGATCAAGAGTTGAAGCTGTCCAATCGCCACAATTTTTGTTGGCTCATCTAAGCTAAAAAAAGAAACATAGTCAAACATAGTCTCCCTCCTAAAATGAAAATGCAAAATTCAGAACATAAAAATAGCAGCCATAAGCAAAACAGTCACATTAAATTTTCATTCCATGTTGTGCAATAAATAACATCATAGTAAGAAAGTTATGAAATTATACTCCTAAAAAAGTCCACAACTACTCAAGAGCAACAATAACAAATCAACCATTTTAATTTCTTCAAACCTTGCTAGTTTCACCAGAGCGGGAAACAATTGCCATTCAAGGTGCACAAAAATCAATCGTCTTAATTTCTTACCTGTGAACCACATCAAAACTAATATTATCATCACGATTCCTCTTTTTCTTCTTATTCTCTTTCAACAATATCACCTTGAACAACTTTAAACTCTCCCCATAATTCCCGTTTCCCCAAGTTTTGTGCCCACCGTCCCCAAGGTTTCAATATGTTTTGTAACTGAAATTTTTTTCGCAATAGCTATCCATTTCTTAACATTTTTCTTTTAGCAATTCCAGATATTCAAATTAAAGGCAAAAGAGAGAGAAAAAAAATTAGAACTAAGAGATTTTTACTTGAGAATTAGAAGTCACTCAATTTAGATAAGAAAATGCATATAAGCACTTGAAAGAACCATACACAAATCCTATCCATGACATCATAAAAATAGAACAAGCTAAAATCTAAACATCCAGCATAACAAAGATTCTTACCCGTGAGAGATGAGCAATAATATTCAAAAACTTTGAGAGCCAACTGAGTGTTTAGAAATTGGGGTAGAGGTAGCTGACCGAGGGTTTAGAAATTAGGGGTAGAGGGTCAAGGAATAAGAGAGAGCAAGGGAGAAAGAGGTTGGTAGGTGAAAAGGCAAAATATCTTCCAAAATTTGGGATTTGAGACTTTTTTACTAGCTGTGTTACTTAGGCGCCAACTTTTGTTTTTTTTTAAATTTTTTTCATTGAACAAATTTTTTTTCTTAATATGCCTGTTGAGACATATATCCAAAGTGTCTCTATAAATATTTTCTATATGTTTTTTATTTTCAATTTTCATTATAAGTTTTGCCCTTGCCATTTCTTTTTTAAATTATTTAGTACTAATCTATCTAATGCCTTAATAAGTGTTTATTGAGACATTTACTGCATAGTGCCTTTACACGTGTGCCACAATAGGGGAATTTTCTTGTAGTGTATCAATTGAAAGTGAATTGTTAGTCTGTAACTTCATCAATTCAAAAAAGAATCTCCTGATAACTATACAAATCAATCATATGTTCTGTACAAGGCATCATCCAAACTCAGGATGGATAATAACGTTCTCCATAATTCATAAACATAGTATTTAATAAATTTAACAATAAGTTTAGGGACATTCACTAACTATGTACAAAGTTCGGTGAAGTTCTTTCTACCTTCTTCATTGTTCAACTGTTAAAAATACCTAATAATTGTGTACAAAATCATGATTACTTATAAATTAAAATTAATTTAATACCATTACTAAAATTTAAATTTAAAAAATAAACTCTATTCTATTCAACTCGAATACTATTGACTTGGGATATTTCGTATATGATCATTTTTGCACAAAAACCTACTTTCAACTATTATCAAGAAGCCTCAATTTTCATACCTACATTGATCATCTATCTAAGTATTCTGGAGGGCTTGTAGGACTTAAAACATGACTAAAAAACACTAAAAAACCTTTGATCATGAATCCATCTGCGAATACAGTGGTCGATGGTTGCGCATTTAGTCACGAATTTGAGGCAAAATCTTCCTTGGTAAATTTATGAGAGAAAATCAGTGAGGAAAGTTCTCAAATTAGATGTCACAGATTCTCATCATAATGTCCACAATGAATCTGCAAGCGAAAATCCCTTCATGTGGTCGTCCACGGATTGTGCACAATATTAATCCATATTAGCATAACTCAAGCTATTTTTATCCAAAAAATAATATAGAATTAGTAATGTTAGAAACTAGGCTTAGAGTGAAGTAAGTTTTAAGAAGACATCATTTTGTGATACTAGCCACAGGATAACCTAAATTCAGCCATTATTCAACGTCTTTTCCAAACATAACTTGTGGAAAAATCAAATTTTAGTCAAGTTTTTATAATTTTTTGGTATTTATATGCAATGAATTAGAGTAAGAAATTTAAACTTTTGGAAGAATCTTTGAGTTTACCAGTCAAAGCAACTGACGGCACTTAAATCCAAACTTTCGACTTCAAGTTTTGCTCAATTTTCTAAAGTTGCGCAAAGCAGACTATGTAACCAGATTTGCTTATGTTTGATCTTTTTTAGCTAAAAATCTCCAAGTTTTATTTGATTTTCACATCCAAATAATAAAGATAAGGTCATCATTTATTAGTCACACCCTTCACTAACCTACTAACATACAAAAATAGCTAGAAAACTAAGAAAAGATTCTAAAACCTAGATTGCCTTTAGCTTTCTCACATCATCTTCTTTTTTTCACTTGTTTTGTTCTTAGACTTTTAATCTTTATCATCAAAGTGCTTTGGGTTAATACTTGAGGCATTGATGTTAATTTAGACTGCCAACAAAAGTCCCAAGTTTTAAATTTCTTTCATAATTTCCAGCTTTAGGCTTCAATCTTCCCTCAAGTTCATCTTAGCCAACTTTAGTCTTTTTTCTCTCTTTGACTTTTGTTTTCTTCACTTAGCAGAGTCTTGTATCAGTTAATGTTAAGGTACTAGCTTCAATTTTAATTCCCTCAAAGAATGACAACTCAAGCTTTCTTTTTGTCTCAAGTTTATCCTTAGCCTTCAGCTCTCTCTCACACCCTACTTCTTCTTCTTTTTCTTGTTTACAAATTTGTAACTTAATTAATGAAAACTTGTTAAATGCCTAATCAAATATTACAATATAACACATATGCATGCGTATGCATGGTACACTATTTGTGACTAGTGTAGAAAATACTAGCAACTACTTAGTTATGAAGGACACAATGTCCAATGTCTCGCTAACCCTAGTTTAATTCTTAATGCTATCAAGTATTTATCTACCCCTACATCCCTTTCTACACCAACAAGTGAGTGAGTAAGTAAATAAATAAATAGACATATAAATTTAATATAGTTTATGCGTGCTCTCATAGATAGAATCCTAGACAATGGAGAACTTATAAAGTAAAGAAATTGAGAAACATAAGTGTGAATTTTTCTAAAGTATTGATTTTCATATGAATAGAAACAAAATAAAAAACATCAATAGTTATTTAAATTGAAATAAAAATGGCAATATTATATAAACAATCCTACATTCAAATATCAAAATTGAATTGGGATTGTCTGTCCATGCACTTCTGAACTAAAAGTTCCAAAATCCTAAATAGATCAAAACCAATATAAACTTCAAATTTGGTCCAATTGACTTTAAGGAGTTTAAAAGTGTAGAAGTCAGAACTTCCAAATATATTGATCACACTATTGGAGATGGGGTATATTAGAGCAGGTAAAATTGATATTGTAATAATTATGCCATTAATATGAAAATATAACACAAAACAACACATGCATAAAACTTCTAGAATAGGAACCTAATAATGCACATGAACTAATTACTTATATTAGCCTATGTAATTAAAACAATATTCGTAACCACAATTAAATTACACAAATTGTAAAAAATTTTGCTTTGTTGATTCTTCTTACCATCATGATCATAAACACCTCTTTATATTCTCACAAGCTAAAACATTTCTTTTTTGCACAAGAATTGCACTAGAATTAAAGTATCAAACATATCAAGTAATGATTTACAAAAAATGTGTTTCACCCTTTTAAAACGTACATTGTTCCTATATAAAGCACAAATCCTATGTTTTCAATGCATGCATTATGCGTTTTAAAAGTTATCTGTTTTAAAAATACGTGTCATTTCTTATCGAGACCTATCTAAATAAGCAAGGAAGGTTCCACAATTAAATGCTCCTCTATCCCCATTCTCCTTGAAAATTAAGAGATTTATTGAACAAAATAAGAAAGGCTACCCATCGCGACTTGTGTACAACTACACTATATGCTTTTTCAAACTATATTTTGCATCTTTTTAATGTGTGAACTATATTTATTTAAAGCATATTATGCCTTTTCAAAAGATATATATTCTAGTATTAATATGTTACTTGAAGCAATTATAGATTAAAAGTTAATCATTATTGCCTTATTCACTTGCACTCTTTGCCTATCCTTGGAGCACTTATGACAATATGAATCAATATATGTGCCAACATGGAATGTTCATGTTAGACATAATCTTTGACTTTCAGGAAATAACTTCTTGATGTCTTATAGAAGAGATGAAGGAAAGGAGTAGTAGTAAGTTGAAAGATATATTAGAAGATTTAATAGATAAACATTAGAAAGTTGAGTGTAATCAAATTAGTCACATGGTAGGGATCTTCAAAGCATCATAAAAACTTTTAGTATATTAAAGCCTATACTACTATTGTAATCTCGCGACTCTTGATGCCACATGAACATCACATTTCATGAATAAACTCAACATTTTTAAATATCTCGAAAAGATATCCCAATATTTCCTTTTTGCCACTGTTTAAAAATTTTTCTCCTTTTGTTAGTTGATAGACATGTATAATTTACAGGTTAAATGCTAACCATTACCCAGGCAAATATAACTACCTAGAATTATAAACAATTGCATAAGTATGGTTACATGCAATAAAAAAAGGCAATATATCTTATTCACAATATTTTCGTATCTGTATCCAAATTTTTTACAATATTCCTATATCCCTAAATTTAAAAAAAAAAAACAAACTTGCACTAGTAGCTGACATTTATACCAGAGTTCATGTGATATAGCGTATTCCAATTTTACTTCTCTCATTTTCCTCTTTAAAACTTTTAAAACCTTTTCTTTCTTACTTCACCTCTTCTAACTTCCTACTCCAAAATTTCAAGGATGAAGTACAAAGTAGAATTTTTTATATGAAGAATCAAGATATTTTAAGAATAAGTAAAGGCAATACGAAAGGAAACTCAAGGAGAAAGAAGTAATCGATCACATCACTGGAGTTTTAGCCCGTGAAAATCTCAAAAACACTAATTTCATTATGCACTTGATATAAGATGGATGATAAATGAATGCTTATTGAAGTCTGTAGACACCAAATTTTAACACACTATTTATTTTTCTAACATTAGAATATTTCTTTCCATTTTTGGGGTTTCAAATTCTAATCTTGAGTAAAAAGAGACAAAATCAACAATTTAGGGAGAGGGGCAAATCAGTAATTTTTACCTGTAAATATTTTTTTATTATTTTGGGATTTTAAATTCTTATTTTTGTACTTTTATACATATTTTTAAATTTTTCTAATTTTTTGTGTTTAACTAGTTTTTTTTTATTTCGCCAGTACAGGGGTAAAATGGTAATTTTATTCTACGAACATTATTTTTGCTCATTTCAAATCCAAAATTTATTTTTCAAGTTTTTAGGTATGTTTCTAAATTTTCTTGGTTTTTCGGGGACAATTGCTATTTTTGTTTATAAATATTGCGTTCAGAGACAAAATAGTTATTTTGGACCCTAAATGTATTTTTTACCAATTTTTTAGTCCTAAATGCATTTTCTAGGGTTTTAAGGTTATTTTTAATTTTTGACAATTGTTTTAGGCCATTAGCTATTTTTTTGTGTATTTCATTAATACAAGGGCAAAATAGTAATTTTGCATAGAAATATATTTTCTCGCCCGAATTTTGTTAATAAATTTATTATCTACATTTTTTGAAAATTTTTTTCATTTTTCAAGTGTTTTAGAAGAATCATGGCATTTTAATTTTAATTTTGATTTTAATTTTACCAGAAACTATTTTTTAGGATAAAATAGTAATTTTATTACTAGGGGTATTTTTGTCTTTCTCCCTTTTCTTGGATGGTAAGACATTGTTGCACTATAAATACCCCCATTAAAATAAAAAAGGACAAAAATCATAAAACTGTAAACACATTCTCATCCCAAGAATTACAGATCAAAAACACCTTCTCCCACACACACAAACACAAATCAAATTCACAAACACGCACATTTCTCTCTCACACACTAATACACATACTCATACACCAAAAACACACACTAGATTCACGTACTCATCATCAATCCAAACACTTCAACCACAACACACACTTGCACATACAACACATAGTAGTTCTTGCACACACAAACATATTCGCATACACAGACACACATAGAAAAAATTCAGTCAGACCTGCTCACACACAATTTCACACATAATTCACACATTCTAGCACACGCTTCACGCACAGTCATACAATCTGCACACATACACACACAAATACATGCACAAACACACATTCACCTACACACACACAGAGTCACATACATATACTGAGACACGCAAACTCACACAATCTTCTCCAAATAAAAATCACGACTTCAAAACCAAACCCTCCCAACTACAACTCACTCCTTCAAAACCTCCATTTTCTATCACCACACGCCTTCACAAGAATCCATCTAAACCATCCAACTACTACTAATTCCCTGTAAAATAACCCCTTAAACCCACTATTCAAACTTGCAAAGATTAAGAACAATCACAATAGCCCAACAAAATTGCAACCACTCCAATTCATTCTGATACCCTTGTTCACCAACAAAACCTGAAACCCCCTTCGCAATTCCATCTCTAACCAGTTGACTCCACCACCATTCAAAACAACAACCAAAACAAGAAAAAAAAAAAACAAATTCTAGATGTAGACACCAAATTTTGACACACCTTTGGTAAAAATATGTGTGTTACTTCATTTAAGGGGTATTTTTTTTATTTTATTTTCAGGGGCCAATTATAATTTTTGTATATATTACGTCTAATTTGTTGCGTCAGGGACAAAATGGTAATTTCACCAGGTAGATATTAGTTTATTTTATTTTATTTTTTTAAATACATAATTTTACTATTTTTATCATTATTTATGATTTTAATTATTTTTGGGAGTCATTTATTATTTATTTAAAATTTTAGTATTTTTAATTCAACGGCATGTTTTCCAATGCATTATTTTTACGAGAATTTTCAAGTGAAAAATTTTATATATGCATTTTGTATATTCATAAATTTTCTGCAAAAATTTCATAATTTTTAGAGGTCATTTAGTATTTATTTAATTTTTATCTTTTATTTATTTATTAAGGACACATTTCCCAAGAATGCATTAATATTAAATTTTTTTTTAGTGAAAACTTTAGTATATTGTGTTTCATGTAATAATATATGTTGTGTAAAATTTTTGTAATTTTTAAGAGTCATTTAGTATTTCTTGTGACTTTCATAAATTTTGGTCATATTATGTCGCATTTTCCAATGCACCTTTATTTAAGAATTTTTGTGTGAAATATTTTATATGTGCGTTTAATATTTATAGATTTTATAAAAAATATATTTAATAATTTAAAATATATATATATTTGTTACTTATTTCAAATAGTATCTTTTGTCTATCACATGTTTTTCAATAAATGAAATAATTTTAACATTTTAATTTTTATTATTATTAAATTTTCTTTTTTAGTAATGCTGAATTTTAATTTTAGTTTTATTTTATTTCTCTTTTATTTAAAAAAAAAAGAAGAGAGTCCACATTTTTTTATTTTATTTTATTCTATTTGTTTTTCTTTGTCACTTACAAATTAAAAAAAAAAAAGAAGACGCTGCTACAGCAGCTGCAGTGTTTCTGCAGCTGCTGCACGTAACCAGCAGGAAAATCAAACCAACCCCTGCAAAAAACGGATTTTGAGGGGATTTTGGATGAATTTTGTTCCTTCCTCACCCATTCCACACCTACACAAAAACACTTTTGCTCTCATTTTTGACACACAACTCATTGCACCATATCACAGACACCATCAGTTCCCATTTTTCTTCTCTCAAGAAAAACACAGACACTTTTTCCTTTTTTTCCCCTCTCGGCTCTCACTGCATACACACGCATTACACCACCATCAGCTGCCAAAATCAATCCACCAGTGTTGCCAAGTTCCACCAATTTCTCAGCCAAACAGGTAAGGTTCTCAGCTCTTTTAAATTGATTTTTGCATACCATAAATTTATGATGTTCCTGCTTAGAATTTCTGAATTATTGCCGCTTAATCCATAATTTCGATAGCCTTGCTATTTGGGTTTAGACAATCGTGTTTCATGAAGAAATTAAAGATTGATTAAAAAAAAAAATTTCGGGTGAGAAAAAGGAAAGTTAACTACGAAGAACGGAGAGAGAGAAGCTGAGAGAAAGAAAGAAAAAACTAGAGTATAGTCCGAAGAGAAGAGGAGCTGGAGAGTGAGAGTGAGCAGATCGAAGAGAAGAAGAGAAGAAGAGAGGAAGAGAAGAAGAGAAGAAGAGAAGAAAAGAGTGAGTGAGTGAGCCGAAGAGAAGAAGAGAAGAAGAAGAGTGAGTGAGTGGCCGAAAAGGAATGGCCGAGGGGAAATGGCCGAAGAGAAATGGCCGAAGAGGATGGCCGAGGAGAATGGCCGAAAAGGAATGGCCGAGGAGAATGGCCGAAGAGAAAATGGCCGAGGAGAAAAATCCGAGGACAGAGAGTGAAGAGAGAAAAATCCGAGGAGAATGACTGAAGAGAAAAACCGAAGAGAAAAATCCGAGGAGAATGGCCGAAGAGAAAAATCCGAGGACAAAGAGTGAAGAAAGAAAAATCCGAGGAGAATGACCGAATAGAGAAAACCGAAGAGAAATGGCCGAAGAGAAATGGCCGAAGAGAAAAATCCAAAGAAGGGGAAACCGAGGATAAAAAAGGGAAATTGTAGCCGAAACTTAATTTTTTTTCTTTAGTTATTTATTTTCATTATCTTCATCTGATTATATTACATTTTGCTTTCCTTAAATGCTTAATTGTTTAATTATGCCGTTCAATACTTTAATTTACTTTATTTAAGTCCTCATTTTATTTTGGTTGGCCCCTAGAATTTTGTAGTTTCTTTCAATTATATCTAAGTTAATTACAATATGTTCTAATATGTCTAGAAATTATAATTTTATACCCCTCATGTTGCTGAAAATTGCATTTTGTCCCCAATCTTGCTGAAATTTTATTTTTGTTATTATGCATTGCTGAAATTGTATTTTTGACCCTATAATATTGCTGGAATTTATATTTTTGCCCCCTAAATAGCTAGAACTTGAATTTTAGCCTTTAAATGTTGCTAAAAATTTGATTTTTGACCCTTCCTAGTGGCTGGAATTTTACTTAGTCCCTTTAAGCTTGCTGGAAATTATGATTTTGTCATGGTGTTTGCTGGAATTACATTTTGGCCCTAAAATATTGCTAAAAATTGCATTTTTACCCCCATACTTAACTGTAATTTTTTTTTAGCCCAAATACTTGCTGTATTTTTTTTAGAGTCCCAAACTTGCTGTAATTTGTTATTTCATCTCCCTAGTCGCTGGAATTTTATTCTAAGTCCTTAAACTTGTTAGAATTTTAGTTTTAAATCCTAGATACTTGTTGGAATTTTATGCTAAGTCCCCTAACCTTGCTCGAAATCTACATCTTATCCCCCATTTTAAGTATTTCATATTTTTATACTTTAAATAGTGGTACCTTGATAAATTTGTTCATGTTGTTAGCATTTGCTCCGAGTTTACGAATGGAAGGTACCTCTATCACTCTTTTTATTATCTTTTTATGTGCTCATATGTGCTTCTATGTTTTTATGTGTTATTTTATTTTATTTTATTTTTATTTTTACGCATTTTTAAGTGTTTATTATTTCATTTATATGTGAGCATTTATTTATGTTACATTATTTATTTGAATTTAATTATTCAAAGAAATGTAATAGATAGGTAATATTCCATTTAGAGAAATTTATGTATTTAGATAGATAGTGTAATAGATAGTTTATATTTTATCTATTTAATAAAAGCCAATGTATTTTAGATAGAAAATGTAATAGATAGGTTAGATAGGTTATCTTTTATTTTCCTTTTCTATTTTTGGATTGTAATTAGGGTTCTCTCGGGTGTAATAGTTAGGGCTTTGTGTGCTATGTGTGCTATGTGCTTATGTGTTTTATCCGCTTTCCCTAGGGCTCTACATCTAGAATATCATGATTATGTGTTATGTGCTCCTATGTGCTATTATGTGCTTTTATGTGATTATTGCTTCAATATATGTTTTATTCATTTACTTGTTTTATTATTATATATGTGTATCGTCGTCACACTAGTCCAACGCTAGTTGTGATTAATCTTAGTTTCTTCGCTAGTCCAACGCTAGCGGAGAATTTTTAGAAAATAGGCTAATCCAATGCTAGGCCTTTAGGTCATTTTAGTATTAGGATCATTTCTCGCGTGTTCATTCCATGCTATTTCACACACATTTTTTGTTTAGGCCCTTTTCCATTTTGAATGATTTTTATATATATATATATATACTCTATCATTTATTATCTATTTTTAAACATATGTTTAGTGCATAACATTTAGATTCTACCACACATAGAATTTTAGGTCATTTGTGTGATTTGACTAGAAATAGTCATTTACTCACGTGGGAAGCGATGGCGTACATGTCGTTCCCCCCTCCGTGAGTAGGAACAGTTAGTCACGAGTCCATTCGTTCCCCGTACCCGTTATGTTGCATCCCTACTTTCTTTATTCACTTACTATCCATACTACTATTTTCCTTTTCTTTTGCATTCCGTTTTTGCACCTATACTTGTGACTCCGTCGAGGTCTACATTCGGGTTTCGCAATTAATGTGGTAATTCCGACTAAACCTCAATGGAACATTTTGTCCCTTAACGATATTCATTTTAGGATTAGATTTGCATTCATATAGTTGCATCCAAATGCGATAAAATTTTAGGGTTATATTAGGAAAATTTAGACTAAACCTCGCAACTAGTTTCGGCTAGGTTGAAAAGGTGCTTTAGGCACGAGCCTTTGCCTTCCCTTTCTTCAACTGTGACTCCCGAATCTTGTCCTCTTGTTTTCAAAGACCTGAAGTCGTCTAAAAGGGTTTTTTTCTTGTTTTTTCTATATTTTTCTAAAAATCATTTCCTTAAATAAATCATTCTTAATTTTCTTACCTTTTATAAAATGTTTTTGGGTGACTTGGTACACCAAAACTCAATACCAAGTGGCGACTCCTTTTTCACTAAAAAAATCCTTTTTAGACTCTATTTTCGGGCCCAAAAATCGTCGCATTTTCAAAGTCCCATTTTAGGCCCTTTTCTTTTGTTTTCAAAATAAAGCATTTATTTGTCACATTTTATCGAATTATCTTTTAGAAAGTATTTTCTAAAAAATTATTTTTTATAAAAACATACACTTCCTTTTCTAATAAACAAAAATCACATTTAATACTTCCTTTTCCTTTTTTCCTTTTTCCTCACCACACTTTCATATCATCACACTATATCATTTATTTTCCCTTTCGAAAAATGGGGCGCGACACTAGATCAGTCCAACAATCACTTTTTTTTCACCACCAGCAAACAATAATGAAAACATTCTATCTCCAATCGTTTAGCCAGTCTCTTCTACCTCCAAACGATAAGAAGACAGAACCCAACCATAGATAACAAACAGCAAAACAACTTCCCATAATCATCGTATCAGTCCCAATTAGTCAACAAGCTCAGCTTCCACAACCTACAAAACAACCCCAAATTTGCCAATCAGATAAACAAGTAAACACAGCAAAAAAAATCAGCATCCATAGCCATACTCCCAATACCATCGAATCCCCATTCACCTACAAGCCATGGCCAACCACGAGCAGTTCGTCCTCTCTCCGCTGTCCAAATGCCAACCATCAGTTGCAAGCTTACCATCCCCTCCTTCCAAGTCAGCAGCACCACTAGCTCACAACTACCTTCTCTCTGCTAGCACCCTTCTCCAGCTCATCTATTGCATGAAACCATTAACACCAACAACTCACCAACAAACAACTATCAGTCCACAACCACCATCATCTGCTATCTTACCGAAATCGCCCACAGCATGTAGAAACCTAACGCCACCTCAGCCAAGCCACAATCTTCAATCACAAGCACACCAGCAATCACAATCGAACAACCAGCGACCTCTCACAGCAAGCTATGCAACCTACAATCATAGAAACAACAAACCACAGTAGGGTCTTCCACTGCCCATGGCCATAACTCGCCACCAGGGTCTCCATTTCATTCACCATCTGAGTGAGGTAAAAAAGCTTTTGACTCTTCTTTAATTTCGTTTTGACATACACTTTTAATTCATGAAATTCTTTTAGGAATCTTGTTTGATTTGTGAAGGATAGTTTACAGGTTTGAAAGTTCTGGAAAAATTGATTTAATTTGGGGAATCTGATTAGAGATAAGAATGTGCGGAAATCGAAAGAAGTTTTGGGCATTTTGGGAGTATTTCAGTTTCAATTTAATAAACTCAGTTGGAGAAATAGAGAGGAAAACTGAGAGAGATAGAGTGAGAGTGAGACGTGGAGGAGAAAGAGAACAACAAAGAGAGACGGTAAATAGAGGGATTTCAGGTGAGAGAGATTAAGAGAGAATAGAGAAAATAGCGAAAGAGAGGCGAGGAAGAAAGAGGGCTGGAGGAAGAACAGAAATGAAGGAGAAGGAGAAAGAAGAACAAATCAGAGAGAGAGAGAGAGAGAGAGAGGACGACGACGACGCGAGAGAGAAAAGAGAAGGAGAGAGTAAGAATGTTCTGTTGAGAAGAAGAAGAAGATGGTGAGGGGTGGGGGTGATTGATTGGGGTTGTGGTTAATTTTGTTTGCTCTATTTAATTAATTAAAGACTTTTTTTTCTTTTTTCTCTTTATTTTTTTGGGTTTAGTTATGTTATTTAATCATTTCTGATTTGTTCCTAATTTAGTTTCAGTCTAATTGGGTAATCATTTTATCATTTTAGATAAGTTAAAATCAATTAATGGTTCCTTAGTTTAGTCAGTCAATCAGAATTAATTAATTTAGTTTTAGTAGTTTAGTCAGTCAATCAGAATTAATTAATTTAGTTTTAGTCATATTTGGAAATTTTTTTTACTTGATTATTTTGATCATGAAGTGCGTAATTGTGTTCAAGCCTTTGTTTTCCTTAAGTGTTGCTAATAATGCCCTCGAAGAACTTTGTGTTTTTATGCAATTAAGTCCCTCATATTTATAGATTAACCTCCCAGATTTGGTTATCTTTCAATTAAGTACTAACCAATGGCAATTTGCCCCCCTCATTTTGTTGGAATTTTAGTTTTTATCCCATGTTTGCTGAAGTTTACAAGTTAGTCCATTTATTTGCTGGAATTATGTTTTGCCCCCTTTCTTAGCTTTAATTTATAATTGTGCCCCTATGACTGTTTGAATTTATGATTCAACCCCCAAGTTCGTTTAACTGTCCATTAGTTCCCCTAATTTGCTAGGATATACATTTTTATTCCCAATTTATTAGTATTTTTATTTTTATATGCTTTATTCATCGATATCGCGATACATTGACGTGTTTATTCATCTCGTTAGCATTTAGTAACGGGTCTTCAAAGAAAGGTATCCCTATTTTTCGTCAATTTCTCTTTATATGCTCCAATGCTCTTCTATATGATTTTATGCATTTTCTTCATGCGTTTCTTATTTCACATACTTTTTGCGAATTTATTTACTTTATGCTATGTGATTTCGAATCTTTATTATTTGGCCAAAATATAATACTTGGATCACAATTTTCTTTATTTTGGCCTACATTTTGTATTTAGATAGCCGATGTATAGTTAGATTACATTTCTTGTATTTTGAGCAAAAATTTTGTAATAGAAAGTGTAGTAGATAGGTCGCTTTTCCCTAAAAATTGTAGCTAATCCCCCTAATATAATAGTTAGGGCTTATTTGCTTTTGTGTGCTTGTGTGCTTATATATTTTACCGCTTTCCTTAGGATTTTGCATCTAGAATATTATGTTTAAGTGCTATGTGTTCCTACGTGTTATTATATATCTTTATACGTCTATTTGCTTTGATTCATGCTTTACTCTTTTAATTTATGATTTATCGATTTTGTTATTCCATCACTACACTAATCCAACACTAGTTGTGATTCTCGTTTTCTCGCTAGTCCAACACTAGTGGAGGATTTTTAGAAAGGGCTAGTCCAACACTAGATCCTTAGGTCATTTTAGTGATAGTTTTACTAGTGTGCATTTCATTTTATTTCACAACACATTCTTCTTTTTTAGAAAGCGCCATATTTGCATAAGTTTTTGGTATATATTTTATTATTATTATTATCTATTTTAGCATTTAATAGTGCATAATATTTAGGATGCATCTTACTTAGAATATAGGTCATTTTGTGTTATCTGACTAGAAATAGTCGTATGCTTACGTGGGAAGCGGTGGATTGACAGGCCGTTCTCCTCTCCGTGAATAGAAAAATATCGGTCATGAGTCATTAGTCTCCCATACCCGTTATGTTGCATTTCTCGCTTTCTTCGATCACTTATTATCTATATTACTATTTTTCTTTTTCTTTTTGCATTTACACTCGTAACTTCCTTGAGGTCTCGACTTGGGTTTCGTAATTAATGCGATAATTTCAACCAAGCCTCGACGGGATATTTGGACCCTCCTGATACCTCCATTTAGATTTAGGATTTGTATTCATATAGACACATCTGAACACGATTGAATTTCAGGTTATTTTAAGAAAATTTGATTAAACTTTGCAACTAGCCTTAGCTAGGTGGAAAGGGTGCCTTAAGCGTGAGTCTTTGCCTTCCCATTCTTCAAATGTGACTCTCGAACCTTTTTCTCTTATTTTTTGTAGATTGAACTCGGAAAAAGGGTTTTTAATATTTTTTCTAAAATTTGTATTTTTATTTGTTTAAATGATTTTTTGGGTGACTTGGTGCACCCAAACTCCATACCAAGTGGGGACTCTATTTTTTTAAAAATAAAATCCTTTTTCAAATATTAGTTGGCTGAAACTATCGCACTTTTAGTCTTGAATTTATTTTATTTTTAATACCATTTTTCTTAAAATACACTTATTCACTAAAAGACCCGATTTTCATCACACATGTACAGTTTTTTCAAAAATCTTTCTTTTTTAAAAGGGTCACCGGACCGGACCACCTTTTTGGGGTGCGACAGTCAACAACTCTACCTTGCTAATGATTTTGGGATGCGACAAAGTCCATCAAAATAATGATATTCTAAAAAGAGAAAATTGCAATTTTGATACCAAATGTATGGGGCATCAGCAGTTTTAATCTCTAAAGTTTGGACAAAAGCAAATCTAGTATCAATTGTTTCAATTTTTTAGCATATTTAGTCCTATTGACCAATTTTACAAAAATCTTATTCAAATATGATCACGTGAGTCGGTTACAAAAATTTTCAAAAGAATTAGATTAAAGAAAAAATTTTAATTGTCATAATTTATAATTAAAGGCACTTATTTGAGTTCATATATGATAAATAAGTAGATAAAACTGAAAATATTTTCCTAGATAGTGCATTCGCGTGTGAGCCTTTAATTATAAATCATGGCAATTAAATTTTTTTTCTTTTTTTAATTCTTTTTGAAAACTTTTGTAAATGTTATATGAGTTTCACGTGACCAGATTTCAAAAAGATTTTTAGAAAACTTGTTGGTAGGAATAAATGTGTTAAAAAATTAAAACATTTGGTACTAGATTTGCTTTTGTCCAAATTTTAGGGATTGAAGCTTCCGATACCTCAAACATCTAATACCAAAATTGAAATTTTCTCTTCTAAAAAACCAGTACTTCCTATGTAGTTAGATAAGCAGTTGAACCTAAACTTAAGGCCTACAAATGTAAAGCATGGAGTGATGCTTGTGGATTATTTGAACCAAGAGCACGTTTAGACATTTTTATAAAAAATTTTTTTAGTCAGGAAGTGTAAAAGTACTATAACTTTGAATTGTTGTAAGATACATTGTGCTTTCCATATAAAAGTAGCTTTACATGGATTAAATTAGTGAAACATTTGATGCATGCTTATTTTTAAGTACAACAGTAAGGAGAAAAAGATACTATTTTAACAGAGATGATTTACTATTTTTAACTATAAGTTTAATGTCCATATTCCATTCTAATCAAAGGGACAATAATTTATTTATATTGCATGTAGCTAATTTAAGAACATGTAATTTATATATCTAAAAATGTCTCGTACCAAATTACAGTCGAAGTTCCACATGATTATGATATTTGCACACAAATTGCACAAATTTTTTTCATTTTACCGGCTCCATATTTGGCTCATTTTGTTAGTATTTATTCCATATTATTTTGACTTTGATCTTTATTTCAATCCCTTTTGACAAAACTATCATAAGCTTTTTCACATCAGTTCAAATTATATATATTACAAATATTCTAAGTTATTTGCAAAACAATTTATATTTTAGGATTTTATCACAAAAAATTTAAAATATATTTAGCAAAATTGGGTGATCATAAAAATTTGTATTAGAAAGAGAAATATCATACAAGAGTGTTATAAGGAATTATTCTCCTCAACTAAATTTAATGTTCTTAGTTTTGGAATAGTCACGTGATTCAAGTATCCAACTTTGTTTCTACAAGTTGTATCTTTCATTTTGGCTAAGAGGAATACATGTGGAATTATCATAACTTGGGCATATGATTCCAAATAATTTAGATAGGAAAATATTAATAATTTTTAGCAAAGGAGAAGATCTTTGGATGGTTTTGTTTTCAATAATCCCAGTTCTTCCACATTTGTAGCACAGCTAAAACTTTTCATCTTTGAAAGAATTGAAAATCAATATATTCTCATCTTTAGATGAACTAGAGAGGCAAAATAATTTTTAGGGGCCAGGGATCAAAATGATGCTCATAATTTATATAAGATTTGGCAAAGATAAAAATCATGTGAGTTGCAAATGTTCATGAATAATCTTGTTTTGAAAGCACCAACAACAACATTTGGCTCAATTTTCATGAGCATCTCAACTACAAATGCATAGAGATTACTCCTCCTATTTTATATATTGCATAAATATCAAAATTTTATTACATCAACTTTGCAGTCATAGTTTTTATTGTCCTTTGTTTATTGGATGTAAAGGGAGATCATGTATCCAGCCTCAATATTTGTATAATTTGTGATTTGATTTTAAATAATAATATTCATTATATTATTTTGTATAGTATACTTTATAATCAATAATAGGATATTCTTTATATGCAACAATTTGTTTTGGATAATAAAAATATGTGCATATTTCATCCGATGAAGTTAGGATAAAGATTAAGAATTTTTTTAAGAAAGCAAGGGATTAAGAAAAAAAGATATTTTAAATAAAGATGAAGTTCTTTGGATGGTTTTGTTACGATAATTCTAATATTTGATATCATCTGTGGTTAAAACCTTAAGCCTTTAAAAGAATTGGAAACAAAATATTCTTTTATTTGTAGGAATCGTAAAAAAAATATTTACACTGGCGAAAGATCAAAATGGTGCTTGTGATGTGTAGAAGAAAATGACAGAAGGAAGAACCACATGCATTGCATGTGTTTATGACTACTTTAATTAGATTTGTAAATTATATACACAACTCCCTTATAATATAAAAGAACAAATGAAACACTGTAGCATGTCTGTCTCTTGACACGTGATGCACCCATTGAAAGTCATTTTGCTTATCTTTATTTTTCCTTTCTTTTTTTGTCCTTACTCTTCCTTTCAAATAAGTAACAATTCTGCTCAAATAAGATTGTGCAAAGTTCCTATGAGTCATAATATAATTCAAGCATGCTAGCATCAACCATCAATAGAAATTTTAGAAATCTTTTGATGATGCAATTCTTTGGTAAACCTTCGAGCAATTTATGGTAGTATGAACCATCTAAAGTATTAATGGCTTCTATCATTGTGCTTCCTTTATTCTTCCTAATATTATTGGTCACACCAAAATTGATGATTTTGTCCCTTTTCTCTTTTTTCCTCGAACAGTCAACAAAATTTGAGGTACGACTTTCTGTTTTAGTTTGTTTCCCTCAAGTATAATTAATCTTTGTTGCTTAAATTTTTATGTTTACTTGGCTTGCACTTTGGTTAAGTTATTGTTTTGCAAAATTCCCAACTTCATATTCCTCTCCAATAGACGTTAGAAATTGGTGAGTAAAAAAGAAAGAGCGGAGTACATTTATCTATTTTATGTGTTTGTGTGGATGCTCGTTACTAATTTATTAAGTACTAATAGTTTTATTATTTAACTATTTAGTTAAGTTATTTATATACAACTACTAGACTCAAGAGACGTTGTAACCTTAGTGTTAGATTACACAAAATTAGTGCGTAGATTTGTTTACTCGAAAGATTTAACACCTAATGATAATCATACAATTAACTTACCGAAACCATGGTCGTTCACAATGATCCCTAGATTTTAATCGTAAAACCATTTGTTCACTTATTTGTGTGTTAATATCATTAATATTAAGATTAGCTTGGATAGGTAATGTTGGTAATTCAATTGGTAAAATTATTTTATTAGGTTATAGCACCTGAAATACTAAGACTAAGAGACATTAGTGTAAATTATGTTCATGTACAATTACATGTGTAGTGTGTTAGATGTTTATTACCCTTTTGAAAAGTTAAAAAAAAAGAGAAAAATGAAGAAGAGTAGGTGGATTAGCTCGGCTTGGGCAAATTGCCAAGCCAAGCATGTGGTGTCAAAATCTTGGCTGATAGTTAGCAAGCTAATAGCCGATTCATCACCACTCTTTTGACCAATTAAGGTTGACCTGAAAGCAAAAGAAAGTACTAGCAATAAGATGGTAAAATTTAAGTCAACAATAAGTGGATTGCAAGCAAACAACAAAAAAGAAAGGAATTAAACCAGCCAAAGGAAAAGAATTAAACCAGTCAAAGGAGGTAAATTTTCTTGAACATTTAAGCATATTTGTAACCTATTAAACTAATATCATTGAATACTTGGTGGATAAAGTATGAAATTATGGCTGAGTCTTAGAAAATCCAGATTGGTGAGCCTTGATCATGAGAACTCTCATATGTTAGTAACTTGAAAGTGGCAGTTATTGTAATAGAACATTGATAAGTTTACGAGTAGAATTAGGTCATGATTCCCTTGAAATTGTTATATGTTGGGTCTAGTTTAAAATGCTGTAAATTTTTTAGTTTTTCATTGAATATAACTTGAAATATGTTGAATTTAACGAACTATGGTTGGTTTAGTCGTGTGGCTGTTATGTTGGACCAGTTTTGGAAAATCAGTCATAACTTGGTCTAGGAGAATTAAAAAGAGGTAATTCTTATTGATTTAGAAACTAGATTTATAGAGTTTTAAAATTGTATAAAGCATGAACTAAATTTCTTTGTAGATTGATCCCAAAAATTATACAAAATGGGCTAAAAATTCAATTCTGCATAAATAGGTTTGGTGAAGGGCTAATTTTAGATGAGATTTTGAACTTGTTCTTGTTGCAGTTTGGGTTCATGTTCTTCACAAAAATTGTAGATTTATAAGGGATTTTTCATTCATGTAAATTATACAATCTCATTCTATGTGTATTAACTCCAGCAGTGACACAAACTTGGCTGAAAATCCAACCTGCATGAGTAGGATTGGTGCAACGCCAATTTGTAGACTAATTTTGAATTTGCTGCTGTTGGAATTTGACTTGATACTCCTACAAAAGCTATAATCCTTAATCTCTAGTTTCCAACCATATAAGCCATGACTCTTAATTCTTTGTAGATTGAACCAGCATTCAATCAAAGTAAGCAAGAAAACCAAACTTGTGTAACAGGGTTGATGATGTGTCAAATTATCGCTTAAATTTGCACATGTTGTTGTGGGAATCTGAATTTGTTTTCTCCATGAAAGTTATAGTCCTTAAACACTAGTTTCCATACCTATAAATTGTGAAGCAATTCAAGTTTTTTATCAAAATTATGCTCGATTGAAACTAAACACTTGGGATGACTAAAACCTGAACATTGACCATCGATGAACTGCTTTGTGATTGAGATTTAGATAGGTTATAGTTGGATTTGAAGTTGGATGTCCTCATAAAAAATGTTCTAAATTGAGTCTAATTTGCATGGGTATTGAGTTTGTAAAATTTAGTGGAGTAAAAATAAAGTTAGACTCATGTGTATACAAGCTCCTCTTATGAGAAACCCTAAATTTGATTATTTGTTCATTCACCTCAAGTCAATAGTTAACTATATTGCCTTCCATTGATAGGTGATTTGAGAAATCTCAATAATGAGCGTTTGAAGAACCTCTAAATCTTAACATACCTATAAGTATCTTAAAATCATTTTTATTTATTAATATCATTTTTTATGAAAATCATATGACTTGTTGAAAAAGCTCCACGATGTGGTTTGTTATTACTTGATGTGACATTGTACTTGATAATTGTACTTGAATTTGCTATGAACCTAGTTTTGTATTTTATCACATTGGGATGTACTTGTTCTTGTCAAATGTACTTGTACTTATGCATGCGTACTTTATTTGGGCCTGTCTTGTGCATGTCTACTTTGCCTAAGTCGGCAGTGAATATGGTCACCTACTGTTGGCTGCCTTGGCATTTCGGCATCCACCAGCCTGCGAGGAGGTTTCGTAGGTTAAAGAGGTGTACGAAAAAGTACTTGGGTAACTCTCGAGATTATCAACCAGTGTGTAGTGGCCACTAGAATATATTAATATTAGCGTGCAAGACTTGAGAATTATTGAATTTTTTTCATGGCACAGTACTTGACTAGTTCTTGAATAATGCTCAAAATGTTCTCAAGCAGTACTTAATTTGAGTCATTGTATCCTCTATTGTTTACTTGTGGAATTTGTTATTACCTAATATCGACGAAATAGATGTTACTCTTGGGTTTACTTTGTTTTAAAATGAATATTTGGACAAAATATGTGAAATGATTTTATAAATAGACCTCATTGAGCTTCTAGCTCACTCCTACTATATTTGTTTTTCTTACAGGTAACTAAATACGGATAGGGTTGTGAGGCGGTATACTTGTAATAGTATAGTGTTATGGTGGTGTAAATTTGAGGCATAGATGGCTCACACTCTTGTAATTATTTTGAGGGTTTTGTAATTATGAGTTATACATATCTACTTTAAAATCATGACTCGTGAGTCTTGGCAAGAGTTAGGCAAATACTCAATCAAGATATGGTCAGTATTTTGGTTAGGTTATCACAGTTTGCACTTGTCTTAGTGCTTTTCTTACCCCATTCTATACTGCCCCATCCTTAGTTCTCCGTTTCCTTATTTCATTAAAAGAAATAGAATATAAAAAAGAGCCAGAAACAATGTAGAGAGGAATGAAGCAATTATTAAAGAAGAGGAGAAATAGGAATTATCTATGAACACGTGGTTTGACTAAGGAAGCTGAGGGGGACAATTGATCACACTGTCATCACTGTGAATTGTCATGACAAAACTAACATTGGCTAGGATTTTTGTAGGGTAATCTTGTTTTTTTATTCTTAGCAATGCATGGGGAGGTACAGAACACTAATATTTGCTTGTTTTTTTTATTCCCTCTATGGCCACTTTTTTAAATGAATGTTGATAATTTGGGTATAGATGAATAAAAGGTAGTGATTATTTTCAATGTTCTTGGCCTTTTATATTTCCCTCCCACAACAAAGGTCTTCACCTTTTGTTCTAGAGCCTAAGAGTGATTAGAATTAAAAATGAAGGGCCATTGTGTTTTCTACATTTTAGTGGCCAACTTTTAACCGTATTTTAAAGAGTTCTGTGGATGCCTTGTCTTACTGGTATAGTTGACACTAATTGTAACATCCTAGAAATGCACTTACAAGAGATTTTTTTTTTCTTAGTTAGGGTTAAGTGTTAAACCTTGATTTATTAGTTTGAAGATTTCTTGAGTTAATTAGGTTAATTAGTTAAGATTTTCATTTTAAGCAAGAACACTTAAGTACTAAAGTTAGAATAATTTTACTTGACCATTTAATTTATATTAGTGTTTAAATTTTGATTAGTTCATTTTACTATTTTCTAGTCTTTTGACTACTTGAATTTTTAGCTCAATTTTACTCAAAAATTTCACTTATTTTCTTGCTTTATTTTCTTTTCCCTTGGCTGAAATTTTTCTCTCTCTTTTCTTTTTCTCTTGGCTGAAAATTCTTCTCTTTTCTCTTTTCTTTTTTTGGGCCGAAATTCTTTTCTTTTCTTTCTTCTTGTGGCTGGTTCTCTCTCTCCCTATTTTACTTTCTTTTTGCTTTAATAATGTGTCTTATTATTGTTAGTATTAAGTGATAAGAAGTTAACGAGCTCCACCAATCAAATTAATCCAAGTAGCTACTCTTGCATTTAAAGACCACATTTTTGCTTTACTCTTGTGAGGTTTTAATTGGTTAATCATTTTCCCACCTTTTCTTCATATCTTTTCCATTTTTCCTAGACTATTTCTTTCTCTTTCTTCTCCCTCTTGGCCAGCCATCCCCTTTCCTCTTCTTCTCTCATTTTTACTCTCAACTTCTTGAAGCTTAATCACCAAATTTTGGGCAAATCCACCATAGGAAGTGGGCTTCTTTCTTTTCTAAGCAAAGTTCTAAGCATATCTAAGGTATTTACCATGAACTTTTCCTATTAATTTCATGTTTTAATTAGTTTTATTTGCAAGCTTAAACCTAGATTCTTGATATTACTACTTGGAAAATTTAGTTTGAATTGGAGATTTACTTGTTAGATAAGATGTTCTTGTGGTTAGATAGACTAGTATATGGCCTTTAAACCTTGAAATTTCATGTTTTAGATGTTGTTTGGTTGATGATTCTTGGGGTAAAATCCTTGGAATTTAGTGAAATTTTGATTGAATTTGAACTTGAGTTGAATATAAAAGTTGTAGAACTTGTTGAATTGGGTTGGATTGTTGAATATTCTTGCAGGAAAAATTTTTGGGTTAGTCCGATTATAGGGGAAGTGCTGCCGAAATTTCGGTAAAACCTAGGAAATAAAAGTAATTAGGCTATGATTTAAGACCTTATAAGCTGTAATTTAGTGATTTAAGCATGCAGAAAGTTTCGTAGATTAGCTATTAGTGAATTAAACCTTTCCGAGCAAAACCCTAGAAAGTTAGAAAACCCTAATTTCGAAAACCCTAAACCCTAGGGTAAAACCCTAAGCTCCAAAACCCTAGAAATTAAACCCTAGAAAGACTTGGGGTATTTCTTGAATTTCCTTATGAAATTTCTTAGATTTTAGTCAGGGTTTTTATACGATTATTTTCTCGTGAATTTCAGGATCCGGAAGTGAGACCCGACCGTATTACGAGATATTTTCTTAGATATCAGGTGAGTGTTCTTTTGTGTGCATGATGCATGAAACGCCATGTAACACTAGACATTATTATTTCCATGCATGAAATGGTATGATTATACTTGACATGATTAACTAATGAAATGTGTTACTTGAGGAAGGATGTGTACTTTATCGCATCTATTCCGTAATATGTTACATGCTTTCACTATCTAATGTGTTATTTGTACTTGTGACTTCCATGGTTAATTTTACTATTTTCCACGGTTAATCAGATTGGGAGCGTATGGGAGAGATATAAGGTGTTGGGCGTTATTTGGTGCGTGTTAATTTTATATCTGAGTAAAGTCCTGAAAAGGCTAACTCATGATTGAATTTTATTCTTGATCTTGGACTTCCGGGGCTAACATCACCGTTACTCCTCGGTTAGTCAACCGGGAGCGTTTGGAGTGATATAAGGTGTTGTGAGTTATAGGTGCGTGATATTCTTTCCTATATGAGTTTCATTCCTCTAAGAGGGTGACTCGGGATTGAATTTTTACAAGTATCTCGGACCTGAGCTTTTGCCTCGGTCCCGATATTCATGTTATCGTGTTCATGATTGATACTCTTGCGGTTGAGCATTTTCCCGTAGTGAGCCTCTATCCTCCATTGACTACTTGTTAATTAAATTGTTCACAAATTGTTTATTTACTCGTTAAATATTTTATCGAACAAAAATCACATATTACTGGTATGGTTGCATGACTTGAGTACTTACTGGGCTATTATAGCTCATCCCATGTATTTGTTTTCTTTAACTAGGTTTCCAAAACTATCAAAGCTGGAGGAGCTGATTTTGAACCCTGTACATGTTTTGTTTCTGTATTTTGACAGCTTAAATGTGTTGACTTTTATTATAAATATTATTTACATTTTGGGATGTAAAACTCTTGTAATATTTATATTTTCAAGTAAATATTATGAATGTATTTATTTATGAGTGCATTTTATTTTAAGTTAAGTACGGATGGATGTTTAAGCGAGTGCGTGTTTGAGTCCTGGCGAGAGCTAGGCAGGCAGTCCGCTAAGCCCTTTGGTGCGCCTCTGGGTAAGGTGGGGCTGTCACACTAATTGTGATTCACATTGCCCTATATTGCTCTTATATATTAGCTCATTGGCATGCATTGAGACCTACAATGAAGGATAAGGTGGGTAATGATGATTCTTGAATCTTTGTTTGATGGTATTTTTGGATTATGGGTTGTAGTGTTAATGACGGAAAGTAAAGTTTTGAAGTTTCGTTTACTTGTAACTTTTGTTAGGTTAATTTACTTTAAATTATTTACTTGTTAATATGAAACTCTTGTGTTTTGTTATTCTGTTATGAAAATAGATGATAAATGGTTTTACTTAGTTTTCTAAGTAATTGGGAAGCCAGCAACTAGGTGGATTTTGTTGAAAAAAGAGACTTTTGGAAGTATGTCCAACAATGACCCTTGCAATATCAAGAATTTATTATTATAAAGAATATAATTTTAACAACATAAGCCATCGGATTTTTTTTTGAAGCTTTTGTGTTCCAAAGATCGGAAAGTACTTTTGCATGGTAATTTTGTGTTTGGAAAAATCTTCATACAAATATTTGCATTTTAAATAAATATGATATTTTCATATTTAGAACATATTTATTATCCAATTTTTTGGTTTAATTGCTATTTCTTATTGTTTCTCCTTAGTAGTTATCCTATTGAGGATTTGGAGAATCTAGTCTACTTTGACTAGAAAATTGTTTACGCATAAAAGTTTTTAAATTCTAAAATCTTACATTCTTTTAAATAAAATATCACGTTGCCTCAAAAGTGGTGTCATTAAATAAACACATAATTGTTGTCATGGTGATGGCAACGGAGACTTAGGTGCGTGGACACAAAATTTTGTTTCTTACTTAATAGATTGCCTCTAGCTTTTCCTTTTTGATAGTCATTTATATGTCAAAACATGGCTGCTCTTGGGAAAGGAGTACCTCTGGAAGCTAAGTTATTGTTTGTTAATACCTTAGGAATGATTCATTTGCATATATGTTTCTATTTAGCTTAAGAATAATGGCACATGTTGTTATTTTCATTTAGCTTGTTTACATGTATGTTTCTATTTAGTTTTATGAATGATACTAGATCCTGTAATTTCCATTTAACTTCTTCACTTACTAATTATCTAATGATCCTATAGTTACTCTATTTTCTTGAGAGTTTAGATTAAGCATATCTTTGGTGGGCAAAGGTTGTGCCTTGCACAAGTTGACCCCCACACGCAGACAAATTCCTATGAACTACAATCACAATTCTTATTAAGTAAAGGAATCTTTCTAGGAAACTTTAATGAGATAAAATGTGAAGATACCTAATTGGGTATATGGCTGACTAAATCTTAAAATCATTATTTTATTTTAATGTGATTGTTGAGAAAGTAGACTTGGAATTATTCGTAATCTAAGTATTTTTCTAACCTTTGATTTTTGCTCATATTTGGCAAATTATCTGACACAGAAAATAATCTTCAAGTTTATTTTCTAAATCAACTTATGATGTTTTACTATATATATTTCCATTTCGTTTGGCCAATTAATCTTGTAAAATCACATTTCATTGCATACAGAGTCTAATCTAAGTTTTCTATTTCATCAAAACTAAGTCTTATAAAAACTTACATCTTTTTCATCCTTGTATTGTACTTAATGAATGTATTAGAACCATTCTACTTGAGACAATTTTTCAGATTTTGGTTAGTGTAATTTCTGTTTATTTTAAATTTATCTACAAAGCAATACTATATGTCATTTTTTTTTTAAGAAGCTTACAAAATTACATCTCTATACTGATTTTACTCAACTAATTTAATCCATATATAACATGGTGAACTTGTCTAAAATAGAAGACAAATTCACTAAGCTCAAAAAAAAAATTTCAAATGTCATAAAATATGCTATTCAACATGAAAAGCTTGAAAAACTATTAGGTAATCTCTTACCATCTGCATATCTTAACAAATACAAATTTCATGTTAATGTTGAGGTGTACTCTAAGGTATAAGTGGATAAATTTTTTTACAAGCATGTCTGTAACATTCATTGCTCGTAATCAGGAAAATAGTAGTGTATATGCAATTCAATACTTTCAAGATGCACTATGGGTAACAACATAATACGCAATGTCTTTATATTTAAATGTAATACTTTGATCAAGAATTCAGTTTGTTGAATAGCTCCATTCAATGTACAGAAAAGGAGGAGTGCTTCTTTTCATAAGGCACAACATAAAATATGTCAAAATATTATATGTTTTTTGTAACTAGAAGGAGGCACATCTATTGCACGAAAAATAAGGTTGTTTATTATTTTATGTAGCTATTTTCAAATATTAAATAGAAGTAAATGGAATCAAATAGGAGCATGTAACAGAGTGTAAAAAAAATCTTAGTGATAATCACTAATCAATTTCACTACAATCATCATGACAATAATTTTAAAATGTTACTATTATTGAAAAATAAATAAATAAATAAAGTAACCTAACTTCTAGAGATAATTTATTAGACAAACAAGTTGTACAAAGCAAAGATTAAGGGAATCAAGGAGTACATTTTTTGTTATTGCCTTCAATCTTTTTGGTTATTTATATTCTTTTAGAGGTTTTTATCATCAATGCTTTTTCTTTTTGTTGTCAATTTCTAGGTATGTATTGATTTTTTTTTATCATTGTCTATAATTAGCATTTCATTCTCATCATTTTCTTTAATGTCAATTTTCCTTTTTGTTGAAGTTGCACTTTTCTTCTTTGGCTTTGAAGTTATAATTTGTTGATTTATATCATATTTGTCATTTTTTTTCTTATCATTGCATGCCTCATGTTCATTGTTTGGATTGCACTTGTTTAATAGCTTTTGTAGCAAATTATAGTTTGCCATCTTGAATTTATGCCCTTTCGTCAAATTTGATAAGAAAATTACATTCTTTTGTACTAGCTATCTTTGATCAAATTTAATAAGAATATTACATTCATTTGTATTTGTAATCTCTAATCTTCTAAAGTATTGTAATGTAATTTTTTTATCCTACAATTTAATATGCGAATATTTTTTTAATATTTTCATTATATGATATTTAATATTATGCATATTAGTTTTTATACCACTTGAATTCATTCAACGTAATCATTAATTGGGCAATGTAAGGTGATGCCACATCTTTGAATATTGTAACTTATGCACTCTCTTCCAATTACACAACATTTAAATTCAAATAGGATTTGAATTGATATTTGTGTAGTTGTTGCATCCAACTCTTCTTTCTGTTTTAGTTACTGATCTTGTACCCATCTAACATACATGACTACAACCATGATAATCAATGTTTGTAAAGGAGGTAATTATATGAAGCATAATGAACTGCCATTGGTAGACTTGGTGTAATGTTACTATTTGTGATTTTGTTGATCGGTGGAATTAAATGGTTAGTTATTAGAGTTATTGTTTAGTTACTTATTATTAATAAATAATTAGTTAGTTATTATTAATAAATAACAGACACTTGTGATTAGTATGAAATCATAAAGGACTCTACTAATTTTTGTTATTAGTGAATTGAGGAATGTTATGCATAGTGACTTATTTGTCCATTATCTGTAAAGTGAAATATGTTTTTCTTATGGACAATATAGGTGGATCTAAAATAGAAAAAATAATCAATAACTTTTTTTGGGGAGTATTGACACACATAATCTATTCAAAGTAAAGAAATGACAAGTTAATTAATTTGGACTTATATGATTGCCAACTATTTCAAAATATCCAATCGAGATCCTCAAAATTTCTATTATGAAACTTTAGCCCCAAATTTCATTATTATTTGTCACTCACACACAAATTGCACAGAAATTTATCACTATATAAATTGCATATCATTCATTCTTGAAGACAAACAAGACATGAAATGTAACGCCCTAGAAATTCACATCAAAACCCATTTAATTCATGTTATGTCCATTAGTAGAAAAAAGGGAGAAAGAAGAAGAGAAAAGAAAAGGAAAACCGAAATGCATTTTATAAAGAGATTTCTCTTATTTAGGGTTTAGTGTTAATCTTTGATTTATTAGTTGGAAGATTACTTAAGTAAATTAGGTTAAGTAAATGAGATTCTTTCATGATTAAGTGGGACACCTAAGTACCATATTTGGATTAATTTCATTGGACCATTAGCTTATAATAGTGTTTAATTTTTACTAATTTATTTGACTATTTTCTAGTCTTTTGACCAATTGAATTTTAGCTCAATTTTACTCAAAAATTTCACTTATTCTCTTGCTTTATTTTCTTTTTCTTGGCTGAATTTTCTTCTCTCTTTTCTTCTTCTCTTGGCCAAAATTTCTTCTTTCTTTTTCTTTTCTTCTTGGCCGAATTTTCTTTTCTTTTTCTTCCCACATGGCCGGCTCTCTCTTCTCTTGTTTTTCTCTCTTTTTGCTTCAATATTTGTACCATAATGTTACTAATTACTAGGTGATAAAGAGAGTAAAAGTTCCACCAATTAAATTTATCCAAGTTAACAACTAATACCTTAAAAGTCTAAACCCTAACTTGACTCTTGTTATGCTTTGATTGGTCAATTTTATTTCCATTACTTTCTTTATTTCTTTTCCACTTTCTTGGCCTATCTCTCTCTCCTTTCTCTCTCTTTTGGCCGGCCTCCCTACTCCCTCTTTAGCTCTCTTTTGCTTTAAAATTTTATGTCACAAAGTTTGATAAATGTTAAGTGATAAGTGTTTAACATTTACACTAATCATATTTAACCAATTAGCAACTATTATGTCAAAAAATCTAAACTCTAGGATGACTTTTGTCTAACTTTGATTGGTTGCACTTTCTTCCATTATTCTTTTATTTCTTTTATACTTTCTTGACCTAATTATCTTCCATTTTTCTCACCCCTTGGCCGAACCCCCTCATGCTCTCTTTCTAATCTCTCTTGTTTTCATTTTCTTGAAACTTTCTCTCCAAATTTTGGTCATCTTACCATAAAAAGTAAGCTCAACTTCTTCCTAAGCAAAGATCTAAGCTTGTGTGAGGTACCTACTATGAACTTTTGCTATTGATTTTAAGTTTTATTTAACTTTTGTTCAAGTTTTATACTAGGTACTTGTTACTAGTACTTGAAGATTTAAGCTTGGAATGAAATTTTACTTGCTAGTTAAAGTGTTTTCTTGGTGAGATAGACTAGTAATTAGCATTTAAACCTTGAAATTTCATGTATTATGTGATGAATGGTTGAAGAAATTTGGGCTTGAAATCTTGGATTTGAGTGGAATTTTGAGTGAAATTAAGTTTGATTTAAATATAGAAGCTATAGAACTTGTTGGAAATTGGATTGATTGGTTGATTTCTTGCAGGTAAAAATTTTGGGTAGTCCGATTTTAAGGGGAAATGCTGCCAAAATTTCGGTAAAACCTAAGAAATATAGTGATTAGGTTATGATTTAAAACTTTATAAGCTGTAATTTAGTGATTAGAATGTGCAGAAATTTTCGTAGATTAGCTATTAGTGAATTGAACCTTTCCGAGCAAAACCCAAAAAAATTTAGAAACCCTAATTTTGAAAACCCTAAACCCTAGGGTAAAACCCGAACTCCAAAACCCTAGAGATACTTAAGGTATTTCTCAAATTTTCTTATCGAATTACTTAGATTTTTATCCGGTTTTTATACGACTATTTTCTTTTAAATTTCAGGCTCTGGAAGTGAAACCCGATCGTATCACGAAATATTTTCTTAAGCACTTAAGGTGAGTGTCTTTATGTGTGCATGATGCATGAAATATTTTGTCACACTTGAGAATGTTATATTATGAAAAATTATGTTATACTTGTAATTGTTATTTGATGACATGTGCTACTTGAGGAAGGATGTGTACTTTATCGCATCTATTCTGCAATGTGTTACACGCTTTCATTATCCAATGTGTTACTTGTGCACGAGACTTCCGTGACTAACTTCACCGTTACTTCACGGATAGTCAACCCAGACAGGCTTGGGAGGATATCAGGTGTTGGATGTTTTAAGGCGTGTTGTTCTTTCCCTTTTGAGTTGTGAATCCTTAAAGAGGCCAACTCTGGATTGAACTTTCTCGCGTGTTGGCCCTCCAAGGTCGATATTACTCTCTAGATGTGGTAGCCTGTATGGAGGTTATAAGGTGAACGGTGGTTAGGGCTTGCGTGATAATACTGGCATGTTCTTTTGTAACACCCTAGAAATTCATGCCAAAACCATTTATTTTGTATCATGTTTATTAGGAAAAAAAAAAATGGTGGCCGAATTTGTGGAAAGAAAAAAAAATGAGCATGTTGTACTTAGTTCCTTAAGAGTTGTACCTAGGAAATCTTGCAAGACTTATTGGAAGATAAATAACAAAATTCATTTCTAATTAACTCTTGCCAAGTGTGGTCTTTCATGGAGAAAAAGTCAAGACTTCTTTATCTTTGTCTTGTTTTAATTGGTCCATTTTTTTTCCAATTCTTTTCCATTTCTTTTCTTCTTTACTTACCCAATTTTCTCTTCTTTTTCTTCTTGCTGGCCGGCTGCTCTTTCTCCATTTTCTCTCCATTTTCTTTCAATTTTCTTGGATTTTTACTTCCATTTACTCATTTTTCAACCATAGAAATTGAGTGAAACTTCCTCCTAAGCAACAATCTTGTCTATCTAGAGGTATTTTCCCATGAATTTCTCTTCTAATTTCAAGTGAAATATCATAGTTTTCTAGCTTTGAAGACATGTTTTTATGGTTAAGTATAATTGATTTTGGCCATGAAAAGTGAAGTTTTATTCCATGAATGTGAACCTTGTGAACTTGTATGCCTTGTAGATAGTAAATTAAACTTGAAATGGCATGATCTAGGTTTGATTTACTTGAAGAACTTGGAGTGGTTTATGTATTTTTGTGATGAATTTGAATGGAATTGAATTGAGTTTGATGTGAGAATAGTAGAGCTAGTTGAAATTGGGTTGTTGGACATTTTCTTGCAGATTTAAAATTTTTGGGTTAGTCCGATTATAGGGGAAGTGTTGCCGAAATTTCGGTAAAACCTAGGAAATAAAAGTAATTAGGCTATGATTTAAGACTTTATAAGCTGTAATTTAGTGATTTAAGCGTGCAGAAATTTTTGTAGATTAGCTATTAGTGAATTAAACCTTTCCGAGCAAAACCCTAGAAAGTTAGAAAACCCTAATTTTGAAAACCCTAAACCTTAGGGTAAAACCCTAAGCTCCAAAACCCTAGAAATTAAACCCTAGAAAGACTTGGGGTATTTCTTGAATTTCCTTATGAAATTTCTTAGATTTTATTCAGGGTTTTTATACGATTATTTTCTCGTGAATTTCAGGATCCGAAAGTGAGATTCCGACCGTATTACGAGATATTTTCTTAGACATCAGGTGAGTGTTCTTCTGTGTGCATGATGCATGAAACGCCATGTAATAATAGACATTATTATTTCCATGCATGAAATGGTATGATTATACTTGACATGATTAACTAATGAAATGTGTTACTTGAGGAAAGATGTGTACTTTATCGCATCTATTCTGTAATGTGTTACATGCTTTCACTATCTAATGTGTTATTTGTGCTTGTGACTTCCATGGTTAATTTTACTATTTTTCACGGTTAATCAGATTGGGAGCGTATGGGAGAGATATAAGGTGTTGGGCGTTATTTGGTGCGTGTTAATTTTATATCTGAGTAAAGTCCTGAAAAGGCTAACTTCATGACTGAATTTTATTCTTGATCTTGGACTTCCGGGGCTAACTTCACCGTTACTCCTCGGTTAGTCAACCGGGAGCGTTTGGAGTGATATAAGGTGTTGTGGGTTATAGGTGCGTGATATTCTTTCCTATATGAGTTTCATTCCTCTAAGAGGGTGACTCGGGATTTAATTTTTACAAGTATTTCGGACCTGAGCTTTTACCTCTGTCCTGATACTCATGTTATCGTGTTCATGATTGATACTCCTGCGGTTGAGCATTTTCCCGTAGTGAGCCTGTATCCTCCATTGACTACTTGTTAATTAAATTGTTCACAAA
Source organism: Mitragyna speciosa (assembly GCA_024721245.1). NCBI lineage: Eukaryota > Viridiplantae > Streptophyta > Magnoliopsida > Gentianales > Rubiaceae > Mitragyna > Mitragyna speciosa. The sequence continues at coordinate 4,948,415 of CM045555.1, read as the reverse complement.
TTGTTTATTTACTCGTTAAATATTTTATCGAACAAAAATCACATATTACTGGTATGGTTGCATGACTTGAGCACTCACTGGGCTATTATAGCTCATCCCATGTATTTGTTTTCTTTAACCAGGTTTCCAAAACTATCAAAGCTGGAGGAGCTGATTTTGAACCTTGTACATGTTTTGTTTCTGTATTTTGATAGCTTAAATGTGTTGGCTTTTATTATAAATATTATTTACATTTTGGGATGTAAAACTCTTGTAATATTTATATTTTCAAGTAAATACTATGAATGTATTTATTTTGAGTGCATTTTTATTTTAAGTTAAGTAAGGATGGATGTTTAAGCGAGTGCGTGTTTGAGTCCTGGCGAGAGCTAGACAGGCAGTCTGCTAAGCCCTTTGTTGCGCCTCTGGGTAAGGTGGGGCTGTCACATCTTTGATAAGGACCTGAGCTATTATCTCGATCCTAACATCATGGTTACATGAACAGTACTTGCTTCTCTTGCGGTTGAGCTTGCTCCCGTAGTTGGGCCCTGTATCCGCCATTGACTACTTGTTAATTAAATTATTCATAATCTGTCTATTTACCTTGTCAATTATCTTGTTCCATAAAATAATGAGTTCCTGGTATGATTGCATGACTTGGACACTCACTGGGCTATTATAGCTCATCCCGTTCATTTGTTTTCTTTAACCAGGTTTTCCAAAATACTAAAGCTAGAAAAGCTGCTTTTGGGATATAGTAAATGTTTTGCTTCATGTATTTTGATAGCCTAATTGTGTAGGCTTTTATTGTAAATGCTATGTATATTTTGAGATGTAAACTTCTTGTGATTCTTGTACTTTTGAATGAATTAAATGAATGTATTTTATTTTGAGTTAAGTACGCTTGGATGTTCCGAGTGAGCGCTTGATTTGAGTCCTGGCGAGAGCCAGGCAGGCAGTCCGCTAAGCCCTTTGGTACGCCTTTGGGTAAGGTGGGGCTATCACATGAAATTAATGAAAAAGATAATCAAAACTTTGTGGGATGGATTCTTACACTTCAACAAATAAATTAAGTTTCGCTAACTAATATGAAATGTTTATTAAAAAATACAAATTTTTTTGCAAAATATGCGTTTTACTGTATTGGTAGATAGTTTTATGAAAGGTAGGTTTTATTTTAAAATGTATAGTAATCTTAACATTTTTCTATAAGTACAAGGCCTTCAAACACAAAGCTCAGATTTGCACTCATGCATTATCGAGCAAGGAGTATGTATGGGACTTTTCAAAATTATACTTTGTTCTTTGTTGTTGTTTGTTAATAAGTGGAAAAGTATTATGACTTTGAATTTTGCTCGAATAAAAAAATTTTCATTATGTACAGTAGCTTTACATGGATTTCATTAATGCAACATCTTGATGCATGCTAATTTTTAGTATAGAAATGTAAGATACTATTCATAATAGAGATTAATTACTATTCTGAACAATTTTAAAATTGATAATCCTTTTTTTATAAATAAAACAAATATCCATGATATTATATATATATATATATAGTTAGTTAGTTAGTTAATTCAGAAAATGTAAATGATATATCATAAAATATCTCATAACAAACTTTACCAAAATTTTGCAATTTGTCATTCCCACACAAATTGAACCCAAAAAAAAAAAGTAGCCATTCCACTACATTTTGCTTTCTTTATTAATAAAGGACAAAGGGGTTTAGCAAGCATGTTAAGATCAATGATCAGAATTCCAAGGAACAAAAGCCCCTCATGAATTTCTTGTAAAGTCCTTTGAGGACATATATGTGACAGTCCCACCTTACCCAGAGCCGCACCAAAGGGCTTAGCGGACTGCCTGCTTGGCTCTCGCAAGGACTCGAGTCGAACGCGCACTAAAAATTCATAAGCAGTTGTAATTCGGTAGAAAACTCGTAAATACCAACTGTGACAGTTCTCAAGGTCACATCACATTCAAACTTAAAAGTAAAAGTACTAGTTAAACAATTTACATCACATTCGTTTATTATTACAATAATATCTCAAGCAGTCCTTCTACCAAAGTCCTACCCAGTTCTACCCTGGATTCCTCACCACCGACTTTAGAGATAGGAGCCTGTTTAAGGAAAAAAAATAAAAGAGGGTGAGCTAAAATAGCTCAGTGAGGTTCCACCTGTGACAGTCCCACCTTACCCAGAGGCACACCAAAGGCTTAGCGGACTGCCTGCCTTATCGAGCAAGAGCCCTATCCGCCATTCACCTTATATCCTCCAAGAGCCCCTCCGCTACCTCCAGGGTGAGAACTCAACCCCGGAGGGCAACAAGCAAGAAGGTTCAGTTCAGAGTTGGCCTCTTTGAGGATTCACAACTCAAGGAAAAGAACCACAAGCCCTAAAACACCCAGCACCTTATATCCTCCTTAGTACCCTCCGGCCTGACTAACCGCGGTATAACCACAGAAGTCTAGCCAACAAGTTTTATGTAGTCGAAAATTCACAAACAATTATATTCACATCAGATAGAAATTGTGCATGTAACAAACCATGGGGTAAGTGCGATAAAGTACACACTTTCCCTCCATATAATACATTGTGACAATTCATGAATATCAAGAACACATAGCACGTTGTGACAAGTCACGAGCATCAAGTATAAATAAGATCACATTTTGAACATGCATTATGAATATGTGAAGAAACACTCATAAACAAAAGCAAAGGAACACTCACATGCACAAGTAAAGGGACACTCACCCGGAACGCTTAAGAAAATATTTCGTAAAACGGTTGCGTCTCACTTTTGGATCCTGGAATTTATAAGAAATAATCTAATGAAAACTCAATTTAAACCCTAATCAACTTAGAAAGAAAATTCAAGAAATACCCCATTAAATTCTAGGGTTTTAGTTCTAGGATTTAGGGTTTAGGGTTTTCACTCTAGGGTTTTCTAACAAAATTTTGGCATTATTTCTCCTTAATTTTCGGCCATCCAAACTTGTTTTCCATCAAGATTTCAATCATCAAACCCATAATTCAACAATTTCTACAACTTCTTAGTTCAATCCAAGCTCAAATTCAATCAAAATTTCACTAAATTTCAAGAATTATACTCCAAGAATCATCACCCAAATCTGCACAGGGTTGGTTTTCAGCCAACTTCAGGCCATTATTGGGGTCAATCCATCAAGAACTAAGGAATTGTGATTACATGTTTTTAAAGTGCGTTTATAGGGCTACAACTTTCGTGAAGATCATCAATCCAAATTCCAACTAGAACAGGTTCAAAATCAGCCCTCAAGTTGACTCACCATCAAAACTGTTTTCCGCAGAATCAAATTTTCAGCCAACTTTGCAAACTTTCTGCGATTAATACACAATGAAACACAGTGCAAGCTTTATACCGTTGGAAAGCCCTATCAATCTAGTTTCTAAAACAACAAGAATCACTCAAATCCATTTTACCTACATCAAGTTATGAAAGTTTTACTAAAACTGGTCCAGCATGACTGTGAATGTAAAACTTGAACAAAACCCTAAATAAAACTTAAATAAAACTTAAATAAACTTGAAATTCATAGCAAAAGTTCATGGTACATACCTTAAACAAGCTTAGAACCTTGCTTAGGAAGAAGAAAACCTCACTTTCTATGGTGGAATTTGTCTAAAATTGGAAAGAAAGCTCCAAGGAAATGAAGAACAAGAGAGGGTAGAGAGAGGGCCAGCTAAATTCGTCCAAGAGGGAGAAAGAAAATGGGAGAGAATTCAGTCAAGGAAGTATAAAAGAAGTAAAAGAATAATGGAAGAAAGTGCAACCAATCAAAGCTAAACAAGAGTCAAGCTAGGGTTTAGATATTTTGGCATAATAGGTACTAGTTGGCTAAATATAATTTGTACAAATTTTAATCACCTATCACTTAATATTTAGCAAGTCTTATAACATAAAATTTTAAAACAAAAGAGAGGACAAGGGGTTGGGAGGGCCGGCCATGATGGAGAGAAAAAGAGAGGGAATTAGGTCAAGAAAATGGAAATGAAGTAAAGAAATTAGTGAAGAAAAGAAGGACCAATTATAGTAAGACAAGAAGCATGTTAGGTTGTATGCTTTTAATGAATGTTGGCTAACTTGGTTAAATTTGATTAGTGAAAAATATTGGTCACTTATCTCCTAGCAACTTGCAAGACTTTGGCACAAATTTTAAAGCAAAAAGAGAGGAAGAAATGAGAGAGAGAGGGCCGGATTTTAGAGAGAGAAAGCAAGGGAGATTAGTAAAATTTTAGGTCAAAATTTGGAACTAAGACTCACTTAGTCAAAAGCCTTGAAAATGATAAAGTTAATTAGTCAAAATTAAACACTATTATAAACTAATAGACCAATAAAATTAACCCAAGTTTGGTACTTAGGTGTACCACTTAATCATGCAAAAATCTCATTTAGTTAACCTAACTAACTTAATAAATCTTTCAACAAATAAATCAAAGATTAACACTAAACCTTAAATAAAAGAAATGCCTTATTAAATGCACTTTGATTTCCCTCTTTTTTTTCTCATTCATTTTTTTTTCTACTAATAAACATAACATGAATCAAATAATCTTTTTAGTGCGAATTTCCGGGGTGTCACAATATAGGTTATACATTTTCCCAAATGGCAATTTTAAAATAAGATAAAAGATATTAGCATTAGCAAAAACATTAATTCTATAGACCACTATCAAGCAGTTGAGGATTTACCGCTCAAGAAATAATATGCTAGATCATGAAGACGAAAACCTATTATGTTGGAAATTGTATGTATTATTTATTTGTATTATAATCTTGTTATATAAGTTTCCTAATGAAAAATTTGCTTTTTTTTCCAACGATTTATGCATAAAATAAGTGGCCGATAGACATGACATTTATATATGGCTTCTTCCACTATAGTTTTGTTTACTCACTTAGCTGTGTCCCCTTTTCTCTAATAACCATATCAAGTTGATGTTTGAATGGATGTCAATGTGCAATGTAATCTTATAAAATTATTTTTCGATTGCTTATATGCTAGTGATATTGGCCGGCTCATGTAAAACCTTTATTACACTAACAATGCATTGAAGATGAACTCAATTGGTTAACATAGTGCTTTTGGAATTGCAGTAGTAAATTGGATCAATTATCAATATTTCTTATTCTTCTTGAGTTATGTATGTGTTTTATCTCAAGACTAATTTAATTTTGCAGTAAAAAAGTATTAGGATCAATATTTTTTTTTAACCTCTAAGTTCCACTTGTGACAATTTATTACCTAAACTTATATTTTTTTAATCACTTTGATTCTGCTAGTGATAACTTGTAGTTACTCTTAGGCTAACCTGTACATTTCACATGGAGAAAGGGTATAAAATATAAAAATCCTTGCTATTTTATGGTTATTCTAATATTGGAGAAGAATTATCTAATTGCAAGATAGATAAAGAGGGATCTTAACCTTATTCTTATATAAATAAGTAGCCAAATAATATTTCTTCTCATGTTCTATACTCCTCTTATTTCCCTCTTGAAACAAACCATTGAGTCCTACACTAAGTAATTCACAAACATAAAGATAATGTAAGTGTAAATAGCTGGGTGCAACATTTTATACTAAAACATAGACAAATATTGTGTGCCCAAGCCAAACTCCATAAATTCATAAATATTCTTAACATTAGATCTTCAAAAAAAAAGCCTCCAATATTGTATGTTAGCTTACTTAAGCAACATATAATACCAATAAATTTTCACTAAAAATACTTCAAAAACAAATTTAGTTTTTTGTATGAAGTTTCTTTATTCCATGTAATCTTCACTTCATTTATGTGTTCAAAATACTTCGTTAGTCATTTTGATTTGGATTTGAATTTATCACCAACAATAGGATTTGAATTTTGAAAGTCAGCTATAAAACATCAAAAGTGTAAACTCGTATTGGTGACCTTCAAAATTTATAGTAAAGCATCTCTATTAAACATAGCATTTCTTTGTATCAAGTCACACAACAAACTTAGCTATATAATAGATTATTTGACAGTTCAACATGCTAAACATTGTCTAAAAAATATTAATTCATGAATTATAAAAAAAATAAAGAGTAACCAGAAAAAAGTTAAAAAGAAAACCATAGAAATTTTATCTTCTATTTTCCTTCTTAATATACCTTACTACACTACCTCACCCATGCCCCACCAACATCTAATCCCTATAATAATTTTTAGGGATAATTACACAAACCTCCCCTAATGTGTATAACAATAACACTCAGTTCCCTCTAGGTTAGAATAATTTTTAGCAACATCAATCTCCAATATATTTGTCAAAAGGACAAAATACAAAATATGACAGTAAATCAAAGTTACTATCCTATTTTTCAATTTCCTGTCAACAATCAATTTGCAAAGCAATCATAGCATTTTCTTTGCTATAGAATTGAACCAAATCAGCAAAAACAAAAAATAATTAACCATGGATATCAAATTAAAATAGCCCACAATTAATAAAAATAAGTAAATATAATCCAAGATCTACTATTCCTATTTTATCCATATTTCTTTATTTTGCTGGGAAAATCAACCAAAACCCAGCATCCCCAGTGCCTCACCCATTCTCCAAAAACAACACCTCTTCAAACTCTAATTCCAAACTTTTAGGTAGAAATACGACTAATAATTTCAAAAAAATGGGAAGATAATTAGATGGTTTGATAAATTCTAATTTTTCAATATCTTTCATTGTGGATGCCGCTAGCATGGCCAAAACCTTTAGTCTTTGAAAGATCCAAGAAGCCAAATGTTCTCATTTATAAATGAATTGATAGATAAAATATTTATAAAAGCCAAAGATCAAAATGGTGCTCATCTTTTACACAGGGTACTAGTTGAAGAAAAAAGCTCGTGCATTGTACGTAATTGTGAATAATTTCATAAGATTAGTAAAATTAGATATATAATCCTAAGAACTAGAAATGCCTAATTGAATATCATCATAAATAAACCTTAAAGTCATTATTTTCTTCTGATGTTTGCGTTGAAAAACCTAAGATGAAACCATTTGTAATTTAAACATTCATTTCATACTTGATTTTTTGCTTTCAATTACTTATGGATACAAATAGCTTATGTAAAAATAGTGTTTTTTATCTACAAATTAAATTTATTATATTTTGGCTGTATTATTTTACTTTCTTGTGGCCAATTAGTCTTTTAAAATCTATATTTCATTGCAATAAGTTCTTTATTTCATCAAATCAGTGTCTTATAAAAAGCTGCATATTATTTCTATTCATTAACATTAAGAAAATGATGGAACTTTTTTTCTTGATACAATTTTTGAAATTTTGGTTATCGTGACTTTCCACTTATATTTTTGAGTTCTATATACTTAAATGCAATACTGTATCTCAAGTTTAAAAATATATTTTAACACTAATGTTCCTAATATGTGTTAATATCAATGCAATATTGTAATACTATGTAAAATAGAAGGCATGTTCACCATACACAAAAAAAAGAAAAAAATATCCAAACTTCTTTCATATTGTAGTTCATTATGCAAAGCTTGTGGATCATTAGATAGTTTTCTTAATTCTATATTTTAACAAGATATAGATATTGTATTAATGTTGAGGTATGAGTGCAGGCAATTAAATATTTTTATAAGTACATCTATAAAGGCCATGATAAAGTGACTATGCATATTGCCATAACCAAGAGAACAGTAGTTTAGATGAAATCCGGCATTTCAAGATACAATATGGGGAAAAAAAGATACAAGATGAATATTAGAATAAAAGCAATGTCTTATATTTTTAGATAGAAACTTTTATAACTTTATCATGATCTCACTTTGTAGAATAGCTTCATTCTAGTAAGGAAGAAGAAGAGAACTTTTTTGCATAAAGCACAACGCAGAATTATGTATATATAGTATTTTTTTATTACTCAAAATATGCACGTGATTAAGGTTTTCTATAGTGGTATGCACGTATTTTGAAAAAAGAACACAAAAATAGAGTGCAGAAATGAAACTATGCTATAATTTTTATTTTTTTAGCAGATAATTTTTAAACTCTACTACCGCAATCATAATTAAAAACAATCTAAAAGGTTAATTTCAAGGAGATATATCTAAATGAATTAACATAAATTCTAAAAAGATATTTATTAAACTAAAAAGCTATATGCTATAAATCAGTGAGTACATTTTTATCCATGTTTTCAATATTTTTTCTTTTCATATTCTTCCAGAGATCTTTGCCATCAATATTATTTTTTTAGCTGTCAATTTCTTGGCATATATTGATAAAATTTTATCATCTTCTATGATTGACAATTCATCCTATCATTTGCTTTAATGTCAACTTTCCTTTTTGTTGAAGTTGCACTTTTCTTCTTTAGCTTTGAAGTTGCAATTTGTCGATTTGTTTTTTTCTTTTTTGTCATTGCTTGCCTTAAGTTTGCTGTTTTGGTTTTAATAGCTTTTGCAACAATTAACTGCCCTTAAGGAATTTTCCATTAAATTCAACCTTGGACGGAGTAGGCTAGAGAGAAGGTGGTTTCTAAGAATTATACTTTAAAATTCAATTTATAAAACATCAATCTGTATGTTTATGAACCACATACAAATATTAATATTTTTTAATCTGGAATAAAAATAGTAATATTTATATAAATAATTCTCTATCTTTATGTCATAAGTTGAATTAAGATTGTCAATTCACATATTTTTTGACAAATTTTTGAATTCCAGGAATTGATCATAACTAACATAAGCTTCAATTTGAATCCAAATGGTTTTAACTAGATAAAGAGTGGGGAACCTGGAACTTTCATACTTCCAAATCATGTAATTAGATGTTGGGTGCATATGATAAATGTTGTATTTGATTTTGATATTAGTGGCAAAGTATCATAAAAAAATGTGCATAAAAATTCTAAAATAGAAACTTAAAATTGTTCACAGATTTAACTTGTTATACTAGCACATATAAATGGTGCAATATTGACAATCAAAATTAAATTGCACTGACTATACATAATTTTGTTTATAGTGGTTCATTTTCAATTTCCACTTTGATCATACCCACGATCATAAATAACTCTTTAAATTATCATAAGGTCAAAACAATTCTTTCTTGCACAAGAATTGCACTCAAAATCAGTGCTTGCCAAACTTGTAATGATATTAAAAAGCATATATTCCACTACCCTTATATAAAACATAAATAGTGTATATGCAAAGCATTATGCGTTTTATAATTATGTGTCATTTGTCTTCAAAACCTATCTCAATTACTAACTTGGTAACCATGAAGTTTTTACATCGACTTTCTAGCTCTCCTTTTTTCTCTTTCCTTTTGTAAGGTTTTAAATCTTCCTTGAACTAAAAAGAATATGCATTATAAATATCTAACGTGTATTTGATGACCTCTCCAAGTATATGTTACATCTTTTTAAAGCGCATTAGTTATACTTATTTAAAGCGTAGTTTCAAAGCACACAAATTCTAGTTTTATGTATTCTTTGAAGCAATCATATTCTAGGAGTCATTCTTTATTATCTTTGTTACATGGATTCTTTACTTACCCACATAATGCTTATGTTGACACAACACATCACAACACAAGTATGAGTGTGAAATATTTGTATTAAACGGTCAAAATTAAATAGATACATCGGCTTTTAGGCCGAAGCTTCTTGATAAGAAGATTTTGTTCTAAAGATTTAGCAAAACAAAATAAAATGGAAAAAGGACAGAAAAAACAACAAGCAACAAATTTGAGAGGGATGAAAAAGACTTCATTGGATAAGGAAAACCATGTCGATAAGTATTAGAAAGTTGAGTGAAATCTAATTGTCATCTGGTGGCTATCTTCAAGATATCACGAGCTATTTTATTGATTTTGAAGCGTACAACAATGTTGCAATTTCTACACTATATCATGGTCACGAGAATATCACATTCCATGGGTTAATAAATGTTTAAATCCTAAATTTGACATTAACATATTCCCCCTTTGCCTCCATTTCAAATTTTTTTCTCCTATTAGTAGTTGATAAACATTAATGATTCAACAACTCAATACTAATTGTTAGTTAAGAAAGTATCACACTCGCACCCACAATTGCAGCTAAGTCTATGTAACATTTTTTATTGCTATTTCACTTCTAACCTTTTGCTCTTTAGCACTTCTAAAATTTTTCCTTCATGCTTCACCCCTTCAACTTCCTTATTCTAAACTTCCAAGGATGGAACACTAAGCACACTTCCTTATACAGAGAATCAAGAAATTGCAATAACAATTATAGGCAATTCGAAAAGAAAATCAACAAAAAGAAGTCACTAATATCGTAATTTGAGTTTTAGCTGGCAAAAAGCTTGAAAACACTAGTTTGGTTAATACACTTTATATGGTGTGGATAACAAAGGAATGGCTTATACAAAAATCTAACGCAATATTGATTTCTGAATAGATAGTAATTTTTATGTGGTTTGCCAAAGAATTTGAATTTAATCTCAAAACCTCCAAATACAGAAATTCATGCATTCATGGAGATTACTTTTAAAAATCATATTTTGTTCTTAATTAAGAAGCACAAAAGAATTATAACTTTGAAATGTACTTCAAAAAAACATAATTATTAGAAAATATAGTGATATTTAAAGGATATCGTTTGCATGAATTATAAACATGTGATATGTATTTCATTACACAAATTATCTAGTCAAAATTATTGATAAAAATTTTACACACTTTAATTTTATGCTTTGTATGGATAATGGATACAAAAATGAGTTTAGATAACAATCCGAGTGATTGAATCAAGTTAAGTGGCAAACGAATTTGATCCTTGTATGAGATAATTTTAAGAGGGCAAGTTATTGCATGTTATAAATATTTGAAGGGACAATTTTTTTTATGAGGATCTAGCTGAAAATTTCAATTTCAATAAGGATACTTTTATAAATTTTAAAATCTAGAGGAGAAGTATAGCGATACCTGCCCTTCCTTATGTCCGCCCATGGATGGACAAATATATCTAGCTTTTTACTCTTATAAACTTAAAATGCAAGAGATACAAGCCCCTTTTGCCTTTTGTTTTATGTTGAAAAGATATATTTATTGAACATTCGTTTCAAGGGATAGATATATTTGATGCATACCTTAATAATTTAATGAATTTATTATATAAGCCCTAAGGCAAACATAAAAGGTATGTAGACACCAAATTTTGACGCATCTTTTGTAAAAAATGTGTATTTTACTTCATTTAGGGTTACATCTTGTTTTTCAAGGGGTCAATTATAATTGTTGCATAATTGTGATTAATTAATCATATCAGGGGTAAAATAGTAATTTTAGCATATAAATACCTTTTATTTTATTTTAATTTCTAAATTCATATTTTTCCATTTTTTGTTATTTTTCTAATTTTTAAGAATTTTTCGGAGTCATTTGATAATTATTTAAAATTTTGGTATTTTTAAGTAAACGGTGCGTATTTCAATGCATCTTTTATTTAAGAATTTTTGGGTAAAAAAATTATAAGTGAATTTTATATATTTATGGATTTTATATAAAAATTTCATGAATTTTAGAGTACATTGGTATTTAATTGATTTTTTTGTCCTTTTGTCTAATAAAAGGCATGATTCCCAAGAATATGTTAATGTTAAAATTTTCAAATAAAAATTTTAGTATATGCGTTTTGTGTGATGATGTATTATGTGTAAAATTTTTGTAATTTTTACAGGTCATTTAGTATTTTGTGTTTTTTTTATAATTTTTGTCACATATGGTGCATATTCAAATGTGTTCTTATTGTTAGAATTTTCACGTCAATTTTTTTATATATGCATTTTATGAGTTTATAGATTTTTCAACACTATTTACTATTTTTTTAGTTTTCTTCCCAAAAAAAAAAAAGTGTTGCTACAGTAGCTGCAATAGTAACTACTGCAGCTGCTGAACGTAGCAGCAAAGAAGAACAAAACTCATCAGCTTCACCTGCAAAGCCATTATCATCATCACAACCACTTCATGTTTAATACTATCACCCACCAAAAAGGAGATTTTGAGGGATTTTGCTTGATTGTTCTTCACCCACTCACTATCATCACATTTGGCTTCTTCCATCTTTCTTCTCCCTTTTTACCTACAAAACACAAAACACATACACTCACTTGCACTCTCCTCTCTTGGCACTCTCACATCTTTGCACACACTCACATTCACTCAACAACTCACGCCATATACACACTAAATCCACCACATACATCAAAAAGCTCACAATCACTTGAAATCATACACGCATAAGCACTCCCAATTGCATGCATGCACAAGAGGATAGGAAGCCAAGGAATTGGAGGAGAAGGAACTATCTTACATTTGCATTACCAAAATCATCACTGAGTTGCAACCTGTAAGAGGTATCTTTCCATCTCTAGCTTTAGTTTTTTCTTCCTGCAGATTATGTGGAAAATGTAAAACCCTAGAAGCTTAAAACCACTTAGTTTCTATGTTATGAAAGTTAGTTGTAAAAATTTCCTTATTAGTTGTTATTGTATTATTTTCTTTTACAATTTGATTTCTTGAATTATTATTAATACATTTTTTATGATAATCATAAGAAAATTTCACCAATTAAATGTTACCAACCAAGCTTAGAAATTTAGAAAAGTAAGGCCACCTATTACTTAGATATTTGGGAGATTAATGCCACCTAATATCATGAATGGCCACCTATCATTTACTTTTACTTTTTACCAATTCTTTTCAAATTTTTGGCTCAACTTTTCTTGCATCTTTCTCCCTCTTGGCCGGCCACCATAATACCAATAATCTCTTCAATTTTAACCATTTTAAAACACTTAAAAGGCTAACTTAATCTTTCATCAAAAGCTTAACCTAACTAGAAAAGAAATCCTCTCAAATTTCATCAAATTCTCTCTAAGTTTCAAGCTCAAGTTCTTGCTCAAAGTCAAGATTCTTAAGGGATTAATCATTCACTCTTCTTCAACTAAAACCCTACCTACTTTGAGGTAAATTTATCAAGAAACTTCAAGTTCTTTCAAGTTTCAATAGAAGAATTCTTATGCTTTTCTTATAATTTCATTAAGTACTTAAGATTTATAGTTATATTTTGTTCTCTTGTTATATATGAATATTTATACTCATGATTATGAGGTTTCCCCTTGTTTTGATCCTTTCTTTGATAGTAGATTAACTATGTTATGACCTACTTGATTAGTATAGACTTGTATAAGAATTGATGCTTGATTTGAGCGGAAAATCTTGGAAGTTATGGCTGAAATTTTGACTAGAGTTAGAAGCCATGTTGGCTAGCCTTATTAGAGGAAAATTTCTGGAAAATTACAGCATTTAAGGCCTGTTTAGTGGGCTGAAGTTGCTGGAATTTCAGCTTGTAAATCGGCACTTCCTTGTTCCAAAACCTTGAACAAATTTTAGCTTTACTAGTTTACAAAATTCCAGCTTTGATAACCTAATATTTCCAGCTATATTAACCTTGTTTTGGCCAAGTTTTGATAACATGAACTGCTGGAAATTTCAGCTTGTGAATTGGTTGAGGTGACACCAATTATTGAGCATCTTAAACTTAATCTACTTAACCGGTTTTAGGAAAATGTTGTACAATGATTTTGGAACCTAATTAATCAATTTTAAGAAGAAACTCTTATAAATTTTGGAAGATTTAAACTAGTTAGAAACTTGACTTTTAAAGATGTAGGTGAAATTTTGACTAGTTTAACTTTATACTTGATTTAGTATGTTTTCACCAAATAACCCTAATTTGTTATTTAACTAGTCTTAATTTAATGAAATATCATTAGTTTGATATTAATTAGTTTAAAACCATTAATTTACCTAAGTATAGGATATTTTGGATTTTTCTCATTTTAACCTATGTTAGTTTTGCTAAGTTATTAAATTATACTTGACTATTACCAATAAATATTTCTTGGACTTTAAAAGCTAGTTTACCTATAAATTAATTATTTTGGACAAAATTTCTTCTTACATCAAAAAAACTTTGAACCCTAATTAATATTTATTTAAAATACCTCTTTAGTCCATAATATTTAACAATATTTTCTTTTGGTCCAAAATTTATGGTGAATCATTAAAGTTTTGTAACTAATATGGTACAAAAAGCGGAAATTAGTAACGAATTTCTAGTTTTAATTATTTCTTTTGAAATTTACCCTTAATTTTGACACTTAATGAATTATTTGCCCTTAGAAACAAAGTACTTTCAAAAAGGAAATTTCTTAAATTTCTTTAATTGGTTGATTTAGAGTTTTACTTGGATTCCTTAATTACAACTTCTTGGATTTTCCTTATAACTAATTTACATTTATTTTAAAACCCTAGTTAAACTTGGGTACATTTTATAAAATTCTTTTGAAAGAAAACCCAATAGGTTAATTAGGCTACTTATGAATTTCAGGATCCGAATATGAACCTCACATGTTTTACGAGGCACTTTTTTGAGATTTACAGGTGAGTGTTTCCTTGTGTGCGCTTGATGCATGTTTAAGTGCTAATTCCATTTTATGCCTAATACTTGTTAACTACTACAATGTGCTATATGAGGGTAAGATGTGTACTTTATCACATCTATCCCGCAATTTGTTACATGCATAACTCCTGTTAAATGTCAATATACTTGTCTGTGAACTTTTAACTGAACTGAGCCTTTGGGTTAGACTTCCGTGTTCATACTTCACCAGTTACACCACGATTAGTCATACTGGTATTGAGGAGGATATAAAGTGTTGAGTGTTTGGGATTGTGTTCTTTCCTCTGAGTTGAGAATCCTCAAAGAGGCCATCTCTGGACTGAACAAACTATTTTACCCTCCAGGGTTGAGATCTCACCCTGGTGTGGAGGTATTGAGGAGATAAAGGTGCATGGGTGGTTACGGGTACTATTATCTGATATTTACTTGATCATTGGCAAGGACCTGGTTTTCTCTATTGGTCCGAACACTATTGCCACTTGATTATGTACTTGATACTCCCGCGGTTGAGCTTGCTCCCGTGGTTGAGATATATCCTTCCTTGTTGGATCAATTGTTTACTTATCTAGTTCTTATATTATTTTATGGCACCTGTTATTTGTTTATTTATTTTTCTACTTGTCTGCTTGTGTGATTGCATGTGTGGAAACCTCACTGGGCTATTATAGCTCATTCCTTTTATTTGTTCTCCTTAACAGACTCCTATTATTAAGCTGGTGGTGAGGATTCAAGAGTAGTTCTTGTTAGGATCTTGTTAGTAAAAGGATATTTGAGACTTTACTGTATTAGTTAAGTGTTTGTGATGTAAACTACTTAACTGGTACCTTTACTCTTAAGTTTGAATCATATGAATGTATTTACGAGTTTTCTATAGAACATCGATTGTTTCATGGATTCTAGTGCGTGCTTGACCCGAGTCCTTACGAGAGCTAGGCAGGCAGTCCGCCGAACCCTTTAGTACGCCTTAGGGTAAGGTGGGGCTGTCATAGAAAATGTATGGCAGTGTTGTTGTTTTCCCTATATCTACTCAAGAATGTGTGATTTTTGTGTATGAAATTGATGAATTTTTGTGTTTAACTCTTTGTGAAAATGAATGGAACTGATCTGATGGTTTAATGAAATTTTTGGGTTTGGTATTATGCCAATTTGAGTGAAAGAGTAGACATTTTTTTATGCATGCCAACTGTTTGATTAAATGCCAGAAGAAAAATGAAGAATGTTAACTTTCAGTTAAGATTTTACATGGTTATTGGAGCTGTTCATGGCTTAATATCGTGATAATGTAGTAGTTAGGCTTGCCTAATGATGATTACTGAAGGATTTAGATCACAAATCACTATAGTGGATTTTAAAAAATGAGCTCTCAATTTGAATCTAATCCAACAATGTTTCTTTATTTTTGTGTCAATTTGTTGTTTCAATTAGGTTTCTCTATCATTATTGATCCTTCCCATGTATGATTTTAGTGATTTTGTACTTATTTTTTGGGTGGTGGTGAAGAGAGGAAAACCCAACCGTCCAAGGCCATTTTGACCTGTTTTCGGCCATTTTTGGACAAAACCGAGGCTAGAAATGGATTCTTCATGAAAAAACGAGTGGCGAGTGAAAGTTTGGGTCCAATTGGACCACCAAAAATTTTTTCGGCAAATCACCGGTCAACTACCAGCCGACCATGGCATAGTTTCTTTCCAAGGTTGAAGACAACCTTTGTTTCTTTAAAAAAAAAAAAGGCAATTTTAGTGAAACTATATAGTTTTACTCAAAACTACGTCATTTTGGTGTTTTTGTTTTCTAATTTTTATTTTAATTGATAATCTCTATTTATTTGGTAGTTCTTGGACTTTTCTTAATATTATTATGACCCAACACATTTATGATTTTCGTATTTAAGTTTTTGTTCCTCATAGTTTTATTTTCTTTTCAATTAGGTCGTAATTAATTACATTTTGACCCCTAAATTTTACCTAAAATTGTATTTTGACCCCTAAACTTTTTAAAATTATATTTTGGCCCTTAAATTTTTGAAATTACATTTTAACCCCTAAGCTTTTCTAAAATTATATTTTGGCCCCTAAATTTTTCTAAAATTACATTTTGACCCCTAAATTTTTTGAAAATACATTTTGACAGCTGAAATTTTCTAAGATTACATTCTTGGCCCCTAAATTTTCTATTTTTTGCATTTTTTCCCAAAACTTTGGAAAAATCCAATTTTTGCCCTAAAAACTTTTCTTTTCATCCAATTTAGTACTTAATACTTTCGATTATGCCCTTTTGGTTCTAAGTCTTTAGTAAATGCCTAAATTAAGATTTTTTTTGTTTAATCAAGGCTTAAAGTAGCTTTCTTTGCTCCCTCTTTTGATTATTTAGGCATTTTTAGTTGTGTGTTAAAATTTTGATTATGTGTTATTGTGTTTTCTTTATTTACACACACACACATACACACACATATTTTCTTCTAAATGTTTAGTTGGAACTTTTAAATTTATTGTTATGATTGTTATTATTATGATTGTTGTTGTTGTTGTTGTTGTTGTATTATATTGCATGATTATAGTAATTAGTGTTGAATTATTTATTTTATGATTTGTTTATCCAAAATATTAGTGCACTGATATGTTTTTTTTTTTTTTGTTAGTAATTGTACCAATCCTTGGGATGGAAGGTACTTCTATTATCCTTTCAATTTCTCTTTATGTGTTCCAACGTGCTCCTATGTGATTTTCTTATGCTTTTTATGTGTTGTTGTAATTTCCTTTTATGTTTGAATATTTATATTTTTTTGTGCTTTTTTATTTATTTAAATTTAATTTAAATTATTCAGAGGAATGTAATAGATATGTGATATTTTATTTAACAAAAAATTTGTATCTAGATAGTTAATGTAATAGATAAGTTATATTTTTCATTTATTTAACAAAAATTTTTGTATTTTAGATAGGAAATGTAATAGATAGGATAAATAGGTTATTTTTCTTACCTTTACCCATTTTAGATTGTAATTAGGCTTTGCCCGATGTAATAGTTAGGGCTTTTGTGTGTTATGTGTTGTGTGCTCATGTGCTCGTGTGCTTATGTGCCTTTACTCGCTTTCTTTAGGGTTTTGCATGTAGAATATTATGCTTATGTGCTATGTGCTCTTATGTGCTATTATTTGCTTCTATGTGATTATTGCCTTAATTTATGTTTTTATTCATTTATTTATTTACTTTCTTTATTATGATATATGTGTGTCATCGTCATACTAGTCTACCGCTAGTTGTGGTTAATTCCGAATTCTTCACTAGTCCAATGCTAGTGGAGAATTTCTAGAAAATGAGCTAGTCCAACGGTAGACCCGTAGGTCATTTTAGTGTTAGATCACTCCTTGTGCGCATTTCATATCATTTCACACACTTTTTCTCTTTTTAAGGCCTTTTTCCATTTTTTGCATGGTTTTTATACATTATTGTTCTTATTATCTATTTTTTTGTTACATATATTCAGTGTATGACATTTAGGTTACATTTCACATAAAATCTTAGGCCATTTGTATGATTTGACTAAAAATAGTCATCTACTTATGTGACGCCCCAGAAAATTCATATAATTCATATTATGCTTATTGGTAGAAAAAAAAAAAAAGAAGAGTGAGAAAAGAAAGGGCAAAAATTGAAATGCATTTTATTAAGGAATTTCTTTTATTTAGGGTTTAGTGATAATCTTTGATTTATTAGTTGAAAGATTTCTTAAGTTAATTAGTTAAACTAAATAAGATTCTTTCATTATTAAGTGGTACACCTAAGTACTATATTTGGATTAATTTCATTGGATCATTAGTTTATAATAGTGTTTAATTTTGACTAACTAACTTTATCATTTTCAAGACTATTGACTAAGTGAGTTTTAGTTCACTATTTTGACCTAAAAATTTCACTAATTTCTCTTGCTTTTCTCTCTCTAAATCCGGCTCTCTCTCTCATTTCTTTTCACTCTTTTGTTTTAAGATTTGTACCATAAAGTCTTGCAAATTACTAGGGGATAAGTGACTAATATTTTCACAAATCAAATTTAACCAAGTTAGCCAACATTTCATTAAAAGCATACAAACTTACATGACTCTTGTCTTGTTATAATTGGTCATCCTTTTCTCCATTATTTTCTTTATTTCTCTTCCATTTTCTTGACCTATTTTTCTCTCTTTTCCTCTCACCTTGGTCGGCCCTCCCTACTCTCTTTTTCCTCTCTTTTGTTTTAAAAATTTAAGTCATAAGACTTGCAAATTATTAAGTGAAAAGTGATTAAAATTTGCACTAATCAAATTCAACCACCTAGTGACTATTATCTCAAAATATCTAAGCCCTAAGAGGACTTTTGTCTAGCTTTGATTGGTTGCACTTTCTTCCATTATCCTTTTATTTCTTTTATACTTTCTTGACTGAATTTTCTCCCATTTTCTTCCTCCCTCTTGGCCGAACTCCCTAGCCCCTCTCTCTACCCTCTTTTGTTCTTCATTTTCTTGGAGCTTTCTTTCCAATTTTAGACAAATTCCACCATAGAAAGTGAGCTTTTCTTCTTCCTAAGCATAGTTCTAAGCTTGTTTAAGGTATGTACTATGAAATTTTGCTATTACTTTCAAGTTTTATTTAGTTTTGTTCAAGTTTTATACTAAGAATTTGATAGTAGTATTTGAAGATTTAAGCTTGAACTGAAAAATACTTGAACAGTCATGCTGGACCAGTTTTAGTAAAACTTTCATAACTTGGTGTAGATAACTTGGATTCGAATGATTCTTGTTGTTTTAGAAACTAGATTCATAGGGCTTTCAAACGGTGTAAAGCTTGCACTGTGGTTCATTGTGTATTAATCGCAGAAAGTTTGCAAACTGGGCTGAAAATTCGGTTCTGCGTAAACAGTTTTGATGATGAGCCAACTTGGGGGCTGATTTTGAACTTGTTCTAGTTAGAATTTGGATTGATGATCTTCACGAAAATTGTAGTCCTAGAAACGTACTTTCAAACCATGTAATCACAATTTCCTGGCTCTTGATGGATTGATCCCAGCAATGGCATGAACTTGGCCAAAAACCAACCCTGTGCAGATTTGGGTTGATGAAACACTAGGTTGTGGACTGATTTTGGAATGATTTTTGTTAGAATTTGACATGATGCTCTTCATGAAAGTTTTAGCCCTTAGAATATAGTTTCTATCCATATAATCACTTTTCTCATACGACATATCAATTGGAAGTTATGTACTGTTGAATATCCCTAGTTGGTAAACTTGAAAACATGAGTTAACAAAGAAAATTGGAATTGAGTTAGAATTGAACATAGAAGTTGTAGAACTTGTTGAATTGGGTTGGATGGCTGTTTTTCTTACAGGGAAAATTTTGGTTTAGTCCGATTTTTAAGGGGTCATGCTGCCGAAATTTCAGTAGAAATAAAGAAGGAAAGATGGTGGATGAAATCTATAACCTAGAAATAATTAGGTTATTTCTTGAATTTTCTTGCTAATTTACTTAGGGTTTTCACTAGATTATTTCTTGTAAATTTCAGGATTCGAAAGTGAACCTCCACCATTATACGAAATATTTTCTTAAGCGATCCAGGTGAGTGTCCCTTTACTTGATGCATGATAAATGGTAATTCTCTGTGTTAATTCTATGTGTACTTGATAATCATGAATTGTTACAATGTACTATATGAAGGGAAAGTATGTACTTTATCACATTTATCCCGTAATTTGTTACATGCACAATTTCTATCAAATGTGGATATAATTGTTTGTGAATTTTCGATTAAATTAAACTTGTTGGCTAGACTTCCGTGGGTGTACCGCGGTAGTCAGGCCGGTTGTACAAAGGAGGATAGTAAGGTGCTGGGTGTTTTAGGGCATGACGTTCTTTCCTTGAGCTGTGAATCCTCAAAGAGGCCAACTCCGGATTGAACTTTCTTGCTTGCTTGCTTGCCCTCTAGGGTTGAGATCTCACCCTGGATGTGGCGGTTTTCGGAGGATATAAGGTGAATGGTGGTCAGGGCTCTTGCTCGATAATGCAGGTAGAACCTGTGATCCAGACCCGAAATACTATCTCGGTTCTACATCATGGTTACATGATCAGTACTTGCTCCCGTAGTCGTGACGTATCCTCCCTTGTTTAAATAATTATTTACTTAATTATTTCCTATGTGATTTTGCGACACATGTTATTTGCTTATTTATTCTCTCTTGGTTTGCCTCCGTGTCTGCATGTGTGGGAACCTCACTGGGCTATTATAACTCACCTATTTTATTTGTTTTCCTTAAACAGGCTCCTATCTCTAAAATCGGTGGTGAGGATTCAAGGGTAGATTTTGGTAGGATTTTGATAGAAAACTGCTTGAGATATTATTGTATTAATGAACGTATATGATGTGAACTGCTAAACCAGTACTTTTACTTTTAAGTTTTGAATTTTATGTGACCCTGAGATATTGTCACAGTTGGTATCTACGAGTTTTCTACTGAATTATCATCACTTACGAATTTTAATGCGTGCTTGACTCGAGTCCTGGCGAGAGCTAGGTAGGCAGTCCGCTAAACCCTTTGGTGCACCTCTGGGTAAGGTGGGGCTGTCACAACTTACGTGAGAAATGGTGCTTAACATGCCGTTCCCCCCTCTATAAGTAGGAACAGTTAGTCACAAGTTTACTAGTCCCCGTACCTGTTATGTTGCATTCCCTTTCTTTGATCACTTATATCTATATTTACATTTTATTTTCCACTTTTTGCATTTCATTTTTGCATAAATTGTGACTCGAGGTCTCATTTTTGGTTACGCAATTAATGCGTTTATTCCAATTAAACTTCGAAGGGACATTTTGCCCCGTTCGATATCAGTTTTTAGGTTTAGCTTCTTGCGTTCATATAGATACATCCAAATGTGATAAATTTGAGGGTTATTATAGAAAATTTTAATTAAACCTCGCAACTAATTTCAGCGAGGTTGAAAGGGTGCCTTATGCGTGAGCCTTTACCTTCACTTTCTTCAACTGTGACTACGAAACTTTTTTCTCTTGTTTTCAAAGACCTAGAGTCGTCTGAAAGGGTTTTTACTTTTTATGCTTTTTCATAAAAAAAATGTTCTTTTATAAAAAGCCTTATCCTTGCTTTCTTACCTTTTTCATTAACTTATTTTCTGGTGACTTAGTACACCAAAATTTAATACTAAGTGGCCATTCCCTTTTCCATAAAAACCCTTTTTAGTTCGGGCCCAAAATAATTGCATTTTCAAAGTCTCATTTTAGGTCCTCTTCTTTTGTTTTGCTTTATCTTTCAAAAATTAAAAACCATTTTTCTAAAAAAAACTCTTTTACAAAAAACCACGAAAACTCTTTTTTTTCACTATTTTTTTTGGTTTTTTGACAAATGGGGCGCGACAAGGTAAAAAAAGAAGTGAGATCTCCCCATAAGTATACTGTCCTTTATCTTTATACTCTTTTACTTTGTGTTGTACACATTTAAAGGTATATTGCACACACTTATTTTGTGCTCCGAAAGTGCTAAATAGACAAACCTATAAATTATTTGTAGTTTTTGGGTTCACTTCAAAGTGTCTATTACAATAAACTCGACTAATATTTCTTCAATTGAAAAATGAAAGTACCTATATTTCACAACATATTATGGTCTTTCCTATTCAAAAAATGTTCTCTCTTTACAACTTTACCAAATTGCAAAATTTAGTGAATTTGGCTTTAATTTTCTATATGAGTTCATGCATCTATTTAAAGTGCATATATACACGTGACGTATTTAAAATAAAAGATAAATAACTTTAATCTTATGTTGTGACTTTTAAAACAAAGTGTCAAAATCATGTGTTATGCCTATGTATTATGCCTTTTCAAATTATATTTTACAAAGTTTCAAAAACATACATTGCATCTTTGTAAAATATATATTATGCAATTTAAGACACAAATGTAATCTTTCTTAAAAATATATATGCTTTTTTTTAAGTGTAAACAACATATTTGTATTATATTTATTCCATTTTTAAATACTAAAAAAGTGAACATACGACATATGCATATCAGATGTCCAAATTTTAAACTTTGACTAACATTTTGAATTTATGTCAAAAATCAGTTGTTATTTCTTATTCAAATGCATATCTATTTTTTTACTTCCACAAAATGTACGAAATTTTTTTTTAGATCAACAAAAGGTCATGTAGCCCCATTTTGATTATTTTTTGGACATTATTCCGGAAAATTTTGACAGTTTATATTTGGATTATTTCGAAAAATTTTTAACTTTTTTGAAGTTAGTTTGACCAAAAGTTTTTTGTCATTTTTTCAAAAGCAATGGTTCAAATTTTTCTGCCAAGTGTTTTCATTTTAAATTTTAAATATTTTTCAAAATTCAAATATTTTCTACTTTTTTACTTTGATCAAATGCTCGTGTTGTAACGAGCATCCAATATTCTACTTCTCCCATGCATGCATTCAAAGTGAGCATTGATACCGAACGCTGCCATCAGTTATCCATGAGACAGAATTTGAGCAACAGCATATATTATGTATTCCTTCCACAAACTCTATGTAAATGCCATCTTAATATTTAGGATGAGGAATAAAATTATTTTCCAGATAAAGAATTCTAGTACCATAAAAGTACAAGCCTTTTGGATAACTAATATTATTGCAAAAAAAAAAAATGCACGTGAATATATTGTGGTCGAGAATGAAAATTTTGTCAAATTTCTACATTAAGTAAAGGAAATAATTACCATTTTCATGCCCAACAATAGACAAGATTATCCAAAAACAAAGACATTTGAATTTAAGTTCAAGTGAAGAGTATATTTAGAAATTTTGGAAAGATAATGTATTCTTAGGAAGTCCCAAATTATCAATGTTTTGAATTATATTATGAAAATTAAATGTTATCTATGTAGATTGGATTAATGCAACATGCATGCCAGTGTTCAAGTAGAAAAATTACACACATGTTGACCATCTAACATTAATTGGTTTTGTTAGTTGGTGAAGTTTATTTATGTGGATCGAATTGAATTAATATTTTGCAATCTTTTAAATGATTCTTCTCCATTATCTAATTAGCATTTGACTTTAACTTTATTTACATTTTATAGACTATTATCAAGTCCAAACTCATGTGCTAGATCAACAGATTGTACCTTAAGCATCTAAAACCATTTGCATTAGCATCGATCCATTACATTTGTTTCCCCACTTTTCATGATATTAATTTGAAGAATGTAATTCATAATCAAGAATTGGATAATCTTTGTAGACAAGGATTTGTTATGACTAATAGGAATTTGAGTAATGTAATTCATAATAAAGAATTGGATAATCTTTGTACAAAAAAATTTGTTATGACTAATAGGAAAAGTAGTGTATTTCATCCCAACTTGGAATAACTATTTGCAAATAATTTAGATAGGATAAAATTAATAATTTTTTTTTTCGAAAGATAAGATCTTTGGATGGTTTTGATTATGATAAACTTTTTTTTAACATACTTTTAAAGTAGATTTCTGCAGCATGGCCAAAATCTGTTATCTATGGAAGAAACAACAAACAAAATATTCTCATCTCTGGATGAACTGAGAGGCAAAATATTTATAGTGGTCAAGGATCAAAATGATGCTTGAATTTATAAAGAATATTGGTAGAAGAAAAGATAATATTCTTCTTTTTGTTTATAAGTAGAAGTCAAGTGAATGTTATTAAAGCTACTTAAGATTTCAATTAATAATAAATTATTTATTTAAATTAGAAAAAGCACGTGTGTTGCACATGATTACTCTTTCAGAATAAAATTTAAATTGATTGTTATTAAATATATTTTCGATTCTATTTAGTTTGATGATGAACAGTTATTTAAATGTAAAACTACTTAAAATATCTTGAAATTCTAAATTTTGAAAATCAATTAAAAATGTAAATAACTCTAATGGATGTTATTTTCTTCAATCTTTTTCATTTTTTTCCTCATCAAATTTTTGAGACTAACAAAGCTAGGTTTACAACTTCATTTATTATATTTTACCCTTATCACTTAATTTCTGATTTGATGCCATTTTTCCGTTGAATATGTTGTCGTCTTCTTTGTTCAATTATGTTTTGTTGCTTTTACTTTCACATGTTTTCTTCTTATTGCACATTGTTACACTTTCCAGAATAAAAGAATTAAATTAATTGTAATTATGCAATAATGTACTCCCTTTGTTTCATTAATCTTGTAGCATTTGCAAATTTAGAATGTTCTAATAACAGTATAACTTTCTACAAATATTATGTCATGTTCGATTACTTTCTAATCGTATTCTTAAAAAATAATTCAAAAATCTAAGTTTTACCTCCAAATTTTTTTTTTTTGTAAAAAATATAATTACATAAGAACAAAAGTGTAAAATTAAAAAGATTTTCTACACTCCTAAAACACTGCATAGCATATAACAACTTTACTAGAATGAAGGGATTACTAAATAATATAAATGATCAAAACGTGGATTATTGTCATACCAGCTATAAACTTGACAAAATATAACAATTGATGTTGAGTTTCAATTATTTCTTTTTTCCATATGTTAGACAAGTCAACTCCTTTGTGGGAAAATGCCAATATTTTTCCTTCAACTTCCATACTGATATTTCATTCTCAATGTTATCTTTCATATCAGTTTTGTTTTCTTAGTAAACATATCTATAACTTGTATTGAATATGTTTTGAATTTATGCTTTTCTTTAGTTGTTAATTTTCTTGCCCACATAATATGGCATGTCAATTATTTTATTCATGCAATATCTTATTTTTTAATTTTTTTTAATTAATATTGTCTAAAAAAATGTGTACATTAAGTATTTGTGATTAGTAGATTTATGGGTTACTAGTGAATAGATAAAGATTAAAGGTAACGGGTTTTTTTTTTTTATTACTTACATAATGAAAATGTTTTACTTTTGGATAATTTAGGCACATTAAAAAAGGAAAAAAACACTTAACAGAATTTTATACATGATATAGGTATAGATAATCAATTTGGCAAAAGAAATGTAAAATTAATTAATTTGGATTCATATGCTTACCAATCATTCAAAATATCATATTGAGATCTCTAAAGCTTTTATTTTTAAATTATAACCCCAAAGTTCATTATTGTCTATCATTCATACATAGATTGCCCAAAACTTGTCACTATACAAGCTGCATATTGTTCTTGAAGACAAGTAAGAGCTTAAACTGATTGGAAATGGCATGTAAAAAGAAAAACTTCGGGGAATGTTACATTAAAACTTTGTGGAATGGCTTCCTACACTTCGAAAAAATAATCAAGTTTTGCTACTTAATAAAGAATGGTTTCCATGAACATGAAAATGTTGATTGGTGTTTTATGGCATTGGTAGGTAGTTATGGTAGATAGATCATTATTTGTACTTAGTACCATTACATGCATACATGAAAGTACTAGACAATGATCAACCATAATTCTTAGCATTTGGATTGTATTAGAACTTTGGTTTTTCCCGATTGTTTCTTAGGAACCAAAATAAGAAACCTCACAAAGGTGCAATGGTCAACAAACCACACTTGTTTTGAATGAGACAATAAAGATGGTGCCATCTTATAACTGCAATACATTTATAAAAGTTTCAAATAACCTAAAGTACCAATCAATATGTCCATTGGTATTATGTTAATATCATAATACTTTGCCCAACATACTATAAATAGGATCTTAATGACTAAAGAATTTCATGTGATTTCCTATGTGTCTATTCAACTAATAACTTGTATTCCAAAATGTACAAGAGCAAACTTAAATTATTTGTATAAAAGAAAGGGAGTAATAACAAACTATCATATTACAAATAAAAAGTAGTTTTGAATTACAAATAAAAAGCAGTTTTGAACCTTATCCCCATAAATATTGTAAATGAAATAGCAAGAAATTTAATGATTATTAAGACTATAAACTTCATATAGAACAAACTAATAAGGTAGTTAGAACACCACAGGATTGGTGCTTGACTCATTTATTGAGCCAATATTTGTAAAAAGTTCCTAGCCATATATGTGTATCAAATCCAAGGATTGTGAATGTGTGCCTCTCGGTTTGGTTTTCTTTTCCTTTTATTATTTTACTTTTAAAGGTGTTGTTAGGAGCTACCTAAAGTGAAATATACCGTTAGTTCTTTTCTTTTCCAATGCTTATCAATTGTATATTTTACGTACTTGTAAATTGATTGATTTTAATGTGGAAATTTAAGTTGAATTTTCTTTTATTAAAATTTGAAAGAAGCAATAATGAACATTCATCTTATGCAATTGTGTGATAAAGAAAGAAGTTAACTGATTTTCATCCAAGAAGTGATTCTGTGCAATGAACAAGATGTGTTTGGCTTATCTACATGAAATAGGGTGGATAACACAGAAATATACACTTAGAAATCCCTAATAAGGGTATGTTTGGTTCATGGGATGACATGGGACTGGATAAGTAATCCCACGTCATCTCATGTCTGGTTGATCTTTTAACATGGTACTAATTATCCCAACTAACTGAATTAATCCCATAAATATAGGATAAAATAATCCAATGGGGGAGTTGGTATTAGTTATCTCAGGATGAAGCGTATACGGGATGACAAAAATCTTAACAAATTTAACCCTAGCATAACTAAAAACAACCAAAATTTAATCTGTTTTCTTCTCAAATTCTCTACAACTCTTCTCAAATCATCTCTACGTCTCCCCTTGCAAAGGTACGCTTTTATTAATTTTTTGTTCAATAGTTTTAATCAATTTTGTTGTGATAGAATCATGTTTTTAATTTTGTTCAGATTACTGTTACTTTGATATGTTCATAAGTTTTTCTTTGGGTTTTTTTGTTGGGTTCTTATTAGCGCTATAAATTGATCTATACACTTGCTGCTAATTATCTTGAGAATCTTTGTTTCGTTAATTGAAGGTTATATGTTTTCATGTTTTTATGCAGGTTGTCTTTGCGTCGATCGGGCTTGTTTATGCATAGAACACCTTTTGAAATAGGGGACTAAGAAGAAAAGGAGACTCGTAGGGTCTTTTGTGTTTAAAGTTTATTCAAAGTAAAAAAGTAAACATAAGGAGAAAGGGAAGGAACTAGATAATTAGTTGAAGTTTTGAAATCCAATTTACAGAGAATTAGTTGAAGCATTGAAAATCCAATTTACTTTTCGAAAATCAGAAGGAAAATAATCAGTCATAAATTGATTGTCCTATAATGCATAAAATACCTCTTGTGCTGTAAACAAATATATCAAACTTTACAATCTGAGTAACTAAAATTATGATCATTATATTCCTTTTTTCAGGTCAACCTTCTCCAGCCATAATGGCGTGTCACTACAAAAGGCACATCACAATCTCTTAGAGACGTTTAAGGTTTCTGTGCATATCTTCCAACCTTGGTTGTAGGAATCGATTCAGAATTCCCAAGTAGGCCAACTAAACATTTTCATCGCACTTCATACTCCAAATGTACACCTGCATCAACCTTGATTTTTGTTCAATTTGAGGGAGGATTACACACGCAGCATAGGATGGGACAAGACTTTAGCAATGTTGGACTGGTTCATTTATTTGCTTAAAGAATCAGAGTAATATATTTTATTGTTTAATTTTTAAATCTTTTTCAATACATTATGTTTGTCTTGAGTGATTAAACATCCACTGACACAAAAAATGAAGATAATTACAAGCAAAAGACAAATATACAGAACATTTGGTCACGTGGATTATGATGTAAAAATTCTCAACACACAAAATTTTCAAAATCTCAAAGCTATTACAAATCCATAGTTGGAGCCCTCTATTGAATGTAAATGATAAACAAATCATAATTTAAGTTCTTGTGGGAATTAATTACAGTGGAGTAATTTTGCTAGCAAATTTATCAAAATATGAAATTAGAGGATAAAACCCAAAAAAAGGGGACAAAAAAATTTTTGTGTGTGTGAAAGGAACATCAAGTCCTCAATATGAATACTTGGACAAGGACAGACAAAGCTTAGCTAGACTTTTAAAGGGTATTTGTTTTGATAAAAGTCATATGAAGCATTAAGCAAGCATTTTGTTCGAAGAAATCATAATATACCCAACTTGATCTAGCAAAAAACTGTACTAATAAATTTCTGTTAATTTTTCCTTAAGTTTTGATTTTACATTTGAAATGCATCATTAGTAATTCAAAAGTTTTGTGTATCTAACAAGAATTTTTGTATGTTTCTAAAAATTAAGAAGATAGGTGGATTGAGTCACTAAGAAGTAGAGTACTACTATGATTAACTTTTTATTTTAAATTTTGAATTAACTAACACATTTTAGAGTGCTTTCCCAATTTTCTTACCTTATCTTTTTCAATGATTACCATCTGCTTCAAGTCCTTCTCAACATTTATGTCAAGATAAAGATGTCTATCAAAATTTTTTCGAAACTTTTGCAATAGATCACGCCAAATTTATAATTTACATCAAGGGGCTTGAAGATATTAACAATATTTTTGACGCACAAGATCAAGTCACTCCAACTTCTAGTAAGCAAGTTAAAGATGGTAACAAGAATAGAGCCAAAAAAAGAAAATCACGATCTAAGGATGAAAATAGCAGTTTAGCTGCAGTGGCCAAAGCTTTGAGAAAATTTGCAGAGAAAACAAAGGCTAGGTTGGGCATGATAGCTAAAAGAATTGGTTATGAACACGATATGTCATCAGCCTAAAAGAAGGTTTATGCTACTTTGGCTCATATGACCTGGCTATCCAAGCAAGAAAAGTTGAGAGTTGCTTCAGGTATAATCAGTGATCATCAAAGCCTTGATCTATTTTTTAGCCTCCCTAACGAAGACAAACCTGATATGGTATAGATGATACTCAGTGGGAGCATATGATTTAGTTTGTTTAGTTATTGATAATTAAAAGTATTTATGATTTTTTTTTCTATCTATTTTAAGCATTCACATGTAAATAATCAACTTCATGCCATGACATGAAGCTGTTTTTGGATGATTTTGGATTTTAATATGTATATTATTTCATGTTGATCATTATGTATGGTGTTAAATAATATTTAATTTTTTTTTCTTATGAATGTTGGGCCTCTGTCGTGTGATTTGTTGGGATCTTAAAGCTTCCAAATTATTTTTTTAAGTTGTTTAATTCATCAAACTAAATTATTAAACTTGAGATGCTTGATGAAGCATATCGGAAAAACCACTACCAAGAGAATTGTAAAATTCTCATTTTCACTAATATTGTCCAAAATTATTTGTCCATTAGAAAATAATTAAAAGTGAATGGAGTAATGCAACCATGTCTATGGTAAAACTGTCCATGTTAACTTAACTGATGAAAAAACAAGCGCTTAAACTTCTGGGAAAGGATATGATCACATGAGCTTGTAATAGAAACTCAAGGCTGGTCCAATTGTTGAATATTGACAATGTATGTTGTGAATTGTCGGAAATAAACCTATTTGCAAATGACAACTTCAAAAGTAATTTTTATACATTTGCAAATAACAAAATCAAGATGCCAAGAATGAACCATAACACACACATATACCAACACAGAAACATATATATAAATATATCAATGATTATTTTTCAAATTATTAATGGTTAATATATATGTTCTGGGTCTTAACATTTTCCAATCTAATTCTTATATTTATATTTTGGCATATTATGATTTATGATAATATTATTTAAATATTATTTAAATATATGTTGAATTATTAAAGAAAAACAATTACACAATATAGGGTTATTTTAGTCAATAAAATGATAATCTATTCTTCAACCAAACATTAGATGACTCATCCCAGGATTCAACCCACCAAATCCCTTGCCAACCAAACACAAGATAAGTGGGATTGTGAATCCTTGAATGACTCTTCCCAGGATTTATACTTTGGGGATGAGTCATCCTATCCTATCCAATCCGTGAACCAAATGAACCCGAAGGGTCCATATGGATTGAAGGATATGAGTAGATTTATATTTAAATCCTCAGCTCAAACTTCTCAATTATTTGGATATTTTATGGCAAATTTATCCACTATTTCAAGAGTTTTTGGTGCTACATATGTGAATTTCAAATTCACTTAAAAAAACATGTAATTTCAAATCCCTGTAATCTCTCTTATGTATTCTTGAAGCACATAAGGTTACTTTGGCATTGGTTATATGTAATCTCTACTTTGTACTGGAGCATCTAAGGGCACAATTTATATTGCGTGAATGTGTTTATGTTAGAGAAGTGACTTTGGCCACCGATGGCAGAAAATAAACATTCTACGAAAATCATGAAATTGAACCATAAACACAATGTCTTCAAGCCTCATCTAGAAGAAGATGAAAAGAAAAAGGAAAATCTTGATATTTATCCTTGAAGTTTATGAGTTTTCTATTGTTACACTAATTACTTTTGTTAATTGCAAATCCTCCGTATTTTCGCATAATCCTTTACCAATCAAAGTGTTTCAATTAATAAGAATTTCTACTCTATTCATTTCAAATCCAATTATTTGAAATCTTTCAATTAATTCAAATCCACTTATCCAAATGCAACCTAAAATAATCAAGTTTCTTAAAAATTTGAACCATCCAATTAGATTTTGAGATACAAGTTGCATGTAAACAAAAAAACCCTTCCAATATCCAAACACAAAACTTGAAGTGAATATTGTGCGAGCTTTGTGTGTTTAATATTGATTCTTTCAACTTAATATTCCAATTGCAAAGTAATATAATAGTCTCACAACCATTTTCAATTACCAATAGGAAAAGTGATGATAAAAATCAGAAAGACCAAAACTTATCTTAGAAAAAAGCTATGACCTATAATTTTTTCTTTTGCATGAGGTATTGTCAAAAAACCATATAAAATAGAAAATTACTTACCCTTGAACACATTGAACATTGAAAATATTATCAATATGAAATGGGCAAATATATAATGTATGATTTCATTATTGAGGCAATGATTTCATAGAAGCTTTAGCATTCCCATCGTAGAAAAGCAAACAAAAATAATTTTAATTCAATCTCAAATCCGTCAAATCAATTCTAAAAAATATGTCAATAATAAGTTAAAATGAATCATTAATAAAACAAAATACGGGTTTTCACTCTCCATCCAATAAAGTTATTAAATTTTAGCTGAAATTATTAATTCAGCAAAGTCTGTTTAAATAATTTTTTTGGGCACATCCTTTGGCTCTATTTTTAGCAATATAGTGGCATTCAGAGGATTTGTTTTGGCTAATAGAAATATGAGTGTATTTCAATCCAACTTGGGGTATTTGTGTACAAATAATTTATGCACAAGCAAAATTAATAATTTTTTGTGAAAAGGAAGATCTTTGGATGGTTTTGATTATGATAATCCTAATTTGTCAACATCATTTCAACATTGATGCTTATAGTGTGGCCAAAACTTTTTGAAAAGAATTGTCGACACCATTTCAACATTGATGCTTATAGTGTGGCCAAAACATTTTGAAAAGAACTAAGAGGCAAAATATTTATAATGGCCAAGGATCAAAAGGCATTCATAAATTGCTAAAGATATTGGTGAAAGGAAATTTAAAAAAGATGATACATTTTTTTAATTTTTGCTAATTGGTGGAATTAAATGGTAAGTTATAGGAATTGTGTAAGATCTCAACTAATAATAATTTTTTTAGTTAAGAGAGGAAAAAAAAACACATGTTGCATGTGTTTCTATTTAAAAATAAATAAAATTCTGATTATAAAAATATAATGAGTACACTTAACATAACGTTGAGCAATTATTTGAGTATAACATTGCTAAAAAAAGATGTAGAAATGCTAAAATATATAATTGTTGAAAATTCAGTCATAAATATAGACTATTATAATGGATGTTATCTATTTTCAATCTTTTTCCTTTCTTTTTTATGGTCAACTTTATGAGGCACACTTGGCTAGATTTATAAAATATTTCACTATTGAATTTCAATCTTAATTTCTCATTTGATGCCATTTTGTTGAACATGTTATTTTCTTATTGGTTGGTTTATTTTTAGTTTCTATGCTTTCTTGCAGAGGCACGTGCTTCGCACGCTACTACTCTTTGAAGAATAAAAGAATTAACTCTAATTAAAACATATTTATTAATTTCTTTCTCCGTTCAATTAATCTTGTCACATTCACTATTTAAGATGTTCTGGTAATAATGTAACTTCCAAAATGTAAAATTTTATTCACCCCCAACATGTTAAATTGAATGTTAAATTTTATCTTCAACTTTTTTTTTAGCATATTAATCATCAAAGGGCAAAAATAGAAAGTAAAAAAAAATCTCTATACTTTTTAACCTCTGTGCTATCCGCTAAGATGACAACCTTAGTAGGACAAAGGGGGTACTAAACAATAGAAATGCTAGATATTAATATAGAAATATATTTTCTATTGGAGAATTTTTTGTCACTGTAGTTGAATGTCAAATCAGTTATGCAAACTATTTAGCAGATTATGGCTAGATGTTATTTAATGTCTACCTTCTTATAGAAATTTATGGCTTTTGATTAGGTTTATGCTTTGAACTTTTTGATCTTTGATCAAAACTTAATATGAATTCGTGTCAAAGCTTTTGTTTTGTTCCTCTAATGCTTTTCAATACCAGTAAGAAAAGAAAATGATTCTATCTTTATTGCACTGTGAGAGTAGTTGATTGGGGTACTTGTAGATCAAAAGTTCGAGAAAAAGCACTAAACTAAAGAAAATAATGCTTATGGGTGGATAGCTTAGCACATGTTTCCTTTGTAAAAGGCAAAGGATAGGATGGTTAGTATTTGTGCATGTACCTTTCTAATCAGACTGAACATTCCATTGCTGCATCCTAAATTACCATGAAAATGAATCCCTCCTCCCAAAAATAAAAACACAATGAAAAACAAAATAATTTTTAGTAATATAAAAAATTTTTGTGTTTCAAATAAATTAAATTGACATGCCTGAGCTAGCTGATCTTGTGATTGTCAATTTTCTTTAACAAGAGTAGTGGCATATCTTACCTAAGATACAATTACTTGTAATGGGATACAATTAAAAATTGAAAAAAAAAACTAGAATAGATGAGATGACTTGAGGAAAGGATGAAAATATTTGTACTAAACTAAATGTACAACTATCACTTAATAATGATTATGACAACTAATGGATGAGCAAGTTGATGATAAGTCTCGAGTCAAGAGTGTGCAACTGTCAGTTAATAATGATTATGACTATTAATGGATGAGCAAATTGATGATTAGTCTTGAGTCAAGATGTTGGTGTCGTGTTTTTTGTTGGTTTTCTTGGACACTGTTGACTAGCTTGTGACTGAACAAATCATGTTTTCTAGAGATCCTTTCAAGATTTTAGATTGGGTGGCTGTCAAGCTTAGGCAAGCCTGTGACAGCCCCACCTTACCCAGAGGTGCACCAAAGGGGTTAGCAAACTGCCTGCCTGGCTCTCGCCAGAACTCAAATCACGCACTCACTCGGAACATCCAAGCGTACTTAACCCAAAATAAAATACATGCATAATGAAATACATTCATTTAATTCATTCGAAAGTACAAGTATCACAAGAAGTTTACAACTCAAAATACACATAGTATTTATAATAAAAGCCTACACAATTAGGCTATCAAAATACATGAAACAAAACATTTACTATATCCAAAAGTAGCTTTTCCAGCTTTAGTATTTTGGAAAACCTGGTTAAAGAAAATAAATGAACAGGATGAGCTATAATAGCCCAGTGAGTGCCCAAGTCATGCAACCATACCAGAAATTCATTATTTAATATAATAAAATAATTGACAAGATTAAATAAGTAGGGTATGAACAATTTAATTAACAAGTAGTCAATGGCGGATACAAGGCTCAACTACGGGAGCAAGCTCAACCGCAGGAGAAGCAAGTACTGATCATGTAACCATGACGTTAGGACCGAGATAATAGCTCAGGTCTTTGCCAAAAGTCATGCCAGTATTAACAAGCAAGCCCTAACCACCGTTCACCTTATAACCTCCGTACAGACTACCACATCCAGGGAGTAATCTCGACCTTGGAGGGCCAACACGCAAGAAAGTTCAATCCGGAGTTGGCCTCTTTGAGGAATTCAACTCAATTGGAAAAGAACAACACGCCCTAAAACACCCAGCACCTTATATCCTCCCAAGTCTATCTGGGTTGACTATCCGTGAAGTAACGGTAAAGTTAGTCACAGAAGTCTCACGCACAAGTAACACATTAGATAATGAAAGCATATAACACATTGTGAAATAGATGCGATAAAGTACACATCTTTTCTCACTACAAGAAAAAGGATCATTAGTGACGACATTTTTTAGTGACAACAAGAACTTGTCACTAAAGATAGCTTTTAGTGACAACAATATTCTTGTCACAATTGTGATGTATGATCAGTGATGACAACAAAATGTCATCACTAATTGTTTGCCGCCTTTTGGCGCCAAATGCATTATTGACAAGAGTTAAATGTCGTCACTAAATATACATTTACTAGTGACAATATTTTTCAAGTTGTCACTGATGGTATATACATAAAAAGCGTTTGTGACAACAATTTAATATTGTCACTAAAGTTTAGATATCTCGTGCATTAGTGACAACATTTTGTTGTCACTGAAAACGCCAACCTTTTATGACAACACATTTGTTGTCACTGAAGTTGGATTTTTTATCTCATATTTTCAAGCCATCTGTAACAACATAAATCGTCATTGAAGCCATTACCTTTACTGACAACATTACATGTTGTCACAGATGGTACATTCATAAAAAGCGTTTGTGACAAGAATTTAATGTTATCACTAAAGTCTAGATATGTTGTGCATTAGTGACAACATCTTATTGTCATTGAAAACGCCAACCTTTTATGACAACACATTTGTTGTCACTAAAGTTGAATTTTTTATCTCATATTATCCAGCATCTGTGACAACGTAAGTTGTCACTGAAGCCATTACCTTTACTGACAAGAATTACATGTTGTCACTGATAGTATATGCATAAAAAGCATTTGTGACAAGAATTTAATGTTATCACTAAAGCCTAGATATCTTGTGCATTAGTGACAACATCTTGTTGTCATTGAAAATGCCAACCTTTTATGACAACACATTTGTTGTCACTAAAGTTGAATTTTTATTTCATATTATCCCGCATCTGTGACAACGTAAGTTGTCACTGAAGCCATTACCTTTACTGACAAGAATTACATGTTGTCACTGATAGTATATGCATAAAAAGCGTTTGTGACAACAATTTAATGTTGTCACTAAAGCCTAGATATCTGGTGCATTAGTGACAACATCTTGTTGTCATTGAAAACGCCAACCTTTTATGACAACACGGTTGTTGTCACTAAAATTTAATATTTTATCTCATATTATCAAGCCATCTGTGACAACGTAAGTCGTCACTGAAGCTATTACCTTTACTGACAAGAATTACAAGTTGTCACTGATAGTACATGCATAAAAAGCATTTGTGACAACAATTTAATGTTGTCACTAAAGCCTATATATCTTGTGTATTAGTGACAATATATTGTTGTCCCTGAAAACACCAACCTTTTATGACAACACATTTGTTGTCACTGAAGTTGAATTTTTTATCTCATATTATCTAGCATCTGTGACAACGTAAGTTGTCACTGAAGCCATTATCTTTACTGACAAGAATTACATATTGTCACTGATAGTATATGCATAAAAAGCGTTTGTGACAAGAATTTAATGTTATCACTAAAGCCTAGATATCTTGTGCATCAGTGACAACATCTTGTTGTCACTGAAAATGCCAATCTTTTATGACAACATTTGTTGTTACTGATGTTGAACTTTTTCTCTTATTACCAAGCCATCTGTGACGACGTAAGTCGTCACTGAAGTCAGATCCTTTACTGACAACAATTATATGTTGTCACTAATGGTGAAATCTATACAAAGCATTTATGACAGCTTGATGTTGTTACTGAACTTCTAATTCTACCAGTCTTCAAACTTTACTATTCTTTATATGTGTGTATGTGTCTAGTCTATTAGTGACAACCAAAATCGTCACTGAGCCTCCGGCCTTTTCTGACAACCACACCAGGTTGTCACTGACGCTAGATTGTTTCTTACTATTTCCAAGCAATTTGTGACAACTATGCCATCACTAAAGCTATATATATGTGTGTATACTAATATTATGTATGTATATAATGTTTGTATATATACGCGCATATATGGGTGTGTTGTGTGTTTGTGCACATACAAACGTACAAACACGCACACACACAAACATGTATGAGTCTGTGTATACGCACAAACATATATACGTATATGTATATGTATATGTATATGTATATGTACATACATATAGACACACACACACATACATATGTGTATATGTACATACATACATGCACACACGTGTGCATACATACATACAAACACATACATGCATATGTGTGTTTATATGTAAGTATGTACAGGTGTTTGTGAATGTATGTATGTACATATACATATATGTGTGTGTAGGTCGCGTAATCATGTACTGAGTATTGAGATGTGATTCAAAACCTTCACTACAAACTAATGGGTAATTAATTATATGTCCTAGTTGGTAGAGTAGGCTCCTTTTTTTTAATATTTGGTGGAATTTTGTAAGTATCAAATGAATTTAGATTTTATAAAATTTTTACTTACCAATAATTTCAAGAAATCTTAAGGATTAATGATATTTTTTTGCCTCTCATTAATAGTTGTTAATTAAAAGTAAAAAGAATTTTTTATCCAAACAGATAAATATTCGCAAAATTTTTAACTCTTATTCTAAAAATTTCAAAGTTACAAAATAGAAATTTAGTTAAACAAATAAATATTTTAACTCTTGCAAAAATATGCATTTTTACGATCATTTGCTGGTTGGTCTTGTTGTACTCATGCATCAGATAGCTTGTCAGATTCATTTGTGAACCATTAAATCTTATGTATTCATTTCTATTTTGTGGTTGACTTTTTATTGATTTTAATCTTTGTTTCAATTATGTAAAATATTTTAGTTAATCATCATTGTAATATTCGAATGTCTCTTACTCATTAATCCTATTTAGTTAATCCTCATTATTGAGGGTCTTTGAAATTTGTATTGCGATTCGATATATGATATGATTTGATATTTGAGATTTTTTTACACGAGAAAATGAGAAAAAATTTGAGGTCTGTGGTGGAAGCGGAGGGCGACGGCCGATAGGCCCGAGCCCGTAGCCCACCACTGACCTCATGGGGGGTGCAGGGGGCAAAGCCCCCCGCAGTATAGACCAGTCTATTTATAGGTTATAAACTCTAAATATGTATGATTTGTTTAATATATCTACTTAAATGGTTTGTTAAAAAAAATTGTGACTTGTACTTTAGCTCGGGCTAGCTTGAAAAAAATCACAACCAAAACTTTTTTAACTGTAGGAAGAATATGGTAAATTTTTTACACCAAAATTTTCCCAACCCACTATTTTTTCACCAAAAATCAAAATTCCCTCCTCCTCACCCCAAATTCCCTCTCGGTGTCTTCCCATTTACTAGTCAAAATAAATTACCAAGTCTTTCTCTCTACCTCTCTCTTCACTCTCCCTGCAAAATCAAATGGCCACCTCTAACATCCTTATCTCCACCACTGCCGACCAAGACAACTTCACCAGTGAATCTTCAGGCGAGCCTTGGGATTCCACCACGAACTTCCAGTTTCTTTCTCCGTAACCTCTACCCAAACTCCTTTAACCACTAAGCCTCCTCCATTACCAAAGCACCAAAAACCAACAAGATAGCCCCAGATCCACCATCGCCACTAGCTCCTTCCACCATCAATCAGCACAGCTTCCCAACCAACATAGCCCACCAGTCACAGACAACTAAACCACCGCCTAACACCACCAACCGCTGCTACTACCCCAGTAACTGACCCACCCACAACCACTTCGGCCTCCCCTAACACCACTGAAACAAGACAAGCTCCAAATGATAAGTAGCAGTTTTTTTTTATTATTTTTTTGTTGTTTCAGATTTTGGTTTAATATTTTGTTTTTGGATTTCTTTCAAATTGGGCAGATCTTCTACAACGAAAGTGCCCTAGTGGTGATGGTGGGCAAGAACTGCTTCACCATCGCGAGGTATCAGCAGCTCGGCGTCCAGCTACAGACAATCGCAGACAATTTTCAAAAGATTTACAAGATCCACGATAAACTCTTCATTAGGACTCTCCGGTCTTGCTACGAATCCCCAAGACTTGTAATTCTCCAATTCCAAAATAAAATCCCTTTTATTATATAAAATTTCTATATTGCTTGTTTATTTGAAAACCCGGTTGAAAT
Source organism: Mitragyna speciosa (assembly GCA_024721245.1). Taxonomy (NCBI): domain Eukaryota; kingdom Viridiplantae; phylum Streptophyta; class Magnoliopsida; order Gentianales; family Rubiaceae; genus Mitragyna; species Mitragyna speciosa. The sequence continues at coordinate 4,909,453 of CM045555.1, read as the reverse complement.
TAGTAGTTTTTAAGTGTTCAAAATGGAATTTTTAGTGGAAAAATTATGATTACTAAAATGTTTAGTTGGATATTGTTATCAGAATATTGTAAATGTTTGATATTTGGGTTTGTTTATTTATTGTGCTTTTTCTTGAAAGAATTGAGGCTGATTTGACAATGATTTTTGAGTTCTTTTTTTGTGTAAAATGTTTGAAGGTACCAATGGCTTGTTTTCTGGCATAAATTATATCAGCTAAGAGAAGAGGGACATGAAGCTAAAACTTTTGCTAGCCTTGTTTCCGCCATTCTTTATGAGTAAAGGTTGGTCAATTTCTTTATTGGTGCATTGTTTGTTAAATGATCTTGCAATTGTAATTGCAGACTAATTATTGTTCAAGGGTTGCAGGATTTTTTTGACATGCAATTTGTCTAGTGAATTTGAAAAGTAGACATGGAGACATATAGAGAGAACATCATAATCCAAGCAATTCGTTTTATTTTTAGCTACTTCAATGTTCAATAATACACATTCTTTTGCGCCTCTATCTATCTCATTAGACTTTTCTTCTGAATGAAAACTTGTATTTCCTTCTATTACTTGCTTGCTATTACTTGCTTGCTTTTTTTAAAGTTTGACAACTTTAATTCTATCTCTTATCCAATTTTCTGACCAGAGCTTCAGAATTCTTGGATGGCTTTAGACACTCTGATTAGGTTGGTATAGAGAGGAGAATATGTCTTAACCTTAATACCTCAATCAAATTGTGTAATTGGAGTAACATTATTTATTAAAAACATCTAATGACTTGAATATTTTAGCACTCTTGACCCTTCAGGTCAAGTTAAAGTTTTTTGTTTGCTTAAGGAATCAATTGACTATTTTGGGCTATTATTTTTATTAGATTTGAGATTGTCATTTTCTTACATACCCTTCATTATTTTGGCATTATTGCCCCTCCATTTCTTGCTGCTTATTTATCTTTCCTTAGTAATTTCATTAATCACGGTGATAATACTATGTTGAAAATGATTTAAGACCTTATCATAGGATTAAACCTGGAAATTAATTTGATTGGCACAATGGTCATATTTTCAATTCTCTTATCTTTTCATAGCAGTTATAGAATTGCTGAGGATCATTGTTATTTGAGTTGACTAGCCCAGGAATTCATGGGCCATCTTTGATCACTAGTTATACCACAACTGTAGCCCTAATCTCTCTTACCAATAATACATTAAGCTAAGAATAATTGGCGGGTTTTCCCCGATATAAGTTGTTTCTGCATGCTAACAAATTTTAATATGACCTTGTACTATCTCTTTTAGTCGAATCTAGATTGATTTTTTGTTATCTCATCCTAAAGTTGTGGCCACTTGAAATCTTCTATACATTAGGCTCCTATTAGTTGATGATTTTGTGACACTTTTATTAAAAAATGCAAGCTGCATGCTTAAGTTAGTTTAGAGAGAGTTAACCTTTTTTGATTCTTTTGTAGAAAGAAGAAAAATGGTGATTAAGACTCGAATGTGTTGTCATTGCATTTCTTTAACATTTTTTAACTTCGGGTTGTTATTGTTATCTTGTGGGTCCAACTAGAATTTGTTCAAATTAGTTTCTTTAATACTAGTAACAAATGAAATAGGATTTATAAATTATAATTGCTTTTGTATGCTTATATGCCAAGCAAGTAAGAGCTGAAAAGTGAAGTGTATGGTTTAGAGTGGCTTTCCAGTTGAGTCATTGAGGGGGCCACTTTTTCAACAAATTCTTGCCAGCTAACATGTTTTACCAAATGAGTTTACACTAAATCTAGCCTTCTTTTACTCTCACTTTCCAAGTCATAGTGTATGATTACTAACTTTTTTAGTCTTTGATGCATTGGCTGAATATGGAAAGGAGGTGGTAAACAGTCTTGTTTCTTAGTTTCTTAGAATTTTGTGTGGTCTACCTCGCTTGGAAGTTTAGGGTCCCTTCCCTTTCCTATTGTATCCCAAGTAAGTACTCAGCAAAATTTGGACTTGTGCTTGCAGTTGCATGTGCAATTTCTGCACTGATATTATGCAACCATGGCACCTACTCTTGTATGAATGGAGGGATGAAACTCTTTAAGAGAACTAGCTCTTGTAAACATGCTAGAAAAGTGAAAGCATGCTTGGGTTGGAAGGACTTGAATAAACAAAAGAAGATATCCAAAAAGAAGATTATGACTCAATATTTTTTCAACATTTTGCTTTATTGTTCTTTCTTTTCATTGGACCACCCTCTTTTAGGAACTTGTCTTATATATCTTAATTTTATATAAACTTGAACATGAAGAAAGAACTGGAATATGAACTTGACTTATATTTGGACAGTTTTCTTGAGTTATCTAGACCATTATTTCTATTTTGTTTTCCTTGTTCTTTGACATAGTGGTACCAAGCCACAATAATATGAACTTACTACAAGTGTGATGCTAATTGGTTATGTGTACAAATGTATCACTGATGGCCTAACATGGTCATTTGTGGCTGACCAGTGGAGGGAAGCATTTACCTTATATGAATTTTTTTTCCAATATACTTCTAATTGCACTAGACGGCAAATGAAATACTTTGTTATAAGCTTTGATACTCTAGTTATATTAAGACACGTATTTGGGTTACTTTTTGGTTTTGGTTCATCATGTCATATTAAAGTCAAGATGCATGTGCCAGATTCATCTATATGATTTTGGAATAGGCATCTTATTATGCAAAAGTTGCTGTCAAAGAAGGAAAGCTTTTGGGCTAATTAGAGTTGTACAGTAGCACTAGTAGATGATGGTAATGAGGAAAAAAAAATAGAAAGCAGTTAATGAAAAGAAATGAGTTCGAGGAGGTTGGTTGGTTAAAAGAGACTTCTTGATGAGTGACTAGACACTTTCTTTCTTTATCTCCTCATTGATGAATGCAATTGCTTCGAAAATGAGGTCATTCAACTAAGATGAATGTATTCTCCTCCTCTGTTTGCCTCTTCTAAATAATTGAAACAACTGTAAAATTTTGTCATTTTTTGCCAAGCCAACTCCCACCTCTCTCTCATAGTGTAGTTTTAGCTGTGTGCTTAGGATTTAATTTTCTACCTTGTTTTTACAAAACAATATCTCCACTGCATTTTACTTTGCATGTAATAACTTTGGTTCATCTGTCTATGAGGAATAGGAATGAATTGATAGTCACAAAATATCATAAATAACTACAGAAGCTCAGACTTTCATCTTTAATAAAAGGATTGGATTGTGGTATGCTCACTGATAGTTAGATTTTGTCCAAGTGGGAAATTACAATTGTTTGATATCTTTGTAGTCAACTTTGAAACATTTGAAAAAATTGAGGGAAGCCGTCCACTGGTTAAATTTAACAGTTAGCTTACCATCATAAACTTTGAATAGTTTGTTAGGGGCTTAATTAGGCATCAAGGAAAATTCGTGTGTAATTATTGTATTCTAAAATATGGGGCTTAAATTATAATATTTTTTATTTTTCTTTTTTATTTAAATTTCGTATTGAGATATTGAAACTGATTCCACTATCAATTTTTAATCATGTTATGCAGTGACATAAATGCTTTTAGCTCCAAGTAGTGACATCAATGCACACTCAAAAGTTGGAAAGCCGGTTGACAAAGCTTGGGGTGACAAAGTTTCACTTAAAAGGAAAGTTATTTTGACAACAAGGGATATTTAAAGTTTCCTTTGATCTTTTTTACTTTTGTTACTGTTGCGAAGACTTGATGATTGAGATTTATAGATTGATTTAGTATTACTTTGTAATGCTACAAAGCATTTCGAAAGATTGTAAATTAGTATGTTAGTTTGTTTATGTTATGTTTTGTGCATCAAATGAATGTACTGTAAAAATAGTATGTAAAATTATTTTTGTATAGTTTTGAATATTATTTTGGGCAATTGAAAGGATAGTTACTATATAAATATTGTTGTTGATGATATTGTGATTGATTTGAGATTCAGTGTAATAATTGTATTTGGATTATGGGTTTATATTATATACATTGATTTGTGACAGATTCTGGTGCAGAAATAATAATGATAATGGCAATTAGATGTTATTATTGAGTGCAATATAACCAATTACAATGCTATATTGCTGAATACAATTCATAGTGCCCTGTGATGTTGTCACTAAATACAATCTCAGTGGTGATAAAGTTATGTTGTTACTCAATGGTAACATTTTTAGTGATGACTCCTTGTTGTCACTGAAAAATATATTAGTGATAACATCATTGTCATTGAATAGGGATTGTATTAATGACGAAAAAAGTCGTCATTGACGAATGTATCAATAACAAGAATTCTTTGTCATTAAATATGGAATGATGGATGAAATCAAACATTAGTGACGACACAACCTTGTCACTGAATAGGGACTATATTAGTGATGACAAAAGTCGTCACTGATGAATGCATCAATGACAAGAAGTCTTTGTCATTAAATATTGAATGATAGGTGAAATCAAACATTAGTGACGATAAGACATTGTCATTGAATAGTGAATGTATTAGTGATGATAAAAGTTGTCACTAAAAAAAGCATTAGTAACAAGGAAACTTTGTCATTAAATATTGAATGGTGGGTGAAATAAAGTATTAGTGACGACATAACTTTGTTATTAAATAGACAATGTATCAGTGACGACAAAAGTCATCACTAATAAGTACTCAATAGTGACAACAATGCTCGCACTTTCATTGACAAGAAGAAAAAGTTGTCACAATTTCACTAACCATTAGTGACGACAAATGTCATCACTACAAGTTATATATTTAGTGACGACTTTCAATGTTGTCATTGTTCACTTTTAGTGACAAGCCTTTAGTGACAACTTAGTGACGACATTTTTTTTGGTCGACAAAAGGTATTAGTGACGACTTGTGAATTTTTAGTGACAACTTTTATTGTCACTGTTGATGATATTTCTTGTAGTGTCTCAAGTAACACGTCATAAAATAACAATTACAAGTATAGCATAATATTTCATAACATAACATTCTCAAGTATGACAAAGCATTTCATGCATCATGCACACATAGAGACACTCACTTGATATGCTTAGGAAAATATTTCGTAAAAGATTGAGATTTGTTTTCAGATCCTGAAATTCAAAAGAAATAATCGTATAAAAACCCGACTAAAATCTAAGCAATACGATAAGAAAATTCGAGAAATACCTCAAGTCTTTTTAGGGTTTAATTTCTAGGGTTTTAGAGTTTAAGGTTTTACCCTAGGGTTTAGGGTTTTCAAAATTAGGGTTTTCTAAATTTTTGGGTTTTGCTTGGAAAGGTTCAATTCACTAATAGCTCATATTACGGAAATTTCTGCACGTTCTAATAACTAAATTATAGCTTATAAAGCTTTAAATCATAGCCTAATCACTTTATTTCTTAGGTTTTACAGAAATTTCGGCAGCATCTCCCCTTAATATCGGACTACCCAAAATTTTTACCTGCAAGAAATCAACCAACCAATCCAATTTCCAACAAGTTCTATAGCTTCCATATTTAAATCAAACTTAATTTCACTCAAAATTCCACTCAAATCCAAGATTTCAAGCCCAAGTTTCTTCAACCATTCATCACATAATACATGAAATTTCAAGGTTTAAACATTATCTACTAGTCCATCTAACCAAGAAAACACTTCAACTAGCAAGTAAAATTTCATTTCAAGCTTAAATATTCAAGTACTAATAACAAGTACCTAGTATAAAACTTGAACAAAAGGCTAATTAAAACTTGAAATTAATGGCAAAAGTTCATAGTAGGTACATCAAACAAGCTTAGATCTTTGCTTAGGAAGAAGAGGATCTCACTTTCTATGGTGGAGATTGTCTAAAATTGGAGAGAAAGTTTCAAGAAAATGAAAACAAAAGAGAGTGGAAAGAGAGCAAGAGAGAGAGCCGGCCACTTGAGGGAGAAAAAAGAGTGAAATAGGCCAAGAAAATAAAAAAAGAAATAAAGAGATAAATGGGAAAAGAAGTGACCAATCATAGCATAACAAGAGTCAAGCTAGGGTTTAGATATTTTGACATAATAGTTACTCGTTGGTTAAATTTTAATCACTTATCACTTAATAATTAACAAGCTTTATGACATAAATTTTAAAGCAAAAGAGAGGGAAAAGGGAGTAAGGAGGGCCGGCCAAATAAAAGAAAAAAAGAAAGAAATAGGCCAAGAAATTGGAAGAGAAATAGAGAAAATAATGGAGAAAAAGAATGACCAATTATAGCAAGACAAGAGTCATGCTAGGTGTTATGCTTTTAATGAAATAGTGACCAACTTGGTCAACTTTGATTGGAGATAATTTTAATCATTTATCTCCTAGTAATTAGCAAACTTTATGGCACAAAATTAAAGCAAAAAGAGAGAAAAAATAGGGAGAATAATTTTGGCCAAGAGGAGAGAAAAGAAGAAGAAAATTCGGCCAAGAAGAAAGAAAAGAAAGCAAAAGAATAAGTGAAATTTTTGGATAAAATTGAGCTAAAGTTCAATTGGTCAAAAGACTAGAAAATGGTAGAATAAGTTAGTCAAAATTAAACACTATTATAAACTAATGATCCAATGAAATTAATCCAAATTGGGTACTTGGGTGTCCCACTTAATCATGAAAGAATCTCATTTACTTAACCTAATTTACTTAAGAAAACTTCCAACTAATAAATCAAAGATTAACACTATACCCTAAATAAAAGAAATCTCCTTATAAAATGCATTTCGGTTTTCCTTTTCTTTTCTTCTCTCTCTTTCTTTTTTTTTTCTACTAATGGACATAACATGAATTAAATGGGTTTTGATATGAATTTCTAGGGCGTTACAAAGCCAGCCATCTAATGATTAATGGGGAATTCACAGCACTGCACATATTAAAATTGCCATTATGCTTATAGCTAAACAACTATTATGTTGTTGACGAAAAAGTAAAAAACTTCATTCACATATATCTAGTGACAACTTTATCAATGAATAAAGAATTCTCTTTGTAGCAATATGGGACAAGAAAATGAAACTAATATGTGCTCAATCTGTGCAAAAAGTTGTTTCCTAAGAAATTATAATAATAATAATAATAATAATAATAATAATAATAATAATAATAAATGCAAATTGATTGATAGAAGGAATCTGCTATCCAAATGTAGATTGACATGCTTTATTTCTTTGTTTTTCTTTTTGCTTCTTTGTGTTGTTGGTTTCTTTGTTGACAAAAAGACACTAATCTACTATCGAATGTCTTTCAATTTCTTGTGATTTTTTGTAGGAATGGTTGAAGAGGAATGTCCAAGTTCATGGAAAACATAAATGGGAATCTAAAAACATTTTCAAGAATATAGCATGTGACAGCCCCACCTTACCCAGAGGCGCACCAAAGGGCTTAGCGGACTGCCTGCCTAGCTCTCGCCAGGACTCAAACACGCACTCGCTCAATACATACACATAATTAATGCAAAATAAAACACTATTAGTAAAGAAAGATATTCATAAAATTCATTTGAAGTACAAATATTACAAAATGTTTTACACACCAAAATTTACACAGTATGTGCAAGAATAGCCTAAACAAGTGGCTATTAAAATATACAAAACAAAACATGTAAAATGCCCAAAATCAACTTTTTCAGCTTTAGTATTTTTGGGAAACCTGGTTAAAGAAAACAAATGAACGGGATGAGCTATAATAGCCCAGTGAGTGCTCAAGTCATGCAACCATACCAGTAAAAATGTGATTTTGTTCAATATAATATTTAACGAGTAAATAAACAATTTGTGAACAATTTAAGTAACAAGTAGTCAATGGCGGATACGAGGCTCAACTACGGAAGCAAGCTTAACCGCAGAAGGAGCAAGCACTGATCATGTAACCAAGACGTTCAGACCGAGATAATAGCTCAGGTCTTTGCCAAGGAACATTCCAGTATAAACAAGCAAGACCCTAGCCACCATTCACCTTATAACCTCCAAACAAGCTACCACCTCCAGGAAGTAAATTTCAACCTTGGAAGGGCCAACAAGCAAGATAGTTCAATCCAGAGTTGGCCTCTTAGAGGAATTCACAACTCATTTAGGGAAAGAACAACACGCCCTAAAACACCCAACACCTTATATCCTCCCACGTGCAGCCGGGTTGACTATCCGTGAAGTAACGGTGAAGTTAGTCACGGAAGTCTCAATCACAAATAACACATATAATAGTGAAAGCATATAACACATTGCGGAATAGATGCGATAAAGTACACATCTTTCCTCAAGTAACACATATCACTAGATAATCATGTCAAGTATATCATATCATTTTATGCATCAAAATAATGATGTCAAGTAGTACATGGCATTTCATGCATCATACACACATAAGAACACTCACCTGAAGCCTAAGAAAATATTTCGTAATACGATCGGGTCTCACTTTCGGATCTTGAAATTCAAAAGAAATAATCGTATAAAAATCCTGACTAAAATCTAAGAAATTTCATAAGGAAATTCAAGAAATACCCCAAGTCTTTCTAGGGTTAAGTTTCTAGGGTTTTGGAGCTTAGGGTTTTACCCTAGGGTTTAGGGTTTTCGAAATTAGGGTTTTCTAACTTTCTAGGGTTTTGCTCGGAAAGGTTTAATCCACTAATAGCTAATCTACGAAAATTTCTGCACGCTTAAATCACTAAATTACAGCTTATAAAGTCTTAAATCATAGCCTAATTACTTTTATTTCCTAGGTTTTACCGAAATTTCGGCAGCACTTCCCCTATAATCGGACTAACCCAAAAATTTTAAACCTGCAAGAAAATGTCCAACAACCCAATTTCAAGTAAGTTCTACTAATCTCACATCAAACTCAATTCAATTCTATTCAAATTCATCACAAAAACACCTAAACTACTCCAAGATTCTTCAACCAAATCACACTCAAATCATGATATTTCAAGTTTAAATCACTATCTACAAGCATACAAGTCCATAAGCCTCACATTCATGGAATAATACTTCATATTTCATGGCCAAAATCAATCATACTTAACAACAATAACATAGGTATAACTTCACAAAACTACACTTATACTTGAAAAAAAATAAGGAAAGTTGCATGGTGAATACCTTTAATAAGGCAAGATCTTTGCTTAGGAGGAAGATCAACTTAATTTCTATGGATGAAAAGTGATTAAATGGAAGGAAAATGCTCCAAGAAAATGAAAGAAAATGGAGAGAAAAGAGAGAAAGGGAAAATCGGCCAAGCTAAAGAAAAGAGAGAAAAAGTGATTAAGTGAAGAAGAAAAGAAATAGAGAAAATTTGGACAACACTTGGACCAATCAAAGCAAGACAAGAACAAAGTAATCTTGACTTTCTTAACCATAGAAGACTACACTTGGCAATCGGTAATTAGAAGAGATTTTTGTTAGTTATCCTATAATTAGTCTTGCAAGACTTCTAGGTACAACTCCTAAAGGAAATGGTACAACATGCTAAAATAGAAAAATCAATTCCTTATTTCTTCTCACTAATTTCGGACCTCTTTTTTTTTTTTCCTAATGAACATAATACAAAATAAATGGTTTTGGCATGAATTTCTAGGGTGTTACATAGCATGCCATCATATTGCCCCGGGAGTTAATTTGAATGCTTCTACTAGCCAAATTGAGACTTGGCGCATACGGCATTGGCATTCTTATCTGAGTTGGACATCTTCACTGGCAACATCTAAATGTGTAAGTTAATTTTTTCTTTAATCAATTGCCTTTTATTTGTAGCTTTAAAGCATTGTAATGCAAGATTTAAGGTTTGTTATTTGCTTCAACAAGAAGAAATGATGTAGTTGAGGAGCTTCTAAGGAGATGATTATAAAGAAATCTTAGAGAGGGTCATTGGCAGACATTCAATCCGTTTGTTTGGTTGGATGCAGTCACCCAGCACATCTAGGACACAAATAGTCGTGCGGATTTGAGACATCTCTTGTATACTCAATTCTTAATACTTTGAGTCAATATGAGTCTCGTTTTACTGAGTTCGAGTGGACTATTCAGAATATGCGAACGTGTTGGCTGAAAAGAACATTATACCTCCTCCACCTGTGCCCTATGTGGCATTAGATCACAGCTCCAGACCATCTCAGCCTAGCCTAGCAGACATTGATCCAGTCTCTCTCTATTCCAATTGCTCTCATTCTCACAGCAGTAGCAATGGGTTTCTTAATGCTAATTTTAGATATGATGATATTGCATGACTTTTTTTATGTATTGTTGATACTGGTACTATAGCTTAGTAAGCCATCTTTTGTAAGCCATCTTTTGTGAAACTTTTACCATTTTGTATTTGAGTGTAATTCTTTTTTACTTTTAAACTCATGTTTCGATGTTTGGATATTTGATATTGGTATTTGGATAGTATTACGAATATCTATTAGTTTGTTTGGTTCTTGTGTTTTATTAGATATGATGTGTGTCATATAAAATTTAAATTGCATACAGATACTTTTTACCTATACATACAAATAATTTTCGCTACATATACAGGTAGGGTTACATTAACACACACATACTTTACCCATACATATAGGTTCTTTTACCCACACATACAAATATATTACCCACAAATACAGCTACTTATATCTACACATGAAGATACTTTTACACACACATACGAAGTGTCTAGCAACATATGTCAAGATTTACCCACACATTGGGCTCTTTTTATCCACACATATGGCCATCTTTTTATTTTTATCTACACATAAAAGAAATCTCATGACACATCTATGCCACATCACATGCCAGGTCATGATACACGTCATACACAACCTGCCAACATGGAAGCTTTGTCAGCATCCACATCATTATCACACATTTGGCAACCAAATTATCCGCACCTATTATAAATATTTATCAGCACAGACACACACACACATGTAGGTAAAAGTATGATTTCTACCCACACATAAGTATATATGTAGGTAAAACATTTCTCCCCAGAAGTTTAGCGACATATATTGACGTTTAATTTATGTGTGAGTAAGGCTTTTTTCCAACACATAATTATTTTTCACTTGCACATCTTGTGTGAGGGTAAAAGCTTAATTCCTTGTAGAGATTAATTATAAAGGTTATTCATTTCTTTCTTTTGTGGAATGTGTCAATATTATTACTTCAACTTCTTTATATATATATTTTGTTCTCATTGCTTTTTTGGTACCAATTTTGCTTTCTAGTTATTATTTTCGTATTGGAATTTTTTTTGAAATTTACATTTTCTCCAATTGTTCAGTTTCTTGGCCAATTAATATTGCATATCAATTTTTTATACTATGCAATGTCTAAGTTTTTTATTTTTTAATAAAATATTAAATGGATACTTTACTCACTAATATCAACTCATAAAGGACTTCTCATGATCAAAAGATTTATGGTTTGTTGGTGAATGGATAAAGGTTAAACATTGTGGCTTGTTTATCCATTACCTATGAAATGAGATTTTTGTTATTTATGGACAATTTGAGTAGATCAAAAAAAGGGAAGAAACACTTAATTAACCTTTGTAGGGGGTATGGATAGACATAGATAATCTATTTGACCAAAGAAACATAAAGATTATCAATTTGGACATATATGGTCATAATCTAATCTAAAAAATTAAACTAAGATCCCTTGTAATTTCTTTTATCTAACTATAGCCCCAAAGTCCATTATTGTTTGTTGTTCACAAACAGATTGCACAAAAACCTATCAATATACAAACTGCAAATTGTCCTTTAAGACAAGCAATACCTTGAACTAATGAAGAATGGTACATAAAAAATAATGGAAAATGGCACATTAAAACTTAGTGAAATGTCTTCTTACACATTGAAAAAATAATTAAGTTTTGCTAGCTAATATTGAATGGTTTCACTAACAAGAAAATATTGTGCAAAGCTGGAGTTTTACTGTGTTGGTAGGTAGGTTTATGATAGGTGGCTTATTGTTGGCACAAAATAAATTTTTTAGGCACACGTGAAAGCCCCAAAAGTTATCTAGAATTCATTTCAGTGCCACCTTTTTGCAGCCGTAATAACCTCAGAAATGCAGTGCAACTGTAATAAACTAAGAAATTCAAAATAAATTAAAAAAAATATTTTACTGATTCTTTAGCATTTTTTTTATTGCACTAGAACTCTGATATTCTTGGATAGTATGTAAAGCAAGGAATCTTATAAAGGTGCCATTATCGACATTTGTTTACAATGTGACAATCAAGATGGTGCTAGCTCATAATTGCAATATATTTTGACAAGTTTCAAAATAACCTGAGGTGCCATTTGATAAGTTCATTAGTGTCAGCTTATTATTGTATTCGGTAGACCAGCATACCATGATAAAGATTTTGATTTGTATGGTAATGACAAGAGAGTTTCACATGATGTCCTATGTTCCCAAGCAATATAGGTCACTTGCATTCTGAAGTGTACAAGTGTAAACTTAAGATAATCGCATATGAAAAAAAAAGGTGTACACCAAGCTATTCTGTCAAGAAATTACAATGAGCTTTATGGTGATTCAACCTGTAATTTATTACAGAGCTATTTAATAAGGTAGTCAGGACAACACAAAGATTGCAACAAAAAAAAAATACCAATAAATTTCATTACTATTATTAAGTCTATAAACTTCACATATGGTTAATTAATAAGGTAGTCAAGACACTACAAGATTTGTGCTCTTGAGTCATTAATGGAGCCGAACATGCATCTCTACGGAGCAATTGTAATTGCGGGCTTCTTGGTTTGAGTGTTACTTTTAAAGGTAATCTCAGCTTCCAGAAGTAGAAGATTTGTCTAGAGTTCCAGGGTGTAACTTCAGTGGATTTGGCAGTAAGCAAACCAGGTTGCTCAGTTTCTACCTTGCTTCTCAAGTGCCGTCACTGATCTTATAGATTGGGATTTTGAACTTCCTCATTTTGTTCAATGTGTTCTTAGCAAAGACATTTCCAAGTTAAAAGTGATAGAAATCGAGTATATTCTATCCATGAAAAAAAAAAAGATAAGACTAAGAATAATACTTCCAAGCAAATCAATTTTCTTTCCAAGTGAAAATTTGAACAAATTATGACAAGCAAGCAACATGTAACAAATTACAATTTCAAGGGACACCTTACCCCACAGCATCGAAACAGAGACCAAATATAACAAATTAAACTGCAGGTGTTCAGGTAGGTAAATTAGGCAGCAGAATGAACCATTTCAGCTTCAAGATTTATGAATTATTACAGGCTACACAAGAAAAGAATTTGGAAACAAAGGAAGTAGACTTTGCTGTTTTCTTTGGTGAATCTGATGGTAAAGAACAAATAGTAGATTCATCTGCTCCACTCTGCCTCATTCTCTCGCATTCGTCTAAGAATTTCTTGAATGAATTATGAACATAATCCACAGCTGTAGCAACAGTCATGTCCTCGACTAGTTTGTGTGGATAAATGTCCTCCTTATGATCTCCCCCTAACACTGCTGACATCTGAACCAATTCTTTCTGGAAGTCGGTTAATTTCGCATCTTCTTTGGCTTCAGCTTGCCTTAATCTGGATGGTTCTGGCAAAGTTTCTGCAGTATGTAATGTATATAACAACCAAAATAGAATTTAAAAAATTGAAAACAAATTGCAGACAAGCCAAAATCTTTCCAAAGATGCTAATTGTGCATGACAAAGAAGTATGAACAACTTACAAGGTTAATTTAATTTTATGTGCATTGTGCATTTGTAGCTTTGCACTTGTGAAAGTATGATGATCGAGGTAAAAGAAGGAATAGAAAAGTCAAATAATAAATTACCGGGACAATCGCTTCTTGGACTCTCTCTGTTAATAACAGACTCAAAAGTGCCAGCCCATGCGTCACGTTTGGTAAGAAACTCTTTCAAGTTAAAGATTTTCTTGACAGTTGCAGGAATTGAAGAATGTTCAAATTCAGATGTGGGATATGGTCCTGAAGGTCCATGTAAAACTGCAAACAGTCACCAATTCAATCAGTTATTTAATACTTCAAATATCATGAACACAAGCTTATAACAATAATCACTAGAGCCATTTATCATACAGCCTAATGGTCAGATCCCTATTCAACTGCACACAGGAGATCAAAGTTCAACTCTGACTACCACAGGACTCAAGAAACAGGACTGTCGAAGTTGTGCAAAAGGCACTGCAAGAAATTTTTAAGAAAAGGGGTGTTACCTGTTCCCTTTTCAATCCAAGGAGAAATCATGATGGCTGGAACCCTAAGACCCAAGCGATCGAATTGGAACTTATAAGGCTCAGGACCCAATATGTCATCAGGACTTGGAACCCCAGTGACTGGTGTAGGCACATGATCAAAAAAACCGCCATGCTCATCATATAAGATTATGAACAACATTTCATTCCACTGGGGACTTGATCTTAATGCTTCATAGACTTCTTTCACAAATTTCTGACCCTCAAAGACATCATGAGAAGGATGATCATCATTCCCAGGCAATATTTTCAAATCATAGTACCTTTGCTCAAGTACTACATAATTTGGTAACTTTCCCTCCTTGCAATGCCTTTTGAAGGTGAGATCGAAAGGGTGAAAGTTTTTTATATACTTCAGTTTCCGAAGATTTCTGGCATAATAAAAATACTTTCACATTAGAATAATCTGTGAGCCAAATTATAGGAATTATCTAACATAGAAAGTACCTAATATTAACAGCCCTGATGAAAATTTATTTGGAGATCCAAGACTAGAAGGATGATTCAGTGGACAATAAACATGAACTCAGGGTTATCTTCATGGTAAAATTGACTTGATTGGGGGAATAAATCTAGAAGATTAATAATAAGCAAAAATATAATTTTCCACTAATGTTTCATTTTATATGTAAAATAGATGATCAATATATTTGTAACTAAATAAGTTGATTTGCATGATTCAGCCATCTAGCAATTATCTTCTAATTTGATCGGGGATAAACTTTATATTTAACGTCAGAATTAATTTATTCTCTTCCTTTTTTTTTTTACTTATGACAATTCGTTGAGATTAGTGACTAATCTGGTGGATTATTAGATCATATTTATTTAGATGAACAGCTGCTCTGTGTCCAATAATCTATTAGTTCCACAATTGAACAATAGTTTCTTGTTAACAAAGATCAGATGGGTTTACCATTCATAGTCATTAGGAAAAAATAATAATAAACTCAGATGTCAAATTAATAACTTCTAATAAAAAAGTTTGAATGGCATTTGGTCAAACAAAATAAAAAAAGGGCTGAGGAAAGGATTAACTGCAATTTGTTTTCTTTTAATTACATGTCTGAATTGACTAATAACTTGCAATCACTATCACTACCTCGTCTAGATATTCCTTTGTGCAATTAAAAGCAATTCCATGCTTTATATCGTCACTAAACATTAGACTTTCTGTCTAGAAAAGAGGACGATAAAGTCATTGTCAACTTAACCTTTTCGTATTATTTTCAACTTAACCCAAAATAGTAAGAAAAATAGTTACACTATATCACCCTTTCGTGTTATTTTCAACTTAACCCAAAATAATGATTGCATTATTGATGATAATAACACACAGAAAGTGCGGTCCCATCCCATCAAAGTTCTCATTTGTCCAACCATAGATATTTAAAAATTACTAATGTAGACAGAAGCTGTCTTTTATTAAGACAAAAAAATTATCACAACCAATTCCTATTGCAACAAAATATAAGAAAAATTAAGGCCGGCTGATTAATCAAAGAACAAACAAATGTTAAAATTAACCATCGTTGTTTAATTACTTCTATGTCATGTAAGTAGTACCATTACACAATAATATACTACCTCATAAGGGATTAATTGCTCCACAAGAAGTGCTATATTCTAGGCCAATTATGCAATTCAAGAAATTAATTCATTTGTCCCACAATTCTTATCACAATTGTCCTTTTTTGTTCAATTTGTAGAGTTTTCAAAATTTGACTTATTGAGGTTTCTTAACTTTTTGTTCAAATTTTTAAATTTGTAAATTGTAATTTATGGTATAAATTTTCCTTTTATCGAAAAATTTTCAACAAAAATCAAATCAGTCTATATAACTTACTAATTGCAAAATACAATTGTTTGATAGAATAAGTCATTTGTATCGATAGTGAGGTAGATAGAGTACATAATAATAGAAAGGTATATAATAAAAAAGAAGAACCCGTAGAAAAATTAAGGCCTGCTGATTAATCAAAGAACAAATAAATGTTAAAATTAGTCATCTTTGCTTAATTACTTCTGCATCCATCTGTAAGTATTACCCTTCCACAATAAATATACTACCTTCTATGCATAACTCAGAGATTAATTGCTCCACAAGAAGTGTTATTTTCTAGTCCAATTTATGTAATTTAAGATATACTTTCTTCTTTCCATTATTCTTATCACAGATGTCTTTTTTTTTTTTTTTTGGGTCAATTTGTAGAGTTTTCAAGAGTTTACAACTTGTTTAGATTTTTAACCTTTTGTTCAAAATTTAAAGTTACATACTGTAATTTTTGGCATAAATTTTCCTTTTATTGAAAAAATTTCCACAAAAATCAAATTAATCTATATGAATTAGTAATTGCAAAATACAATTGTTTGACAGAAAAAAGTCAATTGTAACAAGGATTGCGAGACAAATAGACTGTATAATACTAAAAGCGAATATAGTAAAATAGAAGAACCTGTAGAAGAGAGTTGATGGAGGGTACTGATAGTAGATTCCAAAGGAATAACCAGCCTCATCCAATGATTCAAAGATAGTTTTCTGAGGAAACCCTTCGATCAATTTCTTTGTATCATTGCTGGTGGCACCATGGGACGTGGCCGAGTGCACGAACAACCGATTAGGCTGAGTGGAGGCCGGAACAGACGCAAACCACCGATCGCAAACAGCAAACTCCGACACCAGCTCTTTATAAACCGGCACAGCTTCTGGCTGGAACCCATTCATCACTGTTTCAGACATCCCCTTTTGTTTTCTCTCGGCATTTTGAGCAAATCCTTGCATGGTCGGCTCTAGTTTCTTGGAATCCACGTCTTGGCTCCATGGCACGCCAAAAACCTGCTCAAAAATCTCCTGAATGGAATGGCCAGGGTCAGGATCAACATAGACGGATTTGTTGCTGAAATACAGGAGATTATTGGAGTTTGGTTGGGCTGTGGAGAGCGGGTTGGACTCAGTTCCGGTGACACCATTAATTTCTGGATTCAGGGCTTTCATCCATCCCAGCATATGATCAAAGGATCGATTTTCTTGGACCAGTACTACTACTGTTTTGATGGGGTGTGGATTTGAAGGTTCTGAACCCATTCTTGAGGAGTTCTTTGTTGCTGTTTTGGTTTGAAAATGATGGAAATATTCTGCAGATGGTTTTGAAAGGTGTTCAGAAGTGGAAACCAAGAAAGGGAGAGATTTAGGCAGTTTGCTGGTAGAAAAAGACGGGGATTTATCTAAATTGGAGCTAGTTTTTAGGCTAATTGGCTTAGTTGAGTTCGTGAATTTCAAATCTTTACAGAGCTGTCAAAGATTTTGGCTTAAAAAAAATGATGTGGCATGTGGGAAATTTACCAGCAGTCCAATAGGAAAAGGAAAGGATATATATGAACTGGATAATGGATAAAAATATTTTCTTTTCTTAATGGTATTTGTCCTTTTCCCCCTCTGATGAAGGCAAGGACAAATAAGGTAGGACAGGAAGATCAATCATTTGTGCTTTTTTCAGAGAAGTCAATCATTTTGTTTTGAATTTAATTTATATATTGTGATTAAAAAAAGATTTTTCAGGGAGATTACAACAACATCTGGATTACAACTGGGTATGATTTTTTTAAGAAAATAATTTTTCAAATGTACCATAAGTTCTTTTTTTTTTTTTTTTCAAGTCTGTACCATAAAATTTGACGGATCAATGTTGTACACATTGTCAAAATGAAAATCTTTTGTCTTGCCGGAAGGAAAAGTGTAAAAGATCTTGTACAAAAAGAAGGTTGGATTCGTATCATAGATATAACTAGTAGTGTCTAAAATTGGATTACATGCACACAAACACATGCATACACTTATACATATACGGATGCGCGCGTACACATACATATATACATTGTGTTTGTGTATGTATATGTATATATACACACATACACAGACGTACATACATATATATAACTGAAATCTAATATGAAGGCATTTGTAATCTTCTCAAAGTAAATAATACAAAGAAATTTATTTGTTATATGAACAATAAGAAAATACTACGATTAGACAGCACATCAAGTATTAATAAAGTGATAAAGTTTTCTCACTATTTCGATTTAAGAAAATTAAATTGCACTACATCATGCCATTTTAACCAAAAGGGATCACAGAAGACTTAACACTAGAACTACATGAGTAGTTTTAATTTTGAATTTCATCTGTTGTTGAGTAACCTTCTAGGTCATGCTCTATAGCATACTTTCTTCTCATGGGTTCTAACAAAGCAACAAAAATTTACGTCTTTCCAACTTGAGTTTTTGTTGAATTTCAACGAAGATAAATGCATACACACATATAAATCCGTTCATCTCTAATTGATTCTTTTTATAAGTACCCCCAAAATTTTAAAATAAAAATTTATATTTCTGTTTAAATACTTTACATTAAAAGCTAATGTTCATATATACACCACTATTTACTCAAGCTTCAATAATCTTATATTTTTACTCAGACTTCACTTCCTCTAAACATAATTTCCAGTTAACAAAAAGTGTTTAATTTAGAAAGGAATGAAGACATCATATGAACCTCGATGACAACTAAGATTTTGTTTGGTGAGGAGCTAAATTTTATGTCCACAATTGAATTTTTTTTTTTTTTTTTTTTTTGTGCATTTGGATGTTGAAGGGCTTAAGATATGCCGAGGAATAAAGGCATATGCTATGCGTGTGATATATAGGAATGTTGAATACCATTGAATCTTTTTTGTATAAATAATTACTTTTAAGGAAAAAAGAAAAAGCAACCTATCGTGTTAGCGTAATTAACGGCATTTTGGTTTCACAAGTGAAAACGACATGTGTAACCATCAATATATGCTCTCAAGAATTGAGTTATGGGAGCAAAGTTAATCTATTTGTGGAAAATTCTCAACCGTTCAAACCTAACAACTTACAATTACAAACTTATATATGTGGTTGACATAGATGCCTTGCAAAAGAACTAAAATTATCATGCAAGAAGTTAGAATACGTTTAATGTGGTCCTATGTGGGAAAAAAATGTTCATTGATTGTAAATTAGAACAAAATGTATAAGCCAAACATATATAACAATTGTGGGTAATATTTGCTTTTAGGATATTGCTATTTTACAAGGTACAATAAATGTTGGAAAATATGGGGTAAGTCAAACATAAACTAAAGGTAATTAATGAGGGATACAAAAGGGAGGGAAAATGAGTTTTAAATCTTTTGTCCTCAAAAGTCCTATGTACTCTCTGTTACACTTTTAAAATATTGTTACGTGTATTAATTTGCATATGCATTTATCAAAATAAACTGAAAAGTCTGTGAATTTTTTAAAAATACCATGATTTAATACAGGTACAGTTGTATAAGAGTGGGACAAATAGGACAAAGGTCCTTTAGAGACAGAGAATTAGAAGTGAGGAAAATGTTGGTGGAGAACCGGACCCTATAACTTGGTGGAGCAAGTTTTCTCATTCTCTACTTTTTTCCATGTATCCTCTCTCGTCTTGAGAGCTTCCTCTCTCTGTTTTGAGAGCTTGTCCCTCTCTGTAGGAGATTTCAAACTATCAAACTAGAACTTTCACTCTTCCATCCATACTTCAGAATTGTGTTTTGAGAGAACAACTATTGAGTCTTAGATTTTTCCTGGCCAGTGTTTGGTCTGTGTGAGTCATGTGAGTTCGTTATATCTCTGGGTCATAAGTAAGTTCCATAGGTTCAGTTTCTTTTCAGTTTTGAGTCTTTCAATGTGAGTCCTCTTGAGACTGTGCTGGTGTGAAAGCATGTTAAGCTAGTGGGTTATATATACATAATAAACTTTAACCTTGCTCGGTCAATCAGTTTGTTTGTGCTTTTCTTTTAACCCTTGTTTCTCTCTTGAGTTTTTGGTTTCGCAGGATGAAGGCAAATATTCTGAGCCTCGCAGGGGGTGATTGGTTTCTTCATCTGAGTGGTCACTAAGACTACTTGTAAGGTGTCTTTCTGTATGGCAGAAGAGATTACAGAACTGATTGGTAAGTTCCGTCTGAGTTCTGTGAGCTGGAGTCAAATGTATAATGAGGCCACATGCACACATCTGGAAGTAGAATCCTCGGACCACTGTGTTCTACTCATTGATACAAAATCAGATTTGGAGAAGAGGAAGAAAAGGTTCTTTTTTGATAAAAGATGGATTGAGAAAAAGGGAGTAGAAGAGGTAGTTGCTAAAGCATGGACAAAACCAGTTGAGAGATCCTGTATGTATAGAGTAGTACAAAAGATTAGGAAAGTTAAAAAAGAACTAATCAGATAGAACAAAGCCTCTCATACAAACTCATGTAAGCAAATCAGGAGATTAAAAGAGGAAATAAGAGAAATACAACAGAACAAAGAAGACAGGAGGCTAAGTAAACTAAAGGAGCTGAAAGCAGAGTTAAACAAGGCTTATATGGAGGAAGAGAGTTTTTGGGCACAAAAGGCCAGATGCAAATGGCTACAAGAAGGAGACATGAACACTAAATATTTTCACGCTGCAGTCAAAACTAGAAGGAAGAAAAATCAGATCACGAGACTACAAGGGAGAGATGGATATTGGTGCAGCGGCAAGCAAGAGATTGACACAGAAGTAGAAAGTTTTTACAAGAATTTGTTCTCTTTGACTGCTTCTTTAAATAGTGAGGAAGTTCTGGAATGTATAAATCCTAAAGTGACCACTCAGATGAATTTGAAACTCATCAAACCTTTTGAAGATCAGGAAATCAAAGCTACCTTCATCTCAATGAACCAAGACAAAGCTCCAGGCCCTAATGGCATTACTCCTATTTTTTTCAGCAAATTTTAGCATATTATTGGTCTTGATATTACTGCAGCTGTTAATAGTTTTTTTCATTTAGGTCACCTACTCAAATCAATTAATGAAACTGTTATTTCTCTTATTCCCAAAGTCGACAATCCAACCTGTTTAGGACAATTCAGACCAATTTTATTTTGTAACGTTTTGTTTAAAGGCATTTCCAAACTTTTGATCAGTAGACTTAAAACCACTTTGAACCAGTGCATTAGCAATAGTCAGGCAGCTTTTGTCCCCGAGAGATAAATTTTTGACAATATTATCTTGGCACATAAATGTCTCCATTTTATCAAAAATAAAAGGAAATGTTTAATTGACTATATGACCCTAAGCTTGACATGTCCAAAACCTATGATAGAGTAGAGTGGTCTTACCTTAGAGCAATCATGGAGAAATTAGGATTTTGTCAGAGATGGATAGACTGGGTAATGGAAACTGTGTCAACAGTGTTATATGCATTCAATATTAATGGTGAGAAATCTGGTTTTGTTAGACCTCAAAGAGGGATTAGACAAAGAGATCCTTTGAGTCCCTACCTGTTTTTGTTTTGCGCAGAAGGATTCAGCCAACTGCTTAGCAAAGCTATGCAAGAAGGAAAGCTACAATGTTTAAAAATCTATAGAAAAGGACTGCCACTGTCACATTTGTTTTTCGCAGATGACACACTCATTTTTTATAAAGCTTCATTGTAGGATATTAAATAAATCAAAAGGATCTTAGATGTATACGAGAGAGCTTCAGGACAGCAAATCAATATAGACAAGTCATCAATCCTGTTCAGCAAAAATGTTGAAGAAGACCATATGAGAATAATTTGTGCTGAGCCAGAAGGAGTGAAGAAGGTATCTCAGGGGAAGTATCTAGGACTTCCCATGGTCATTAGCAAGTCGAAAGAACAAGTGTTTGGATTTGTTAGAGAAAGGATCAAAGGCAAACTTCAAAGCTGGAAAGGCAAGACTCTAACTCCAATTGGGAAGGATGTACTTCTCAAGTCCATAATACAAGCTTTACCAACTTATGTTATGTCATGTTTTAGGTTACCCAAGAAGTTGGGAAAGGAAATGAACAGCACTATAGCAAAGTTTTGGTGGGGTGATGCAAATGAGGAGAAGAAGATACACTGGGTAGATTGGAACAAGCTTTCTGAAACAAAACAAAAAGGGGGGCTAGCTTTTAGGGACTTGCATTGCTTTAACACAGCTTTACTAGCTAAGCAAATTTGGAGATTTCTCACAAATCCAAATTTGCTGGTTAGTAAAGTTTTAAATGCAAAATATTTTGAAAAATGCAGAATACTTGAGGCAGCCACCCCAAAAGCTTCTTCTTGGTTTTGGCAAAGTATCATGTCGGCGAGAGACTTGCTGGTGCAGGGTTTAAGGAAAAGAATTGGGAACGGAAGAGCTACCAACATCTAGAATGACAAATGGATACCTTTCTCCCAGGATGGAAGGTTAAAGACCTCTAAACCATGTGATTGTCAAATCAAGACAGTGGATGAACTGATCAAGGACAAATGCTAACATTACAAATTGTTGACACAGTTGTTTGAGCAGGAAGATGTGGAAAGAATCATTATAGTTCCCATTAGCATTTAGGGGAGCCAGGATACGTGGATGTGGGGTGTTACAGGTAATGGCAATCACACTATCTAGTCGGGCTACCAATTAGCAAAGGAGCTGCAACAGATAAACAACAACTGTCGCACAGGAAAAGAAACAAGTCATGAAAAGGGTAAGGAGAAAGTGTGTAAGTCTGTCTGGAAAATGAACATCAAGCACAAAATCAAACACTTCTCACAGAAATGTTTGAACAATGTGCTCCCAGTGAAAAGAATTCTAAAACAGAGAATGAAAGAAGGAGATCTTACTTGCCAAATTTGTGGTGAGGGAAAAGAAACGATTGAACATGCACTGCTGACTTGCAAACATGTCAAAAAAATTTGGAAAATAACCCCTGTTCAGTGGGATGGACTACACGAACTCAGGCACAACTTCTGAAAATGGTAGGAACATCTGTTAGGGGCTAAGAAAAGACCACAAGGAAAACAACACATAGAGTTAACCTCTTACATCCTGTGGCAAATTTGGAAGGACAGGAACTCTAGAATATTCCACCAGAAAGGCTGGGAAAGCAGAGAAGTGGCCCAAACAACACTGACGGAATGGGATGAATATGAAAGGAACAACATGCAGAAGGAAAACAGAAGAAAGGAACATCTGCAGCCAATGACCAACGCAAGGCATCAAAGAACAAATAGCTGAAATGGTATAAACGTAATGACCAGTACCAACATATACAGGTCTCAAAGGAAAATAGGATACAGCATTTTAGCGATAGACTGATCCTGGTGTGGGCAGCAACAGAGCAAAGGGAGGCTGATTGGCTTTTGAAAGAGTCAAATGTGATTAAATTGGCTTTGATAATAGCAAAAGAAAAAGGCTGGCAGGATATAAGGATTCAAGGGACTAATGGGAAGCTAATGAATATGTTGATGGGGAACGAAGCAAAAGAGGCTCGAACAGCAATGGCAATTGATAATGTTTTGTTTTTAAGTCAGTTGTTTAACGTATGTAAATTTCGGTATGTAGACAGCAGCGACAATACAGCTGCTAAAAAAGTGGCAAAATTTGCCTCCAAACTTAGACATGCAGTAGTGTGGGAAGGAACGTTCCCACGGTGGATTAGTGAAATTCCACTAAATGTGTAGGGGTATTCACCCCTTTTTGTACATGGTTTACAAAGAAATAAAATTCTCCTGACTTTTTGAAAAAAAAAAAAAGAACTGGATCCCTATCCTCTAGCCCCAAAAAGAGTCTTACCTTCTAGCCCCACAAGAGTCCTACGACTCTTCTAGTCCTTTATTTTCTCCCAACGCCAAAAGCCATATAGAAAAAAATGAAAAATGCAATCATTTAAATAAAAATGATAATGTCATTAATCTCCTTTGTGATTTTTGATAATTGTAGACATGTCCCCTCATGTTTTAAAAATTACATATAACTCCCTTATATTGGCTATTTGAATAACAAAGGAAACCCAAAAAGTTAACGTAGGCAAAATTTACATTTGGATATCCTAAAATATCCTCTTGTAATTTTTTTTTAAATTAGCAATTATTAACAGCGTTCTCCAATCCTGCAATGTAATTTTACAATGTTCCCCTATCTTTCAAAGCCCCGAATATTGCCATACCAAATCCAAGCCTATTGATACCATGATGTCTAAGATTGACATCATGCGATAATCATATTCTCTTCGTCTCACTAACTTTGACAAAAATGACCACAACGAAGTAGCTATACCTAAAGCTGATCATGTATATGTTTTGAATTAGACTTGTTTTTGTAATTTTCCATCTTAAGATGAAATTAATTTAAACTAATTCTTTGGCATATGTTTTGGTCTCTGATTTAATGTAGTTAGTGTTTATGCCTTATTAATTTAAATTAATTCTTTGAAAAGGAGATTCTTGGGTGCATAGAAACTTTGAAGCGGCTGGTTGTTATTTATTTATTTATTTTTGTATATGTTCTGTTTTTTATAAATTTTGGTTTATATATATCATGCGAGGGTTGTTACTTGTTAGAGTGAATTTTCGCCATCAATGGTGATAATAGTAATTCTTAAAACTTCAAAAGAACTAACTCAATTTGTCACAAACCTCAAGAGAGGTGTGTGAAACTATCCTTAAATCAAAGCTTTTATTTTTTGACGTGTCATAAGGCACAAGATAGTAATCATATTTTTAAAAATTATCTGAACTAACGATTTTTAACTTTCGTCTTCTCCCAACATATGTCACGCTCCAAACATTAAGAAGCACTTTTAAGAGACAATACATTTAAAGAGAGAGAGTTGGATTAATTTTGTATACACTAATGCTTTAAAGATTGTTTAACATAGGCAAGTTTAGATGCATATCACGTTTATAAAAAATAATTTTAAATATCACTTGCATGATGTGTTATTAATCCAATCCCGTTTGCTTGATTTTTGTGCAATGTAACATTTTTGTTCCTCTCATTTGGTGCATGACTAGGGTGAGAAGTCCACTAATTAAAAGATTTCTTTAACTTAACTGTAAAATTTAACATGTATTTTGTGCGTTGTTTTACTCATTAAGAAAGAACAACATTCCTTTGAGGAAACAGCTCAACGAAGGTGCCAATTTTGGCTTGAAGCGGAGGTTGCGTGGGATAACATATTTATGCTGAGGTGACATATTTTTTTGTTCAGTAACCATTATTTGTTGAGTCCAAAAATAGTTGTCTTTTTTATTAAGTAACAAAACAGAACTGCCTTTATTTATTTGCAGAAAGGATGAACTTATGGTTTCGTAGACGTATTGTTTTCTTCATATTTAACACTAAAAATTATTGCCTATGGCTGTGGAATCACTCTCTTCTGCAAATTTATTTTATGACTTTTGGAGAGCTGTGGTAAGCAAGAACAGTGAGCTTAATTTGCACACCGAAATTTTATCTATAAGCTTGCTTTTGGAGAAAGAAAACTTGAAAAGATTGGCCTTCTACTTTTGGAACGCAAAATGGATTACGTTACTTAGTCGAAACCAACGGATGGAAAAAATTTAATCTATTCTCTGGTTTCCGTTTAGATGGTTGTTTTTTAAAGTGTTTTTTAAAAAATATTATTGTAACAGTTTTAAAAATTTTTCTTGATAAATGAATTTGTGAAATAAAAAGTTAATTGAAAAACATGTTTGATACTTTTAAAAAATATGTTTCTAAAAAACACAGTCAAACAAACAAACTTGTATCAATTGCATCAATTTCTTGTGAAAATTTACCGTATCTTTTGGACATTTTAAGTTTAAAAAGTCACTACACCATTGGGCACAAAAAAGTCACATCAACTTCCAATTTATAATACAATGGACATTTGAATTCCTTTGCATGTACAGAAAGGTTCAACGCCTTTTTAGGTGGTTTTCGTGCACAAACAATATGAGATTCATCAACTTCAATTTTGAAGGCATTATTACATTCATATATCAATTTTCAAAATGCATTTATAGTATAGGTAGCAGCCTCTACGACTTTCATGTCTTCGGCTATTTGATGTGGATAGATATCCTCTTCTTCATGATCCCTTTCAGCACGGCAGCCAATTGCACCAACTCTCTTTGAAACTTACTTAGCTTTGACTCCTCATTGGTTTCTGTATCTCTTGTAATTTTCAGGCTCCGGCAATGTAACTGTTATCATGTGTACTAGTGTTATTTATAGCAAATTAACAATCAATCCCAGTCAATAAACTCTGAATAGAACCAAGTACACAACATCTGTCAAAATTATACCAAATAGAAGTTTTGTGTCAAAATATCTTTGTTCAACTACTACATAGTTTGGTAGCTTTCCCTCGTCGCAATGCAGCTTGAAGTCTAAATCGAACAGACGAAAGTTTTTCTTGTACTTTAATTTTCCAAGAATCCTATAGTTTCGCTAGACAAAACTAGATTAAACTTACCTAAATATTAGCACCATATATCATTAACTAAAGCTTTTCACTTTGCTCATTTTTATTTTACCTTTTCCACGACTACACATCAAGTATGTTGCAGTAAGAAATTAATGAGTTCTTTAATTTCTTTAGAATATTGTGACATATCCTCCAAGTGTGAGGCAAAACATGGCAAATATAAAATAGAAATGGAAGTATATAATATCTTTTCTTAATTGAAAATGCAATTTGATCCTGAAGAACGTTAGTCCAATTGATTGTCCTACATAAAAGGGTCTAAAAAATCCACAAGTTAAGAATAAAGAACAAGTGATGAAAACGTTAAGAAAAAAAAAGTGTCTAAAAAATCCACATGTTAAGAACAAAGAACAAGTGCTGAAAACAAAGCCAGCAAGTAAGGAAGGTACATGACTTTCAAAATGTAGACCCAAAATTTTCATGCATTTTACATGTTGTGAAACTAATGAGATAATTTATAATCATTCAAGGAGAAGTTATGCACGTCATATTATCATCAAGATGACCATAAAGCACTGGCTAATGCAATTTTATATCCAATAAAGCACTTGGTCGGCTTAAAAAAAATTTTTTTGAAGTGCATGCTTTGCCGTTCCCAATTACATTAATCATGATGATTCTTTTGGATTAATTGAACGTAGTTTCTAAGAAAAACTATCTCATCGAACAAATAAAAACGTGTACAAATAGACCTGACAACTACAATAGTTGATGACCCTCCACCTACTCAAAGTGGAGAAGCAGCCATTTTGACCAAAGAAATAATAATAATAAAAAGAAAAATCACAGGGTCCAAATCTAAGCTTAGTGATTCAGGAATTGATGGTGAACTGGAAACAAGGCATTTCAATCTCTCTTATTTCTTTAAATCTAAGATCCATTCATTTCTATCTAATTGATGTATATGTGAACTAAGCCAATTATGCAATCATTTTAAAAAGAAGGGGCTGATTAAAATCAATCTAATTAAAGGATTACGTCTTCCGAATATAAGAGCAATTATATGATCAAGGTGCACATGAGATGCTCAAGAGTTCACCATTCATTTCTTGGCAAGAATTTGAATTCAAGACTTCGAAAACCAGCTGAATTTCACAAATAAAAAGACGTGGCCTAGACAAATCAAACTTATTCAGAAATTAATAACCAAGAAACTAAGTTAGAGGAAAAAAAATTTCATATAAAACACATTGTTGCCTAAAGGAAAAATGTGGAAGGAGGGTATTTATAGTAATCCCAAAAGTGTAACCACATTCTTCAACAAACTCAAAAATGCTCTTCTTGGGGTTTCGTTCAATGAGCATTCTAGCGTCATTGGACACAGCACCATAAGAAGTAGCAGAGTGTATAAACAGCCTATTTGGTTTGCCAAAGTTGGAACTGATGAAAACCACCTATCACAAACTGCAAATTCTGAAATCAGCTCCTTGTAAACTGGTAATTATTCTGGTTTGAATCCATTCATGGCTGTCTCGGCCATTCCATTCCAAATCCTATTTCCGCATTGTGCAAAACCTTCCATTGTAGGAGCAAGATTTTGTGAACATGATGAAAAGGTCTCGGTCCACGGCACACCAAAAATTTGTTCATATATTGCTTCAAGTGAGTGACCAGGATCAGGCTCAACATTCCTTGATTGATCACCAAAGAATATGCAGTTTGAGTCAGGATTAGCTGTGGATAAAGGGTTCGATTTTTTCCATTACACCATCATTTTGTAGATTCAGGGACTTCATCCATCCTAGCATGTCATCAAATGATTGATTTTTTTGGACTAAAACTACAATGGTTTTGATGTGGTGTTCTACAGCAAGCTCAGACGTAATTACAGGCTTACTCAGCTGGCTTTCGCTAACAGATTTTTTTTTTTTTTTTGGGTTATGTAATTCACCAACAGATTATGCAAAAGAGAGAAATCAAACAATTTTGAGGGCCTGTTTTCAATAGTTTTTTATTTGATTTTAGCTTTTGATTTTTGAAAAAGCTATTTTATGGTGTTCTCAACTGTTTTTTTTTTTAACCATATTTTTGAATTCTTTAAGTTAAAATCAAAAGTAAATGATTTACAGTTTTTCTGAAATCAGTTTTTATAAAAATCAAAGGCTATTAAGAACAAGCCCTGAGTCTATAATGTATGGCAGCACTAGGCACAAGGCATAAGCTAGTAAAATATTAACTTGGTATAATTTCTAGATCGAGTCTAAACATACAATTTTTTCGTGTCTTTACCTATAAGTTCGACGTTGAAGGTACTTATTTAAGAAGCGAAAAAAATGTTAAATTACTAAAAATTATGTTTAGGATAATTATTCTATGACATCAGGTAATTTATTAGCAACTACTAACCATACCTAGCTAATTTTCTTGGCAATTTTACGCTGGCAAAGTTTTAATTCTGATTACATTGGTTCCTACTTGGTTTGTCCTTCTTTAATCTTGAGAGAGGGAAAATGATGCTTATTATCCTTACTAAAGTAAGTATTAAATGCCGTTGGGAAACGTTTTCTTGTTAT
Organism: Mitragyna speciosa; assembly: GCA_024721245.1. NCBI lineage: Eukaryota > Viridiplantae > Streptophyta > Magnoliopsida > Gentianales > Rubiaceae > Mitragyna > Mitragyna speciosa. Next base: position 4,880,370 of record CM045555.1, on the reverse strand, counting down.
GTCAAGACACCACACAAGACACTACACGATGAACCTAGCCTAAATTTATATGCACCTAGTCTAAATTTATCAACTGATATTCTGATAAGGCCTCTCTAACAAATATAATGCACGAAATTTCGTTCTTTGCTAAATTGTTATTTTATGAGGATAGAATTTGTTTTTTTTTTTAACATATGCTGCTTAAATTTATTAAGGAAAAAAGACAAAAGAATTTCTGGTGTACAAATACTTTTCTTCCCCCCCACCTCCTCTAAAGAGGCATTCATTTTATAGCCAAAGGAATCCTCTTCACCTTTTCTTTTCTATTCCAATTTATACATGGGTAGTTTTTTTTTCATTATTTCAAATGGTTACGGAAGAAAGAGGAATTGAGCATGTATTTTTCTTATGAGAAATTGAGCATATTATTTATGAGAGGTAAACATCATAGTAGTTATGGATAACATTATGTGGTAAAGGAAACAAACATACACAAATAGTGTTAATAATCTTCCATAAACGAAAAACTCTATTCTATGTGTAGCTACTCTTTCTACTTTATTGATAAACATTCAAAGTATAGATTAGTAATAACAACTATACCGTATTCAATATTGTTACAAAAAAAAGAATTACAAAACATAGAGAATTTTCCCTTTTCTAGAAGCCAATATCATTTAGGTTTTATAATTCATATATATAACACTAAAACAATATTAGTTGCTTAACAATTTAAGACTTGAAGAGATCCCCAAATTGTTAAATTAATCTCACTACAGCTGCCATCTATACATATCTTCTTCTTAAACATTGCATTTCACTCATGATTTCATATATGACATAAAAAAAAGTTAGTTAGCAATTTTTTTTTTTAAATCAAAGTTGGCAAATTTGAGAAATCTATATATGTTGACTGCATAACTGACAAAAGGGTGGGCTTAGAGGTAGCAGGTAGTTTTAGATACTTTGAGAGGGTCATGATCTCAAATGAGACGGAGGAAATTGTATTGCTGTAATTGGGCTCTCTATCTTAAAGCCCAAATCTACATGCATATTGCATATGGAAATGTGGTCCATGTTAATGTACGTTAACTGGGCTGCGAGTTAATGGACATGCATTGGACTGGATCATCGCAAATCTATCATAAATAACCTGCATAGCTGGAAAATGGGCTGGCTCAGAGTGAACAAGGTGGCTTGATATGAGGATTTGAAAATTAGGCCTGTATTCACCCTTCATTCCCAAATATACACTCATGGGCAGGCACTTCTATTTCTTGGGCCTTCTTAATATACATTGCATTTATGGACGATGCAGTTAAATTGCACATTCTCGAGTCCAAAGATGGGAAGGTAGTTCTTGTAATTTTTTAGCAGTCGGTTTTGAACCAATATGGAAGTGCCATAGTTTCTCGATATCAAAATATTTAGGAAAACCCAAAAAAATACAGGGAACTCAAGAGTTTGGATTGGATAATGTGAGTGAGATAGCTGAAGAATCCATTGAAATTTGTTCATCTTCTCAAATCAAGGATAAGGAAATGAAGAAAGTGGCAAGACACTTTCACTACTTCAGGAAAAGAGGTTTGTCTTGCCTACTTCAACTTTGGTTCGGATTTTCAAATCAAAGTCAAATCATTCGATTGGGTTATGACCCTTATTATTGGAGGGCCAAGTCCAAATTTTTGTAGACATTAGAAATATATTATTTATAATATATGTGTGTGCACACGTGTAAAAAAGAGAGAACAACTCTGAGACGGTTAGAATATCTAGTGTTATTTTATTTTGCGTATGTTTGATTGTTTATTCCGCACAATGTTCCGCTGCCAAGCACATTCTTGATTCACTAGATATGTTTTATAAGAAGTTCAGTCAACATGGTGACTTTTTTGTTTTCGTGGGCCAACTCCTAAATCTATTTAAAGTTAAGAGCACATAATGACTCAATTATCAGTGGCACGTTTGGTGATATTGAATATAAAAGAAAACTTATTTTTAAGAATGATTTAACCGGCAAAAGATTTGAGTAGAAAAGTCCCCTTCCTTTCACACTGCTAACAAATAAGATTGCAGACTTGATCTGCGCAACCCATCACAGAAGTACAGGGGCCTCTTCAGAGCAACACGCGCGTCATGTGATATGTCACTTGATGCATTAAGACTAATCGCACAACATTAAATAGTACAAAGTGTAGCCCACAATTACCATGTGACGATAAATTATTAGTTCCACATTGTGCATTTAATATTTTTCTGCCTCTTCACCTCTTTGTGACCCAAAACAAAAATCACTCAACTTCACTCATTTGAACTAAGATAAAAAATAATGATAATAATAAAATGGCATAATTACTTGTCATTTCAAATGCTATTAATTTCATATTGATGTTCTTGAACATTGATCATTTACAAATAAAAACGTGTTTCTTATCTTTGGGCGCATAAGTAGTAAATTCGAAGCAAAGATTTGAACTTAAAGGCTAGAAATTTCTTTGAAAAACACACCTACCATCATGAATCACAATTTTGTCCAGTAGATATTATAGACAAGAAATTTAATCTTCGGTGTACAAAATTTTTCTTTCTTTTGGCTAAGAATTAAGGCCTCGTTCATTAATGTGAGAAGAATCCTCTGTTACTCCTGCTGCCACAACCTTAAAAGGTTGATAACATTTTGCAAACATGTTGGTTAATGCATGTTAGCCGGTTAATCAAGGAAACAAAGCGTGTCTACTGAAATTAATCCTACAGAATTTACGTTCATCTTTCCAAACTTGGCACTAATTATTAATCTTTACTGTCTAAAATAATGAATTTTTCTTGCCCCTCCATCTCTGACAAGTGAAATGTGGTTTGAAACTGTTCTTGCTAGTTGGTATTAGCCTTCTCCTCCCTCTATCTCCAGCTATTAAAAAAATTTGCTCTGGCAAGATACAAATTGCTATGGCAATAATAGTGGCCAACACAAAATAAATATTGTGCCATGAAGGGTAGTATTGACATTTAAAAAAAATTACTCTGGCAAGATACAAATTGCTCTGGCAATAACAGTGGCCTTAAATAATAGCTCCACAATTATTTGAGAAGCAATAAATAAGATTATATATTTTATCAACAATAATAATTTGTTGCTATCAAACGTTTAAATAACAGTATGTTAGAAAAAGAACTAGGCATGTAAATTATGCCTTCCAATTATTGATATGGCAATAATTGACCAAGAAAAATATCTAGATAAACTCGATATCCAGGTTCATTTGTAAACCATACAATAATTTCAAAAGATATATGGTTATATTTATATCATTATATGGCAATAATTGATCAAGAAAATTATTTCGATTGACTTGATATACAGGTTCACTTGTAAATTATGTAGTGAATTCAAAAGATACAGACTATGATTATGTCATTATACATCATTATGATCATGTGATTTTTGTAGTTATCATCTGATTTATAAGTGAAGAATCCACAAATCAAATCTAGATAAGTATTCTCTATTGATCAGTGCCTAATTGGCCTGTGTACCTCGTAGTTTTTCAATAAAGGTTTATACATTTCAATGTACACACAAAATGTTTGTGCTGTTGATCAATAACTACCAACTTTTATCGAAAAATGAAGAAAAGGGAAGTTAATTGTTGGTACGCTTTTTGCATAACATCATCTTTTTATGTAGGAAACAATTCAGTCTATTGACTTTCCCCCCTTGAATTTGTCAGTCAGGTATTGTTTCGGACCATCTTGATAAATTAGTAATAATGATGGAGATCAATGCCTTGCCACGAATAAACTGCCAGACATAACCTTTCAGTTGACCATGTGCATCTTTCGATAGTATAAGAATTTAGTCTGGAGACAATTATCTTAAAAGTTAGGTGTTGAATATGCAAAATTGCAGGTGGATTTAGTTGTTAGTACAAGATTCAAATGCAAGTTCGCTCGCTAAGGTTCGAAAATGCCCAGAAAAAGGATCCACATTTCCAGAAAATAGAACAAATCAAGAAGTGGCATACATTAGGTCCTATTTGGTGCATCAAACATTGATTGACATATCCAAAGCTTTGAAGAACTAATGATGATTGATGCACTTCATTTGTGTCAGTTGTTATTAGCTCTTTTTTGTCAAATTGTCTCAGTATATATCTAAGTGTAATTTACCAAAGTAAAAAAATTTTCCTCCTCTGACTGATGATTACCTAAAACTAATTGGAAAAGAGATATGGAAAAGGGGAATTCACAGCTTGTTAACTTTCTTCGTGTTGGTAAATACTGAAGAAGCTTCAGAACTGTAAGTTAAACAAACTAGTGTTCACAAGAACCAGAAGTTTCAGCTGGGAATTATATAATTCTTGCCTTTATCTTGCATGGTGAAAATGAATCTTCCTGTGGAAAAAGATCTCTTAACTGCAGGACTTCTTGCTACAAAATCCAATTCCCTGCTTCTATTATTTGATTTGCTTTGTTCCTTCTGGATCCCATTGGAAGAACCAATTTCAACTCCAGATTGAGAATTCTCCTCTTCTGAGTCTTCACTGTGACCTTCATTAATTCTCAGGATATCAGCAACCAAAAGATTTCGCCGAGATGAAAATGTACCTAATGAAATTGATCTTCTAAATTGTCTTACACCCTCTTGATCACCTAATATACCATTTCTTGTTTCTGAATTTTCCAAGTCTCTGTTATCTTGGATTGAATTCTTAGGAAAGTGATCAGCAACATTGCTGACAAACAATTCTTCTTGATGAGTGCTCCTTTCTTGATCCTCTACCACAAATATTAAGTCATTTTGTCTATGAATTTCCAGGGAAGATACGTTGATGATAGAGGAAGTTTGAGCACCTGGAGCTGGAGGAGGCCCTGGTATAGCAGGATTAACATTGGCGCGGCATAGTGGACAATTTGACTGAGACTTCAACCAAGTATCAATACAAGGAAGGTGAAAAGCATGACAACATTTTGGCAACAATCTAAGATTCTCATTTTCTTGGAACTCATTTAAACAAACTGCACATTCTGTTCCTTCCACCAACCCATCACCTTTCTTATACTTAAAAACTGTTATAGACTTAATAAGTCCCTCATTTAAGCCAGCTGTAGCAACCTGCCATTGGTCATGAGCCACTTGATCATGGTGTGCTTCAAATTCTAGATTTGGATTTCTTGATCTTCTTCTTCTGCAATATATTGTGAAAATGGTATAGTAGCTCACCAGAAGAAAAGCGGTTGCCAATATACTGATGATTGCTATAATGAGAGGGGAAAATGTAGTGTCTGAATCATCATCATTTCCAAGAGGAGGAGGAGGAGGAGGAGGGAAGGTTATGTAGCACCATTGAGGACAATATATGCTGCATATTCCTTGTGAACAATCCCTATAAGAATTATAGGATGCCCAAGAATTTGGACTGCCCACTGACCCCATGCCCAAAACTCTATGTGGCCACTAAAACTTGCAAAAGCCTCTGTATGATTTTTCCATAATTCACAAGCTTATGGAAGGGGAAGGAAATGAAAAGGGGAGGAGGAATGGGAGTTGTTTGGAGAAGGGGATAGATGAGTGTATGCCAAGGGGGCTTAGAGGGTAAGGGAAGTAAAGTAGAGGAGGAGGTGGATATTGAGTTGTCCTCCTCCCTATTCTTCTTTTAGGAGTGGCTTTAGTCTCCTTATCTTCTTCTCTTTATTTTCTTGGCTTTACTTATAGGCTTTCTTCTTCTTCTTCTTCTTCTTTTTTCCTCCCTCCCTCCATATGATAGTTTGTTGGTTGGTTGGTTGGTTGGTTGGTTTTTTGATGAAAATGATTAATCAACACCTTGTTGCCGTCCAAGTTAGCTGATGAATGTGGATATGTGGAGTGCACCACACCTCCAAACCACAACAACACCAACAAAAACAAAAGTGTTGGTTGTCCCACTCAAGAAAGTGACACAAAGATTGTTGCACAATCACACAATGAAAAGCATAGTTAAACACTTATCTTTGTTTATTTTCTCTTGGCTCAGAACTACTGGGATTCATCAAGATTCATAATTGAGGGAACATATTATTTAATAGACTGGTTTACTTTAGAATGTACAAGTTATTTGTTTGCTTTAGAATGTACAAATTCTTGGAAAAAGAACTTGATGCTGTATCCACTATAATGTTCTTAAATGAATTGTTTTCTTTTCCTCGTTCAATTTGTCACACCCTCCCAAAGTTCAGAACTCAATTCTACTAAAAGAAATGGAAGCTTGTACTTTACAAAAAGGCATCACTTTTATTGGCCAGTCAAGCATTGCCGCACATGGCCTAAATGAAATTGGAGGAAGTCAGTCTGACTTGCAATTTTTATCCTACTTCAAGAGATAGCTTGTCTCGTTTCATTTTGGGATTTGCATTGGAAGAAGATGCTTTATCTGCATCCCTATTTTGAATTATTTTTATTAGGTTATTTGTACAAAAGAATAACTCTCTACGTCTATGTAATCCCAGTAAATAACTGTTTCTTTATCTTAGATTGATCTTGTACTAAGACTCCAAGCGTGAATTCCATCCATTTCACCCCTTATGTGGCGGCATATCTTTTGTAGAAGAGAAGTGATAAAGAGGGTTCACCTGTCATATAGCAGTGTTCTACAAGAGTAAGCATTTTTTTGGTGAATGGCAGTCCTCTTCCTTTGTAGAAGTGTGACCAAAACAATGACGTGCTGCTAGCTGCTAGATTGGCAGCGTAGAGCACAAAACATTGAACAGAAGATCTGAATCCTAATTGTAATGGCCACAAAAAGTATTTGAAATACAGCAATATAAAATTGTGCATATAGGTAAAAAAAAAAAAAAAAACAAACGTTTACTTTCGCAATTATATAAACAAAATGGTTTATAGAAAAAATAAGAATCACATATAATAAAAGGCATCTATTACGGTCATATTTATATAGTAATGCACATTTGTGAAGATAAGAACTTTTTACTTTCACAATTACATAAAACAAAAGCGCCAAGAGGAAAAGAAAGCAGGTGTTATAATAGAAGTAGCCATATGATCCCAGGTTCACATGTATACACCAAAGCTCATAAAGTTGAAAATCATCGGCACATTACACTTGTAAGATTACTTTATGTTTGACTAATCATCGCTATCCCATTATAGGTGCATCCACCTACTTTGTGATTTATGCAAAATAGAAAAATAGTAATTGTGGATACTTATTGAAAAATTGCTCATGAAATGGTTGAATCAGACAATTGTGTGTTGCTACACCTAATCCCTTCTGTTGGGATAAATTTTTCTGTTCAGATAATGGCATTGTGCTCTATTTCCGTTCAACAGTCATTAAGGAAAAAGTCCTTGTAACAACTAGACGAAACAGAACTAACACTCAAGAGAGAGAATTTTGGCACACTAGCTTTGAATTGGATGTATTTTGTGTGTCTGTCTGTGTATCTATGTATATACAAAGAGAGAGATTTGTTTGTGGGAAAATACAAATCAAACATGCAATCCACAATTATACATTAAAAATAACTCTCTAAAGAACGAAAGTGAGAAAAAATTTAGTTTTATTATTAACTCATGCAAACTAGTATACAAGAACGCGTGCATCTTATTGTTCTCACTTCTTCCATTCCCTACAAAGAATAACATATAGCTACAGAAAATGTACTCCTATAAGAATTCACGCTCTTCCCTTCCTTTTCTCATCCAGTGCCTGCTTGATGAAATAAAAAGGGAAAAAGATCAACATATAGGGAGACATGAATTCCAAACAACAACTTCACAACTGAATCACAAACTTTTATGCACAAATTTAAATTTGCCAAGGAACCAAAAAGACTAGTAACGCACAAAAATATAATGTCCAAAGAAATAAAGGATTCTGGTGGGATCCTATCAATTTGCTCCAAGGATACTAAACTCAAGGCCTCGGTCTCTTGCTGAGAAAAAAACTCACGTCCTCATTAGTAGCATGGTACGGGCATACAGCAGAGACAGATGAAACTTAGTGGGGTCAGCGACTAAGTTTTGAGTAACCAATACATGTTAATCAGAGATAATGAGTAGGTCACTATTTGTTCAAGCATTTAGTCATTGACCAAATAAGAGACATTCCCAGAATAGAGATTGATAATAAATTATTGCCATGTCGGTTTCATTTTCTATTAAGTAAATGGATTTCTAAGAAGATTTTGGCGTTTGAAACAGCATGTTATTAAATGTTATACATGTTGTTGCTTAAATCTAATGTTAGATATTGACAATGTGGAATGTCTCAAACATTTAAAGAGTCACATCCTTTCGCTTGATATCCCCTATATGCTGGACTTTAAACAAGGACCTTATTATTGATGGATACTAACTTCTCCATTTCTTTCACCAGGAACAAGGAAGGAAGAGGAAACCAGCTTAATATTCCCCTTGTTTAAACAAAAAAGTCCCCTCTCCTGTGGAATGTCTGGTTTTGACCCATAGCTACTACCAAGAGGGTTAACCAACGGCAATAACTCACCAGTGGAGGTCCAAACCCATCCAGACGGTGCCTGGTTCATGCGCTACCTCAGGCAGGTTTAAACTTGTGACCTTGTGGACATGTAAACCAGCACCGAACAACTAGGCTACTACCATTTTGGTAGTTTTCATGGATGCCAAGTGATGTTACTAACAATAGAAATGCCATTTGATAAAAGGGAGTATCTAGGTTCCAAACCTGAGGTTTATGCATATATTCTATCACAGATCAGTAACAGAAGCTTGTTTTATGCACTTAAAGATTGAAGCTGAAACATTATGATGTTTGCCCCACTGCTGACCCGTTTTGTTCAAAGTAATGTATGGCATATAACAATTAGAAACTCTTTCAGTCTACCTGAGATCTGGAATCTAAAAGATGAGAGAAATAACCTGCTTCGAGCTATTTCATATCAAGACAGATATATAATAGTGTCTCCGCATTCATTCAAGTTCCTGACACACTGACAATTTGATGTCTATAGCAGAAAACATTAAACAGTATTCCTGGTTAGTGTCAACTTTATGTCCTAGTGCTTATCGATTTAATATTCATTTTATACAAGGCCAATCAATGATGAATTGTGCCGCATACTCTACATCTAGTCTTTGAGAAAAGCAGAGTATCTTAACATGCAGGATTCCAGGGTTATTATTGCCACACTCCATTGCTAAATCTGCAACGCTGAGACCCCAGGAATATCAAAGGGGTGTTGTGCAAAGAAAGATACCAATACTATGGCATGCCCTATCTGGTGAATTGCATAAAAGGCCTTGCAGTTCTAGCTGAGAACCCAGCCCAAATTTACAAGCCTCTTACTGATAGAAGTTTAAAGCTTGAAAGGGCTTTAGCATCAGGATAATAGCATTATTATGTGTGCCAAGAAAAGACCATTTTCATATTAGTTTATGTTAAGAAACATAATCCCTCATCTAGATTCCACGGAATTCCAACTAATTAATAAAATTCATGGTTCACCCTACTTATTGCCAATTGGTTTTGAAATGGAAGCCCAGGTCCTTTAACATTATGCCTTGCATGGAGCTCCTCATAGGTTCGAGTTGAGCAAATCATTCCAACTTTACAAGCATTTCATTAACAGTAGTTTACATAGCCTGCATTTACTTATAAAAATCTCTTCTATTGTTCTCAATTGCACAGGATGACAGAACCGGAAGAAGATTAAAAGAAAAGACAGACAAAAATGCACACTTCTTTTTTATCCTTATCTCTTGCAATGAGAACTAAAACTAAAAGTACCCCTCGAGTCAACTGAATCCTATTTCCACCAGAGTTAGCTCACTAGGAGGTTTGCCATTCTAGTGTTCCAAATGTTCTCATATTTGGAGAGATGAATGTAGAGCAGCTGCTCTCTAGCAAATTTAAAATACCAATATATGGAACCTGGAATGCCATTTATTTCTTTCTCTTCCACTTCTTCGTAAAGGTTTTCTTAGTTTGGATAGACCATAAATCTATAACTTTTAGGAACCAAAATATGTGATTTTTTATAATTAGACTGGTAAAATTCCAAGCCAATCCCCTAACCATCATAATAAGCTTTTTGAAAAAGATTTTTTTTTTCTTACTTCTCCTTGTGACACTTTACTACTATTTCTAACAAGATAAAATTGTTACGAGATCAACACGACTTCGTAAGCATAGTTTACATTATCCTGATTCCAGAGCAAACAACAGCAAAATGTTAACTCACCATCCAAAAAAATATGTAGGAAACCAATTATTGTTGTAACACAGGAAGATAAATTAGCTAACGAGAGAAAATGAAAAATCACCTCATCTCAAACAAAGGAAAAAAGAAAGAAATACATTACACGAATATCCGAATGATATAAATCATATAATATGCAGACAAGAGTACCTTGCTTTGGAAGATTCTGATGGTCAATACAAGTGCATCACGCATTCTGAAAGACAGCAATGGCATCAAATGAGGGATGCTAATACGCTGGTTTGAAACCAGAACATGCGCAATCAAGCATTGTCTACAGTTTACTAGAGCTATTACAGCTATTATAGACTATTAATTCAATAACAAATGTATCAAAGAAAGAAAAATTTTGCAGAAATTATTCCTTTCATAATAATTAAGCACAGGGGGAAAAAAGAAAAATTAAGTCTGCACTTTAAAAATTGGAATGATGAAACCCATATCAGATGATTAGTAATGTGAAAAAGAAAGCACAACTTCTGCCTCTCTAACGAGAAAGCAAAACCATTCCAGAGGTAGAAACTCAGAACCTCTTATGAGATGACATGGCTAAGGCCCAAAGCTCAGAGCAGTAGCTGTTCTACACATGCACATCCTTTGCTCAATCCTTGTAACCAGGAATCTGACTTTAAGCTATCTTAAATCACTTAAGAATTTAACACTGCATGGTAACAGCCTTTAGGTTTCTATCCAAATGTTGATAGACCAGCTCCAAACCAGTGCAGGCACTGGCCCTCCAAATAGAAAATCAAAAGAAGATGCTTGTGATGCAATATTCTTCCGAAACATAAACACATCAAATATAATTCTTTACAAAAACTATGCAAATCTCTCCACAAAGCCTCTAACCAAAGGATGTTATTTATTGCTTTTTTCTTCAAGCATGTCGCATTCATTCACCACATGAACATTTTCAGAAATTTATTTCACAGAAAAATAGGCATAAAAATGGCAAAGGCTTCTTCCATACATTCAGTGCACTGGATGGACAGTAGCGTGTCCCCAGTTAGACTTTTCCAATGAAGTTCAATTATGAAAGACAACTTTCTTATTGACAAAATTCAAGAAAGAACATCAATAACCTAATATCAAAGGTAACGTATCCACCAATGCCATGCATGATCACATATAAAGGTTCGTATAGGGCAAGTTAGAAATTAATAGTGAGGCATTACCTGACATCATTGTTTGTGCTGAAACAATGTGAAGAACCATCAGAACATGTTAATACAAACTGAGTTGACAGCCCATTAGGAATTTTTATCTGCAGACAGCAAAAGAGAGATGCTGTTAATCTATCTATCAAAGGGACATGTTTGACACTATTTATCAGCCCATAACTTTAATAATCACAAGATCAAAAAGCATAATGAGGTGTCTCTAGTCTATGATGGCCTTCATCGACACAGTTCTTAATGGTATAGCTCCTCTGCAAAAATCAACCTATCAAACTTGCATTTGATGGACCTCCACACCACTAGCTTTCAATATTGGACCAAAATAAACTGAAGAACAATATTAATGAATATGCATACTTTTTTCTGGATTTGCAAAGTTATGACAAATAACTTCTGAAAAGTCCTTAAAACAGTCCTCCAGTGAAATGGAAGGGAGGATTGAGCTGAGGAAACAAATCAATCTTGGGATGTAATTATCACATGTAGCAACTATAAATGCATGGAATCATGAGGACATTGCCATATGTGCTAATAGAACTTCTTCCCTTTTCATCTAATTGCTTAAAAAAGCAAATTACTACCACCAAAAAAAGTTCTTCAATTTACTCGAATTCCTTAGGTCAAATGTTTAACCAGAGGCAAACAATACCCATGGAGAGTTACAGCTTCATTATTATTCAAAGTAACACAAAGTAAAGAGCATACCAACAAGTCTCTGGAAAATTTCTCTGCAATTTCAACAGCTTGCTTTTTTTGAACCTTAACTTGGAAACTAGATCGTCTAAGAAATATTGTCGCTGGCTCCCAATTGTCAGGAGAATCTATCTGTTTCACATGGGAGGAAAAATGCTACTATGTGAGAGCATTAGAAAAAGAAAAACAGAATTGCTCACAACAACAAAAGTAGTCAATATTTAGCACTCTTCTGAATAAATTCTTATTTAATATATGAGGCACATAATCAACTGCAACACAATGTTCACAACGCCTGAATATCTACTATAATCAAATTGATTTTTTTAATCTTCTTTTGAGACACTAAATTTTCCTGATTCTGTAATTTCAATAATTTTGCAGTTTCTCTCTAATGCATGCAAAAACTAAAGAGAGGAAAATTCCACTCCAACCATCACTGACCTCTCACTCTGTATAAGCCGCCTTTAACTCCAAGACAAGTGGGTAACCATTTATAAGATCTAAAAATACCTAATCCATGGGATAGACAAATCTTGGACTCCTCAAGGATGCAATCATGCTTTTAGTTTAATATCTCAACAGAGAATCAAAGGAATGGAAGAATGTTTCTTGCAAAATTGAACTTCAAATGAAACCTTGTATTTTGATTTTTATTTGTCACAAATGTTCAGATTAATCGAACAAGAAAATTCTGGTCAGGCACAAACACCCAGTGTTTACTAAAAGGTGGCAAATAATATTCATAACAATGATAAATATTTCTAATTGCTTACTACAGCTCAACCTAATCCTGATATCAATGAAACATCCACAAACTCACTAGAAATAGCATCTAATCAAATAAGATCAAGCAACTATTAAAAACTATTGCTAATTTTATGCATCCTTTGAATTACCATTGATGAACCAACTGTCAGAAGATTCAATTGTCAATCAATCACCCTGATCTAGCTATCAATCAATCCCCTTGATTTAGCTATCAATCAATCCCCTTGATTTAGCTGTCAATCAATCACCTTAATTTAGTTAACTTATTTGTTAATATAATTAATGTATTTTATGTGCTTTCCTAGTTAGATAGTTAATTAAATATGTTAATGTATATCTGTAGTCTATCAATTAGTCAATTAGCATAATTAGGGATTTTCTTATTGTAAAACTAGTCTAGGTTCATTGTAACAGTTGTCTAGATTCATCTTGTACTAAGCCTATAAATATAGGCCTAATTTCACAATAAGAAGAACACAAGTTCAATTTCTCAAAATTCTGTGTGTTTAACACCAACAAACTAGCATCAACAGCCCAGAAAATTAGATCCAAATAAGATATGGGATGTGTAACAAGTAAATCTACTTCAAGCTAATGAAGCTACAGATCAAACATATATCGTGGGCACTTAAAAAGAAAATTTCAAATTAAAAAAAAGAAAATTTCAAATTAAATCAAACCTACAAGCATTAGAACATTAAATGTTGCTTGGCCATTTGCAATATGGGTGTCTATCTCCAGTTGCATATCAGGATCTGCAAATGCCAATGAGACACTCATCAACAAATACTACAAATAGAACAGCAAGCGAGCAAAAACATATTGGTACTGATTTAATTTAACAAATATCCACAATCCACTTGCCAAAGAGTTAAGCCTACAAAGATTAAGCAGCTGAAAGTAACTAGAAAAAACAAATATTTATCTGCAAAGCAAACTTATGTACTTCTAGATAAATAGCAAACCCTCATAAATACTATGCAACTTCATCTGATTTCAATAGTGAAATCGATAAGATAAAAGTTAAGGATTCAATAGAAAACTCGCTAAATATTTATCCTTGACCGGAAAAGACAAAACAGAAATACAAGTCACAAAAGAATAATTGATTTCTCTGGGAGGTAAAGCATATTTTGCTTCTTTTGGAAGAATTAAAATCACGTTTTGAAGAGGTTCAGGGCCCTTAAGTGTCCTTTTATTTCATTAAAACTAGTGACTGAGACACTCTGAGTGTGCTTAAAGAGAGGGACAATGCAATGGTAGCTAAATTGTTAAAATTATCGTTATTAGAATATTAACTTTTTTAATTTATAACATCAATATTACTGTAAAGGGTTTTTTTGAAAAATTATTGAAATTAACATTACACCAAACCTCTCTTTAGGCTTTAAAATAGTATTAGTAAGATTCACTTTGCAGATGGAGTTGCTGTGTAGCTCACATTCTTTTGCTATTGGTAATATTCAATCAACTAAAACATTGAGAACATTAAGTGCGAGGTGCATAAACGTGGATACATAAGCACGGTCATAGGTGTTATCTTTGCATTAGGTTTTTTTGACAATTATGCCATCCATTATTGGGGTAAAAATGGGAGTTCAAAAAGTGACAAAAAAATATGAACATCAAAACCACATCTGCAGCTTTATATATAGCAAGATAAGATAAGATGGTGCTTTGGAAACTCTGGGATAATGTGTCGTAGAGATTTGTACTGCTCAAATAGTTAAGTAATTTAGGCAGGTCCTAATACAGTTGGTCCTGACAGCTAAATGAGATAAAGAACTGCAATTGCGGCACCTCTCATGCTCCAATGCTGTGGATAGATGAACGCTCTGCCTCTCATTCACAGCTGTTAACTTTCTAGTTACCACTGCTAATCCATCACAATTCAAGAGTATAATTTGTTCTTTGATGAGTATCCCAAAAGTGAAACTGAGGCCATGAAGTTCATATTGTCAACGAATTTTTATGGGAACTAGAACAAGAACCAAAAGAATTGGCCAGTACTGTTTATTGCATTTTGTAGGTTCGTATTTTTTACTAATTAATTGGTTGAATCCAGTTAACTTTAGTTTACACAAACTTCAGTAGCTTTTTTTTTTTTTTTCCCTGTTAGATATAAAGCCTATAAATACAGGCTTCTCCAACCAACTAGGTTCTATCTACTGTCTCTTTAGATTAGCAATTAGACCAAAATAAAGAGTCGAATAAATCATCTTGCAGCTGTCCTGCGTCTAATGTATCTGCCTGTCTAACCTCTTTGTAACAGGTACGGTAAATATCATAGTCATAAACAGTGAAAAAGAAACTACATTTGAACCAACAATATTAAATATACTCCAAAAACAAGTCAATTTGAATAGACCATTTTAACTTTTATAATGCAATCTCACATAGTTTCCATATATTTGTCCTCTTACACGGTTTCATATTTTCTTAAGAAAAAAAAAAAAAAAAGACCTTCTTGTAACGGTGGCAGGTTCAGAAAGGACCCCCTCCCAGTTTATTAGCTTTCAATAGAAATAGGGGGACATAATACGCCACACCTCTGCCAGTGAGCATCTTGAGTTCAAATTCTTGATGCTCTTTCTTGAAGAACACAGCTTATACTGAACAAGCTCAAAGGATATGAAGAATCACAGTAAGCTATAAAACTATCTCTCAGTCAATGCCTGCTAGAAAAAAGAGGAGGGGCCAGAGTCGACCTTTCTTTTTTTTTTTTTATAGATATATATTAGGATAAAAGATTCTACATGTAAATTATGCCAAAACACCATTTGGGGATTAAAAACCTTCTGGTTCACCAGACATATGAGGACATCTGGCTGAAAAATTAAGAACAATAATATCTTGGGAAACTAAAATTTTGAAATATAATCAGCCAAACATATAATAAAACTGCTGTGTTCAAGTTTCAATATTTCAAGCATCAATTAAATTTTTGCAATTTTCAATTAAAACAACAAGACTTACCACATGTTATTTTGTTCTGATCGTTTGCAAATCGCCTGACAAGATCTCCCTAATAAGAGCAAGCATTACAAACGTGTCAACAAGACAACAAAGTCACTGACTTGCAAGAGGTGTATATACATGCATGAACCATTATATACATCAAGAATTAGGAATAATCAAAGGAATAATTTCCCAAATGATCAAATGTGACAAGTTCCCTTTTTCAGTAGAGAATGGCCAAATTCACTAGAGAAGCATGGAAATACAGACCAACTCAAAAGCAGAGTTTGACAGTTAGGACAATAAATTCCATTCTTACCTGGTGCCCATTGTCATCCATTGGTATGCACTCTACAGCTATGACTTTATCAACATCATCAGCTGTGACTACATATTCTGGATTGGTAGCTCCTGATTAGAAACATAACCACATATGTAAGAAAATATCTACAATGCGAGTGTGAAATATACAAGAGAGGAAAAAGAAAAATGCTATAAAAATACTGCCTAGTAAAATGTATTAAACAAGAAAAATTTTAATTGAAAAAATGATAATTACCCTCAATGTACTGCCTAGTGCCATCTGGATAATGACGAACCCACTGGTGCACAGCCAAATGTTGAAAAAAAGAAATTTAAAACTAAAACAAGTAACTCCACAGAAGAGTTGACATCATACATATAACCTTGGGTGATGTTTACCTGAAACATACAGAGAGAAGTTCCACGCACAGGATATCCACAGCCTAAGAGTTTTCCTCCTGGTTTAGCATCTCCAATAATTTGAAAACCTTCTATCCCAGGACCCTCTCCTAGTGGCAAAACTAAAATTAAACTTTTCGGGAGCTAAATTATTGGGCTTAAAAATTGGAAAATACGTTACCTTCTGAAGTTACAGAACCAACTCTGTCATGCCTCACAGGAGAGTGGTAAAACTGATCATTAGCCATTTCCTCTGATCTCATATTTATACCACTTCTGTCAAATATATTATCTACCTCAGGATCTACAACAGCCCTGCGACTTTGTCTGTCAGAATATTTATAAAATAGAAAATGCAAGAAAACAAAGAATCAGGAAAAATGCATGATTCGCAAGCTGGCTCAAAAGAGCAACATGAAACAAGAAACTGAGTCCTGAACCAAACATCATGTTGTAAATGTATCAAATGTTGTTTGCAAACCTAGGTTTTAATAACCAAACAGTTATTTGACAATTTTTTCTGCTTTCCAGTCAAAATGCATCCAAATAAAAACAATTAATTGCACAAAATGAAGCGGCAAGAGTATCCAACGATTTTGGGAAAAACCATAGTATTTTTCAAGCTACAGCTTCTTCTTTTTTGATTTGGCATTTCAATTTAAGATATGTGTAGGGAGACGCCAAAGCTCGTCTACGAGATGTCTAAATAGCGGGTGACCAAGACTTAATTTAATCTAAATAGAAAAGTCATAGCTTAAATGAGCATAATCTAATTTCTTGATGTTTAAAGAAGCAAAATCCAGCTCGTCCAACAGACATGATTCGTCAATCATCCTCAGCATGCAGGCATAAAAGTACCCATATTTTGGCCCATCATATAAAAATCACATGAGATAATGTTAAACATTAACAATGCAAACTATAAGAATATATGAAGATTTAGATTGTTCATGAATAACTCTGCTCAAGTTATTAAAAAAGGTACATTAAAAGAATGTAATCCTGCTGTAATTCTAGTGGCTAAGAAATACATATCTCAAGTCATAATCTCTTGCTGCCTCCAAAAATAAGTAAAATTACTATCATAGTCACCAACAGCTAACCTTGGTTACCATAAACTAGTTAACAAACTGCTGTATCACAACCGTTAAACGACCATTAAAACTTTAACATTATTTCAGTTATAAATTGAAAATCTTTATTACATCATTTATTTCTACTTTTTCAAGGTTTTCCCGATATACATTTAAGCATAACATATGCTGTATCTGATAATTTTCCGCCTCTTACTATTTAAGGAAAGCATCACCTATAACTAATGGTTTTTCTTTTCCAACTGTAGGAGGATTTTAAAAAGCAAACGTTATATTTAGTTTCCATCCCAACAATGCATAAATGTTTGCTATGCCTACATAGTTTGTGATAATTTTCTGACAATAGAAATATTAGTGCAACAACTGTTGAATGTTAAAGGGAAATCTCCATGGTGTTAGGTCCTAAATTTACCAATCAATAAGCATACCCAAAAAAAAAAAAAGCAAGCCGGCAAAAGAACTTCTATAGAATGCAATTAACAACAATATATTAACATATTCCTACCAATATGATAAGTTTGCAAGATACCAGACAAACCTATCATCATCAGATGAATGCCTTAATTGATTAGCTGCACCAAATGACTGATATGTTTGATGATTAGGAATCATACTTCCCGTTTGTGGATGACCATTATCTGGTATATACCTTGGCACACCATCAGCAGGATCCATATGGCGTCTGTCTAGATAATGGTTAGGAAGGGCAGATCCCCCCTGACCCTTCAAAATGAAGAATGTGCAAAGAAGAAAATTATTTTCTTTAGTGAGACAAATATCAGCAGCAATGACCTATAGTGATTGTAATTTGTTAAAGCAAAGACATAATATAAGGAATAGAACTCCCATTACCGTGGAACTGTTTGGAAGTTGATCAATAATGTGGCCAGTCCTGGGATTTTGCATATTATGAGTTCCACTTTCAGCATGATTTCTAGCTATAAAATTTAGCTCTTCAATTCTATCCTGTGCCCAAGAGACATATGTAGTTAAACACTTGCCCTAACCCTTAGCCCATAGTCTCCTTATTTAGAAGGTTAAACTTTATTATAAGATGGTATACTTTCAAGAGAAGATACCCATTTGTGTAACAATAATTTTCAGAACAACAGTTTCAACCGGGAACTGTAGCAAGCCACAATACATTCAAGCGAGGGGAAAACTAAAAATATGTGTAACAAAAGGAGAATGGAAACAATATAAAAGATGCTACTAAAAGTCCTTAATGAAGACAACTTTTGATGGCAAGAGGGACAAAATCTGCCTATGTTTTGCCTAACGGCTTATAAAAGTTCTTCACTGAGATTTTTGGACAAAAAACAAGTAGAGAAAGGGTAGCATTGTAAAGCCATATTTTTCAGCAAATGAGAAGTTGAAGACAAATTAAAATATCTCTTCCTTCTTAACATCTGGTCTATACCCTAAGCCATAAGAATAAGCTTTTCATGTTGTTGTCCAATAAAACTGCCTATACTCTCAAATATAGATAGCAAAAGTTCATAAAATTACATCACCCCTTAGTGGCAAATTAAAATTGAAAGTAACTCCTATAAACAAGAACCTTACATGTGAAGTTTTGATCTTCAACTGCAGTTGATCATGCAAATGCTGCAAAAATTGAACATAAGCAAGATTGCAACAAATTTATAACACGTACATAACTTATTTATAATTATATAAGCAGCATCTCTTTTACTAATTATGCATATCTCACATAGATCAACATTTCCTCAATACATAAGAAAATCCAATCAAGCAAACATTAAACCCTTCCTGAAAGTTCTTATTCCTTTTATGATAAAAAGCATGCAGGTAATTCATGTACCACAAATCAGTTGTGTTAATAAACAAAATTCCACATTGGGATTCCAAGGAAAACTAAAATAGTTAATAAAGTTCAGGTGTCACTCCACACATTGCCAATTGGTTTTGGGATGAAAATTCAATTTCATTACCATGGTATCAGATCTAAGACTTGGACACAATTCCACAGTTCCACATGCTACTTGATTCCTTTGTTTCATGAGCTCCTGTTAAGCCCGTTTTAGTGTTTGTCATGCATTCCTGTGAAGTCTATTCAGTTTTTCATAGGCTCTCGTCATTCCCGAATCAAGTGTGAAAGGAATATTAGAAAAAAGTAATCTCATCAATATCCTAAAGAATTTTAAACTAGTTAATAAAGTTTATAGGATATTCCACCCATTGCCAATTCATTTTGGTTGGAAACCCAAATTCATTTAACAAATTGGCAGCATTACGAGGCACAAAATATGTAAAATTTGAAGTAATTTCTGTAAACCAAGATCTTCCTTGTACATAAGTCTAAGAATAAATTCTGCAAGCCAATTTAGCAAAGCCACCACATGTAGCGACAATTGCCACCCAAATCAAATAACTAGCTTAACTCTCATTTTTCCACAAGACTTATTTCCTATTTAAATTCTTGGACAACTATGCGTTGCTGAAATAGAACTCTTATATGGTCCCTTAGCTCTATCACTCACATGGTTATGATTTAGAAATAGTTTTATACACCGTAGCTACAAAAACAATCCCATATAAATTTGTTGGTTACTAATAGGAATGATATATTTTGATCAAGATCAATAGAGCTTCAAAATTCCTACAGGGCTGCAATAACAATTGAAAAAGGCAGAAAATTAATATACAAATAAATATTAGAAACAGCTAAAATCATACATAAGGAGGGAGCAAAACAGATGCAGGATGTGCGAGTAGAGGCAGAAACACTAACCCCTACTTTACGTTAAAATGATGAAGATTCTTTAAACTAAAATCATGATTTGACAATCAGGACTATTTTGGTGTTCAGGCATGATTTCAATTTTAATAGGTGCTCATGGATCTTGATCAACTTATTTTGTTAAGTCTATTCACATTATTCTAGAATAACCTTGGAATTAGATTCATGTACCTTATCAAGACTGCTAGTCCTATCAATAGTCTGAGTAGTTTTATGGTAATCTTCATTTGTCTTTAAATGCTTATAAAGCAACCAACTATGGCAGTGAAGTCAAAGTAAAAAGTTCAGATTTGTCTGATTTTCTTTACCTTCCAAGTTTAAGTGTATCCTAATCTCTATCCTGATTTCTTCTATTCTTCCTTTCATCTGCTTAATTTGGTAAGCTTTCAAAGTACTATTTCCATCACTGAAGCACTAAACCTTATCCTTTCCAGTCTAGTTAATCCAATACAATCACTAACCTAAACCACAAGGCCAGCACTCCATTTTTGACAGCCTTTGATTACATGCTTCAAAAGCCTTCCACCAATCCTTTGCCTCATCCATCCCAAAAACCTTCTCCATAAATTAAATAAATAACAATTTTCTTAACTGGCATAACAAGAGCTATGGAAAACTTATTCGACCTTTCTTTGTTGTCAATGCTTAATGCTAATTTGTTGGGCTTCTTCTGCTAATTTTTGCAGAAGCATTCCTGCAAGCCAAACCAACCAATTAATGACTGTATTTCAGATGAACATCATTATCAACATTAAAAGTACTACTATCTTACTTTGCATGCTGTCAGCATCATCACTTTCAGCCTGCAAGCTCATTCTAATACTTCAAACTAAGAACCGGCTTTCCAGCAAGGGACAGAAATGTTGCCACGACCAGCAGCAACAGCTGCCAATAATATGCCACATGCAGCATTTTCCCACCTCCTGTCCATCCACTAGCTATGTTTGTCACACCCCGGGCCCGTAGGTTCAGAGCACAACCAAAGTCTCAGAAACCAAGTCCAACTATTTGGGCTCCGTCCTCGCTAGCCCAAAATGGATATCTCAAGTTAGACTTGAGTGCTTGGGCTCAACTTATACATTCGTCTAAGTTACTTGACTTTTTCGATGTGGGATGGGGCATTACACTCACATCTCCTTATAGGCTTTGCGTCCTCGCAAAGCCCAATCCATACATACGTGATTTGGACTATCCACTCAATTGTGTCGGACATGCATGCATACTTAACTCCCCCATTTTCTTGTGTAGTCCAGTCTAATACTATAGGCTCAGTCTCACCCCATGCGAAAACCATAAAAAGTTCGCTCTAATACCATTCTGTCATGTCTTGGGCCCGCAGGCTTAGCACGTGACCAACGTCTCAGCAGCCAAGTCTAACTTTTGGACTCCGTCCTTATTAGTCTAAAATGGATATCCCAAATTGGACTTGAGTGCTTAGACTCAACTTATACATTGGTCTAAATTACTTGACTTTTCCAATGTGGAACGGAGACATTCACCCCTCCTTATTAGGCTTTGTGTCCTCGCAAAGCCCAATCCATACAATGCGTGATTTGGATTGTCCACTCAGTTGTGTCAGACATGCATGTATACTTAGTTTCTCCACTTTCTTGCGTAGTCCGGCCCAATATCATAGGCCCAATCCCACTCCGTGCAGAGACAACATGAGGTTTGCTCTGACACTATTCTGTCACGCCCCGTCTCAGCAGCCAAATCCAACTATTTGGACTCCATCCTTGCTAGCTCAAAATAGATAATCCAAGTTGGATTTGAGTGCTTAGGCTGAACTTATACATTGGTCTAAGTTATTTGACTTTTCCAATATGGGACGGGGTCTTACAGTTACCCCTCCTTATTAGGCTTTGCGACATACATGCGTGACTCAAATTGTCCACTCAGTTGTGTCAGACATGCACGCGTAATTAGTTTCTCCGCTTCCTCGAGTAGTCCGGTACAATACCATTGGGCCAATCTTACCCCGTGCAAAGATCACATAAGGTTCGCTCAGATACCATTTTGTTATGCCTCAGGCCCGCACCCCGTGCAGAGACCACACGAGATTCCCTCTGATACCATTTTGTTATGCCTCAAGCCCGCAGGCCCAATGCGCAATCAAGGTCTCAACAGCCAAGTCCAACTTTTGGATTCCGTCCTCGCTAGCCTATAATGAATAACCCAAGTTGGACTTGAGTGTTTAGGTTCAACTTATACATTAGTTTAAGTTGCTTGACTTTTCCAATATAGGACGGGATATTACAATGTTTCTTAAGTAAAGACCAACTGAAGTCCTTCCTCATGAAATGTCTCATGTTGTCACAATGATTAGGCTTACATAGACATACAGCAAAGATACTCATTTGCGATCCACCAAGCGGAAGATAGTTGAACAAAACCAAGATGATAATTTTAGACCTACTTCGAAATTTGTAGTAAAAAAAAGGTCTGTTTTCAGTTATAGTTAAGATTGAAAGATCTAGAAGATTCACTTAAATTTTCATGCGATAAAAAGCAACTTACCATAATGCTTATATTTATTGTAATAACAAAGTTAAACATTCATCCATCATAATTGTTATTATGAATTGCAACTCTTCTTCGAACTTTCAAAAATAACTGGTGATAGAATGCTCAATTCAATAAATTACTCTGCTCTCTAACAGCTTTAGCTCGTTCAAAAAAATTGGAAATCAGTTTTATACAAATTTAAGGCTAAATATTAATTACAGATGAATTTCCTGGAATTCAACCATCAAAGAGAGAGCTTCAACAAAAAGAATGATTTCTTAAACCAGGATACAGTTCTATCACAAATAAACTAAGAATCTGAAATGTTACATCAGGTCAAGTAAAGCACATAACCACATAGTGTTAGATGTATTACCACATTCTAGACAGTCCATACCTTGATACTGTTGGTAAGAGCAAATGCACTAGTAACACGAGGCCAGATGCCATATTCAGCCAGCAACCCCAGCATTGATGACATGAAGATGTATTTCTCATCCTCTGCAATCTGAAGCCATAAATCTTTAAGAAACACAATCCTCAAAGATAGAAAGATATTTGAAAACAAAATGCAGAACACATACTTAGAAAGGGCTGAAAGGAACTTCAGACACCAGCACGAGATCGTAGTGGTTTTTCAGAATTCTAAATATATGGCATCTAACAAAACCATACAAGTGCAATTGAAACTTTTAAGGATACGCATACCATGTGCAATATCTACAAATGAACTCAATTCTGATTTGAAAACTAATGGCTTCATCAAGGTTCAGGGCTTTTCTGCACTAACAGATAAGTTGAGTGTAGTGTACAACTAGTGCATACAAGCAGAGTGAAACTGGTCTCCTATTTAGACATCCAAGAAGAAAAACTAAGTGCCTTTTCTGTATGTGAAGATTTCACAGAGCATGGAGACATCCTAGAAGAAAACTTAAATGTCCTTTCTGTATGTGAAGATTTCACAGAGCATCCAAGCGCAAAAATGTAGATTGAACAGAAATTTCTTTACTCCATGATCCAGAACTATGTCAGGTCAACTGGCTTCAAAATAACATATGCCTGACTGTCCATATATTCCTTATTTCCTCTTTATGTAGAAGCATTCAAATTCTGATTCTTCTTATTCAAGATAATTAGACACTATTTCTCTACATATAAATACAGACTTGGAAAAACTTCAATCACAGATTGTCTCAATTTCCAAACAGATTCTGTCCAAATTTTAAAAAGCATAGGTTTCGGCTCTCTATTTGAAATTCTACTCTTCCTCTTTGAGGATCCTTGCCAAGAATGTACTCCCTCAGGAATTAAATGTCTTATTTTTCATTTGAATGATTTCCTCATAATGCTAACTGCACTAAAAATTTTCCCACAATTCATGGTACCAAATTTGATGGTACTACTACAATTTAACATAATGGACACAGAAGAATCCACCTCATGTAATTCCAGATATATTAATAATTGCAGCACATGTTTCTATAAAAGGTAGTAATCAGGGAGGGAATTACTACTAGGAAAAGAAATCAGAATTAGAACAGGTGCTAATGTCTGGAGAAAATTTAATGACCTCAAAAGCCAATCCAAAATTAAAGTGCCCCTGGCGCCTTCAATTCTATTCTTGTGCATTACTTTTGTTTAGCAGTTGGAAATTATATATTCTTTTTCCTGACTAAGATTACCAATTGTAAGGACTGAGAGAACCTTTTTGGTCTGAGAAAAGAGGCCAAATGACCGAGAAGTATGTGTCACATCTTTGGGAATTACTAATTACTTTTACAGGAATGGACTAAGCATAAGAGACATACATAATTTTATTTCACTAGGGTAAAGCAAAGAAGTGCATCTATATCTTTTCAACATATAAATTCCTTAAATATGAAGACTCAAACAATCCACTTGAGTTAAAAGAAACAAAACTAGTCCATGTTCAGTTCAATTTCTTCAATTCAAATCGGATTTGAACTATACTAAAACTAAAGAAAAGAGAAACCTACCTTTAACTCGTTAACCAATCTCAAATTTTCTTCAAGATCACCCTTTCTCCTGACCAATTCATTTGAGGCAGAATTTATGGCTTCATTTTGTTTCTCATCCAAAGCCTACATCAACAGAGTTAATCCATTCAGATCTTTGTGCGAGAGACAGATAAAAAGAGACTATAACCAGTAGAGAACATAAATATAGAAAAATTAGAGCAGAGCGAATTAGATGTGTAGAAAGACAAACAAACCAATCTCAACTCTGAAAATTTCTGTTCCAGTGCATGTTTCTCATTCAACAACTGAGATTCCTGACCAAATTGATGAAGGTTCACTAACTTTTTTTAAGTAGATATGTGGAAAAGATGATACCATAAATGAGTTAACGCAACTAAATAACATAGTATACCTTGATACTGGCAAGAGCAATTTGCTCACGGAGATGCATGATCTCATCCTCTTTAGCCCTAGCCTGTGAATAAAGCTCCTGTGCAAAATCATCATTACTGAAGAGTTACAATACCAGTGTCTGTATATAGGTTTATGTTGAACACAGAAGTACCAATACCATAGCTTCTTGGTCTTGAAAATTGTTAAGATCATCAATTCCCTTAAGATTCTTCGGTATAGAATTTGCTGCCATGTTCACCCTGCAAACAGATTAATATCGGCATAAAAGAAATATCATAATGGATAGATTCTGCTGCAATGCTTTTACTAGAATGAGTCTCCTAAATAACAAAATTACCAAAAAAGTATTCTGTTTATCAATGAGAATATATTTGTTTGCATTCATTAAATCTATAACTCAAAGACATTGCGCAACCTGTTATTCCAATCCTTTTGAGTAGGAAACTTCAATGCATTGTGGTCATTCTGTTCAATTATCATCAAGAAGACTTCTTATGTCATCTCCTCTTTAAAATCTTCTAAACGACTCCAATTAGGAAAGTATGATGCTGCACAAAACTTTTCTGAACAAATCAACTACCAAGTCAGCTGAGGCAACCATGAATCAGTTGAAAATGACAAGCCAAATGTACAACTAAAATATGAAGTTCCAATGTCCTCAACTGATTGCACAAACCAACTAAATAGGTAGAGCTACCTAATTCAATGTATATTTACAGCTACCTAATGAAACTGCATAAACATAGCTCTGATTTATGATAGCAATGGAGATTTTGTCTCCAAGCCAGAAAAAAGAGCTCCACCTTAATATCTTCAAGCAATCTGTAACAATTCTGGACACCATGGAAATCAAGTAGCCTAGATTTGTATTCAGAATTTGCTGACTCAACAAATCCGATATATAATATTATGGTGCTCATGTATGTAACCAAAAAAGGAAGTTTATAGATGAATTAACTATCACTACAAATGTTTTAGAATATAGCCACAAGACAGAAAAAGAAAATTGTTTGAGAGTGTTCACAGGTCTGACAATTGCATTTTATTAAAGACAGAGCCATAATGTGGTTCAACTTCTCAAGAAATCCCTGGCACCAGCACATTAACAATGTGCAGACTGACGCTAACAATGTTGTGGAAAGGATCAAACCACATAACATTAAGAGGCAAATCCCAGAATTTCAACGTGATTCCGCCTTTTAGGAAACAGTTTCAATCTATGAAATCATTGCAGAGAACCTAAGGTGAGGATATCATCAGCCACATATGCACCCAAGAAAAGGTCTCCAAGGTTTGGAACTAGATTAACGCTCTTTAAAACGTGTAAAAAACAACTAAATATTGGAAGCCCTTCTTGCCATGAAAACAAGAACTTATTTGCTGAACTCGCATCAAATCTTGAGATGTAAAACGAACAACATCAGATACCATCTACATAACTGCATACATAAGAACTGTAATAGGCCATATCAAAAATCAGAGCACAGAGTTAAAAAGAGAGTCTTAATCAACATAAATCGTAGGAGAACTCAAGAAAACAAAGATTAACAAGAAAACAATCCCAAAGAATCAAACAATAATAAAGAACCAACTGCAAAAAGAAGTAAACTCGTAGAAGTAAAAATGATTAAACTTACCCCTCCACAAAAGAAGTTACCACAGTTAAAAATGAATGAAATGTAAGAAACTATCCCAGAAAACAAGCAAACAGCAATCCAATTGATATTCAAATGCAGGTAACAAATTTCAAATCAAAAAAATGAACCTCAGGATCAAGAAATCATTGGACATAGATATATAACTCAAAGAATTCAAGAATTTCAAGAAAAGAAAAGTAAGTATACATTTAAAACTAGAAACGTTTTACCTTTTTTTTTTTTTTTTTTTTGCAGAAGTCTATGATACAAAAATCAAAGTCTAGAAAAATCCCAGATGGAATAATTCAAGAAAAACGGTTTCTATGCGGGGGCTGTATCTGAGAGAGAAGGCTGGACCTGGGATGTTAGTTTTGCAACGTGTTCTTGCGAAAAGTCAAAATATGGGTCGTTGAAGTTTGTTTCCTTTTTATTTTTATTTTTTTCAATTTTTGAGATAGTAGTTAGATTAATTTATTTACATTAATTGTAGCCATGATTGCGTGTGTCTACTTTACTATGGACCCCATGTGGTTCTAGATTTCTTTTCATTGGATGGACTACGATTTTGCTGTTCGGACACTTTTATGGTCTAAATTCTGAGCTTTTTGTATTGAAGGAAAGGGGGAGGAAATTGAGGTGAGTAAAGGGTGGAGAATGATGAAGATATAACTCTAGCTGGAAGATGAAGAACAATTATATCCAATCACTATCCTGTGATTATGTTTTTGAAACCAGATGTAGATTCAATATGAAAGAATTGTTTATAAACATTATATGATTAAGTTTTTTAATTTTATAGCTCGTGGTGGAAAAATTGTTTACTAATAATGATCAACTAACTAAAAGATGGTAAATTAAGGGGGTGTTTGGTTTAAATTTCTCAATCACTATCACTTTAGGTATCATTAACCCTACTATAAGTATGGGTTTGGATGATTCTCCCAACATGTTTGGTTTAATAATGGAATGGATATCATTATAAAAAAACTTGTTTGGTTTTCTAAAAGACTCAAGTAAATTTTAAAAAAATATTTTATTTATGATATACATATTTTTATATTTCTTATGTTGTATCTTTTTAAAGAAAATTTTTAAAAAATTTCTTCAATTTTAAATATAGCCATGCTCTAATTTGAATTTTATGCAAATAATAACCTTAAAAAAAAGTCATTTTTATTGTATTAATAGAGAGTACTATATATCTTTGATTTTCAGTTCAAATTTTTATAAAAAAAATTATTAAAAAGAATTTTTATAAAATACTAATAAAAAATATTTAAAATCAAAAGACAAAACGAAGAGAGAGAGAGAGAGAGAGAGGAATAGTATATTAGGGGTGGGTAACTCAAAAAATATGTATTTTTTTAGTAGGTGTGTTTTTTGCCCTTAATCATAAGGGTTAATAGGTTTGATAGAATAAGTATTTTGGGAGAAATCATTAACACCCTAATTAATCACTATCATTCCCGTTGAATGATAGTTATAGTTGTTTGACAAACACCAACAATGGGTATCATTACTTATGATACCCATTCCCCTCCATGATTCCCTTTAACCAAACACCCTCTAAATATATCTATTTTATTTAGGTTACCAAACCAAAATGGCAGTGTAAAATTTTCTTTATTTATACACAATAACACACTAGTGTATAAGGCGCTCTTTTGTGAGGAAAAATTCTTATATGCACGAGTGTGCTTAGAAATGTATATAAAAGTTAAGATTGGTAATAATAATTAGGGTTAAAGTCACAATGTGCCCTGTACTTTCAGCCAAGTTGCAATATTCCCTACAACTGTTAAAATATGTAAGCTCTATCCTAAATCTATAGACAAGTAACGAAAAAGATAACACTATCATGTGAACGTGGCTAATGACTATTGTACTCTGAACAATTAATAAATAGACAAAATTGCCCTTATTATAGCAGGTGGAGAGATTAAATTGAATAAACTAAAAGAAGCCTCATGTTATGCTTTTACTTAGTATATTTGTGCCAATGGCACTAGGAAAAAATGCATGACTATAATTTTGTTGATCTTTGAACCAATGATTTAAAATCATGAAAAGCTATAAAACAGCATGTAGTTATTGTATAAGATAAAGAAAAAAGAAACTACCAGCTGTTTATGGTTTTTCTCTGTTTTATTAAAAACCAATTTGCTATTGGGATTAGCATTGTAACTTGCAAATATGGTTTTCTATAGTAACTTGTAATAAGCATTGTAACTTGCAAATATGGTTTTCTATAGTAACTTGTAATAACCACGAGGGTTAATAACACTTTGCCCCCCGAACTTAAGGTAGTCATTCTTTGCCCCTTGACCTTAAATATATATACTTTACCTCCCATAAAGACAAGTCAGATTTAGAAATTCAAAACAATGAGTGTTATGATATTATTGTTCTTTTATTCGTGAGATTATTTGTAACTTAATATCATTTTCTTTCATTGATAAAATATTTAGATCTTCTCTATCTTATGAATTGTATAAAAATATCAAACTAAAACATTAAAGAAAATTAGTATTTAGTTTATATCCTTTATTTTTTCTCTTGGATTTATATAAATTAGTATTTAGTTTATATCCTTGATTTTTTTTCTCTTGGATTTATATTTACTTCTATATATATTTTTGTTTAATTTATTAGACTTTAAGTTAAACAAAACTGATAAATAACACGACAACAACAACAATAATCTAAGCCCTTATCCCATTAATTGGGGTTGGCTATATGAATCGTATATTGCTATAGTGCTGAATCAAGACATATGTTCTGGTAAATAACACGACACTAAAAATAAATTCAATTTTCAAAATTTATATGAACAGATAATATCAATCTCATTTATTTGAAGTAATGTTTTATGTTTTTAATTTATTTAAACTTTAAGACTAATATCATTGTCATTTTTATATTTATCAAATTATTCCAATATGAATTCTTAATCAAATTTGCAAAAAATGGTTAATATGCCTCATTATTTTTATTGTTATGTTATCTATCGGTTTTGTTTGACTTAAAGTCTTATAAATTAAACAAAACATACATAGAAGTAAATATTAATCCAAGAGGAAAATTTTTAAGGATAAAAACTAAATATTAGCTTTCTTTAACTTTTTTAATTTGATATTTTTATATAATTGGCACGATAGAGAAGATATAAATCTTTTAATAATGAAGGAAATAATATTAATTTGTAAATAATTTCATAAATAAAAGGGCAATAATGTCATAACACCACTTTTTGAATTTCTAAATTTGGTTAGTCTTTATTAGGGGAAGGAAAGGGGGGTAAAGTGTATATTTAAGGTTGATGGGACTAGCCCCTAAGTTTAGGGGGTAAAGTGTTATTAACCCTTACTACTATAACTTGACGTAATTGTGCCTTTATAGAAAGCCATAAACAACTAGTAATTTTTTTTTGGTTTTTTATCTTATGCCGTAACTACCAGCTATTTATAACAATTCTTTTTCAGCAATTACCACCTCTTTATTATCCATTTATTAATCATTTAGATTTTACTAATTTATTATTCATACTTATTTGGATCTTTTTTAGCCTAACTAAATCCATAAACAAATTAAATAATGATAATCATACATGCTACTATTTTTCTGTCTCATTTTTTAGAAACATAAAAGCAATTACACCATTAAATTCACAAGTTAAGGGACCACAAGCTCAATATAAAAGCCGTCTTACATGTTATTAAAAATTATTTCTTTTCAGACTAACCACATATAATTAAACAAGTAATTAGTTAAGAATTTAACAGGGGCATTTTTCTCAATTTTTAATAGTCATAATGAGGGGCTTTTGACAAAAAAAAAATGTAACATGCCTATGTTTCACATGTCATTTGACCATTGATTTGTTGGACGAAGTTAGTCAAAATGTAGAACTTGGCTATTTTAGTAATTGAAGGGTGCACATTGCAACTTGGCTAAAAGTTCAAAGGTGCATTGTACTTTTAGCCCTAATAATTCATACAAACTACCACGGTAAAATTTATGTCGTATCCTCGAATGTAAATGAATTAATATGATATGTGAACATAATCTTTGGAACTTCATTGGAAAGACATTCAACTAAACTTTTCTTTGTACTTTATTTATAATAAGATAAGATATGATCTCAATATTAATTTATTCAAAACATTACTATTTAAAAAATAATTTTTTGTCACGCTTTTTAGAGTCACAGTTCCAAAATTGTGGTAAAAAATGACTTGTTACCATAATTTTACTTCTTGTGATGATAAAACAAGTATTTATTATGATATTAATTGTCACAACTCCAAAACCGTTACAAATAGTCATTATTTTTCACGATCATATTTGACTGTGTTAAAAAAATATCATGTAGTACAGGTAGTATGTTACTGTGATAAAAATTAGGGTTAATTACAGTTTGCCCCCTGAAAGTGGGGTTAACCTACACTTTGCCCCCCTGAATGCAAAAAATATACACTTTACACCAAAAGCTTTGGGTTAAAATTTTTTTTATTAACTTCATTTTATATAAATTATTAAAAGTCAAAATTGCCCTTATAACAAATATATCTATAGGTATTAAAACTTACTTCTTTTCTTATTTTATCCCTTGTATGTCTATCATATGCGTATAATACGCATTTATACGTATAATTTTAAAAAATTAACATTGAAAAATACTTCTACATGTTTTTTAACTAACCATATAAAATATATAAAAATTTTTGATATATTATACTCCATGAATAATAATTTAATTTGTGGCAAAATTTTAAAATTTGTGTAATAGTAATGATATATCTTTCGTATTATATACAAAACAACAAAGATTTATATCCAAATTTTTATACATGCATATATGGAAAGCCAAGATCATAGAATTTTAATTAATGTGATATCTCGTACACCAATAAAAGAGTTAAAATTAATATTAATAAGCATATTGTATTAAACGTAATGCAATATTTCATGTACAAAGAAAAGAGCTAAACTAGTATTGATGTAGCATAATATATTAAAAATACTAAGTTAATAAAAATTCTATCATTTTATTGGTTTTATATATATACATGTGTCATTATTGTTTTGTATATAGTGCAAAAATATATATCATTACTATTATGCAATTTTTAAAATCTTATGACAAATTGAAATATTATTCGTGAAGTATAATATGACAAAAATTTTTATGTATTTTATATGGTTAGTTAAAAAGCATGTATAATTATTTTTTAAAATTATATGTACATGCATGATAGACATGTATGGAAGGAAAAAAAAGCAAGTTTTAGTGCCTATAGGTATATTTGTCAATATACATGCATTTATATGGGCAATTTATACTTTTAGCAATTTAAATAGAATTAAGTTAATAAAAAAATTTAACCCAAAAAGTGTATATTTTTTACATTCAAGGGGGCAAAGTGTAGGTTACCCCCACTTTTAGGGGGGCAAACTGCAATTAACCCTAAAAATTATTACTACTGTTTATCATAATTTTTTACATAAAAATACAAATTGAAATTGCTATTAGTCCTTAATTGATTTGTATTTTCTTCAAATTTTATCTCAGCATGTGCGTTTGTGTAGACATCTTAAGTCTACTCGTTATTTGTATGAAGATAGCATTTAAGATAATGAATTCATTGAAGGAAAAAAAATGGAAAGAAAAATGCAATGGGAGTAATATCTTCAAATAAAAGTTAAAGCAAAATTTATGATTGACACACACACACACACATGCACATACTCACATACAAAACGTGCCAATTTATACCCACTTAATTATCTATTTTCACTAGAAGAAAATTAAAAATATTATTTTTTACCTTTGACAATTTAAAACTTTTACATACATCCTTAAAAATCTTTTTTAGCCCTTTAAAATTAAAAAAAATTAATCATCATACAAATATATACTAATATATTTTGCCCCACTCAAATCGCAATTTCTACATTCCCCTTGTATGTATACAGGTACAAAGAGTAAGAGTGCTAATATATAAATAACTAAAATTTAACTCTTCCCTTATTTTAATGGATGATTATATATTAATAAAAATAATAATAATCTATACTTATACATACATACAGACATACAAATTTTTAATCATCTTGGCCATCACCTAGAAAAACTTATATAATTGTATGCTAGTCTCTAGCAAGCATGCTTTGGAAAATTACATAGAATTTTTTAACTACAATGTTTAAAATCACAAACTCATATTTATTATTCAGGTTTGAAGAGTCATGACACTCATGTTATCATGCAACAATTATTTCCATTAGCTATTTGAAAAGTATTGCCTAAAACCATAGTCAAGCCATTAATTAAGTTGTGTAATTTCTTTAAGCAACTTTGTTCGAAAGTGAATTGAGTGAGTGAATAAGTAAGGTCAAGTTGCCCTCATGCTTTGTCATTTGGAGAAGATATTTTCGTCCATCTTTATATATATATATATATATATATATATATATATATATATATATATATTGTAGAACATTTATCTATACACTTAGCTGAAAAGCAATTTTGGCTGGTCTTGTCCAATTTCAATGGGTGTACCCAATTGAAAT
Source organism: Mitragyna speciosa (assembly GCA_024721245.1). Lineage (NCBI taxonomy): Eukaryota > Viridiplantae > Streptophyta > Magnoliopsida > Gentianales > Rubiaceae > Mitragyna > Mitragyna speciosa. The sequence goes on along the minus strand of CM045555.1, from coordinate 4,846,884 downwards.
GTGAATTTTATGCTCTTAATAGTTGTAATTCATGGATAACTTACAACCCTCATGTATTTCATGACTTGAATAGGCACTTACTAACTTTAAAGAGATATGTTAGTAATCGTGCCCATCTAAAAGCGTCAATTTCCAATGGAAACTTGATGGAAGAATGAATGAATTTTTGCACAACATTGTCGTGTCCAAAAATTGATAAGCACGGTAGGCCTGGGACTATCGCACCCCAAAAAAGCAGTCCGGTCCAGTGACCCTTTTTGAAAAGAAAGTTATGAAAAAACCGTGCGCGTGTGATGAAAATCATATTTTTAGTGAAAAAGTGTATTTTTAAAAATAAGACCGGAACTAAAAGTGCAACAGTTTTGGCCAACTAAATTTTAAAAAAGGGTTTTATTTTAAAAATAGAGTCGCCACTTGGTATGGAGTTAGGGTGTACCAAATCACCAGAAAAATCATTTAACAAAACAAAAATAAAAATTTTAGAAAAAATATTTAAAAACCCTTTTTCGACTCCAGTCTATGAAAAAATGAGAAAAAAAGGTCCGAAAGTCACATTTGAAGAAAGAGAAGGCAAAGGCTCGAGCCTAAGACACCCTTTCTACCTAACCGAAGCTAGTTGCGAGATTTAATCAAAATTTCCTAAGTTAATCCTAAATTTTATCGCGTTTGGATATATCTACATGAATGCAAATCTTAAGTTTAAATGTGAGTATTGAGAGGGTCGAAATGTCCCATCGAAGCTTGGTCGGGATTATCACATTAATTACGAAACTCGAGTCGAGACCTCGAGGGAGTCACAAGTGTCTATGCAAAATGAAATGCAAAAAAGAAAAGAAAAATAGTAATGTAGATAATAAGTGGTCAAAGAAAGTAGGAATGCAACATAACGGGTATGGGGTACTAATAACTCATGACTGAATGTTCCTACTCACGGAGGGAGGAACGATATGTACGCCACCGCTTCCCACGTGAATAGATGACTATTTCTAGTCAGATCACACAAAATGAGCTAACTTATAAGTGAAAATGTAACTTGAATGTCATGCACTACCAAATATTTAAAAATAGATAACAATGATGATTACATACATATACATAAAAAATCATGCAAATGATGAAAAACTAAAAAGGGAATAGTGCGCGAAATGATGTAACATACACATGAGTACACCTAACACTAAAATGCCCTAAGGGTCTAGCGTTAGACTAGCCTTTCTAGGGATTCCCACTAGCGTTGGATTAGAGGGGAAACGATAAAGCCACAACTAGCATTGGATTAGTGTGGTGATGGAATAACATAAAACATGAATTAAATAGTAAAACATGAATTGAAAACAAATTAAACATATAAAGACATATAAGGTCAAGTAGGAGCACATAACATATAAGGATGATGTCTAGATGCAAAACCCAAAGAAAGAGGTAAAACATATAAGCACATAAGCACGCAAAAACAAATAAGCCCTAACTATTACACCAGGGGGTTTAAGTTACAATTTTGAAGGGAGAAAAATAAAAATGACCTATCTATTACATTTATCTATCTAAATACACAATTTTACTAAACTATAAGAAATGTAGCATAACTATAACACTAACTAGTTAAATACAAAAATATTACACTTTTTGCCAAAATAATAAAATTTGAAATTAAATAAAATAAAATAAATAAATACGTAAAAAGCATGTAAAATAAGAAATATATGAAGAAACGTGCATAAAAATCACATCAAGGCACATTGGGGTACATAAAGATGAATTAATAAGAAATAAGGGTACCTCTTTGAAGATCCAATACAAATGCTTAAGAACACAAAACACATGTCAAGGTACCACAATATAAGTGAATAAAAGCATAAAATGTGTAGGTGTTGACAAATTACAGTGACCATGTAACATATAGCAACTAAAGGGGACTAAAAATAAAATTCTATAAAACTTAAGGAGTCAAAACTGCAAATGCTAACCAACTAAGGGGGAAAATCAGAAATTTAAACTAAATAGGGGGTTAAAACAATAAATTCAAAAAGTGTGGGGACAAATTTGCGAATGATAAGACTTAATTAAAAGAATGTAAACCATCAGGGGGGTCAATCCATAATAAATAAGAACTGAAATTGCAAGAAACTAAAAGCTTTTGGGGCATATATACAATAACCAAAACTTAGGGGTTGAAGAGAAATGACAGGAGAAAAGAAAAGAAACAATCTTAATTTTGGAACTAAATTAATTAACTAACCTAATTACATTAACTAACTTAATTATCTAAATTAAGCCTAAACTAAATCAAAACAAAAACTAACCTAAAGATTAACCAAGTTAAAACTAAACCTCAACAAAAATAAAAACATCAGATTCCCAAACCCCTCAAATTAGTCTTCTTCAACCTTCAGACACCATTCTCTCTCTCTCTCTCTCTCTCTCTCTCTCTCTCTCTCTCTCTCTCTCTCTCTCTTCCTCTCTCTCTCTCTCTCCCCTTTTCAATTTTCTCTGCATCTCTCTCCGTCTCTCTTCTCTTTCCCCTCTTTGCACCTCTTTCTTCCGCCTCTGCTCTTCTCTTCTCCGTCCTCTCTCTCTCGTAGTTTCTCTTATTCCTTCTCTTCCTCTCCCCTGTTCTCCCTTTTTCCTTTTCTTTTCACTCCCGAAGCCATCAGTCATTTCCACCCAAAATAATCCATCCAAATCCCACCAAATCATAACATTAAACCATAGAGGCATCATCAATTTAAATGATAAACTGGGCGAATTGAAAAGAAAGCGCAAAGAGTTACCTTGGTGTGACATGGATAAGGCATCAATGGTAGCGACGAAGAAGACTGGTGGCGTTAGTAGCCTGGGGCTGCGAGATGTGGCCTGGCTGAGGTGGTATTGGGTTTCTGTAGTCTGTGGACGATTCCGGTGAGATAGCAGATTATGGTAGTTGTGGACTTATAGTTGTTTGTGGGTGAGTTGCTGGTGTTAATGGTTTCGTGGAGCAGATGAGCTGGAAAGAGGCACTGGTAGAGTTTGGAGTGACAGGGGTGGGTCATGGTTATTTATTGATGCCTGTGAACTGGAAGAAGCTATGAAGATTAGCTGTTGTATGTGAATAATTTTGTTGCTGTTTAGTTTGCTATTTGAGTATTTTTGGACTGTAATTTGGCTGAAATTGGTGAACGTGATTATGGGTTGTAATGGGCTGCTAGTTGCGGTTATTTTCTAGGAAATTTTAGACAGTGGTTGCAGCGGCAAGTTTGCAGTGGAGCTGTGAAACGACTCTGGTGAAGGTTTCTGTTGATGTGAAATTGGCTGGACCTGCTGTGGGTCTATGGTGATTGATTTCTTGGTAATTGATTATTGGTGGCAGAATTGGTGGGTTAAGGAGATGACTGTTGATGGTCTGGGTGGATGATAATGGATTTTTTTTACAGGTTTGAAGGTGTGGTTAGAGTTTGATTTTTTTTTTTGATGATTTTCTGACAGAATTTGGGGATTGTGCCGAATTCAGTGACTGGAGGAAGAGGGAGAAAATGGAGTGGTGAATTGGTTGTTCATGGTGGTTGGGTATGAGTTTTGTTGATGACGGTGGACAATTGTAATGATTTTTGTGTGTTTGTGTGTGTGAATGTGTGTTTCTAATTGCATGCTTGTGTGTGGATGAGCATGAACTATGTGAATTTGGATGTGTTAATGTGTGCGTATGTGTGTTTGGGCTGTGCGTGAAGTGGGTGAATCTGATGAGTGAATGAGTGTGTTTTGATTGTGTGCAAGAGATTGTCTGGTGCTGAGTGTGTTTTGGAATGGTATGTGTGTTGTGTGTGTATGCGTGGTTGTGAATTTTGTGAATATTGATAACTAATTGTGAGTGTGTGAATTTGTGTGTGACCGTGCATGAACTATGTGTGAAGGTTGTGTGTAAATTGTGTGTGAATGTCTGTGTGGTGTGTGTTTGTTTGAAGATGTGCTTGGAATGTGGTGTGTGTTCTTGGTGTTTGTGTGTATTTGTTTGAAGATGTGCTTGAAGTGTGGTGTGTGTTCTTGGTGTTTGTGTGTGTTTGTTTGAAGATGTGCTTGAAATGTGGTGTGTGTTCTTGGTGTTTGTGTGTGTTTGTTTGAAGATGAGCTTGAAATGTGGTGTGTGTTCTTGGTGTTTGTGTGTGTTTGTTTGAAGATGTGCTTGAAATGTGGTGTGTGTTCTTGGTGTTTGTGTGTGTTTGTTTGAAGATAAATGCAAGAAAAAGCGTGTGTTTTTGGGGGAAATATTTAGGTGGACCGGGTCCGCGGGTGGGGCCGTGGACCTTGTGGTCCACCTTTTTCCACATCCACCAAAAGTACTATGGGACCCACATGGGGTCCACAAGGGACCTACAAAAGGACCCACTTTTGGCGGATGTGGAAGAAGGTGGACCACAGGGTCCATGGCCCCACCCGTGGACCCGGTCCACCTAAATATTCTCCTATTTTTTGTGTTCTAGGTGTAGGCTTGAAAATAAATGTAAGAAAAAGTATGTGTTTTTGGTATTTTTGATGTAACTAAAAACTAAAAACTCTCTAAGTTCTTTTTTTCTTTCTTTTTATCCCAAAAAATGGGTTATTTATAGTGCACAAATGACTTATCTTTTAAGAAATGAATAAAAGACCGAAACGCCCTTAACAACCAAAATTACAACTTCACCCTTACAAAAAAAAATCTATATTCTCTCCCAAAAACACAAAAAATAGAAAAATTAAGAAAATTGTAAATAATAAATTTATTAATAGCAATTCACCACGAAAAAAGTGAGAAAAACTTATAAACATGCTTAAAACCTTAAAAATGAATTTGGAACTCAAAAATGACGAAAAATGTTAAGAAGGCGAAATGACTATTTTAGCCATATACTGTCAAAATATACAAAAAATATTAGTTAAATCCAAAAAAATTACAAAAATTTAAAAATGTGTATAAAACTACAAAAAATGAAATTAAACCCCCCAAAACTAATGAAAAGTATTTACGATTAAAAAATTACTGTTCTGCTTCCCAAAATTACTGACTTTCTCATTTTTACTTAAAAAATTAGGATTTGACTCCAAATTGTAAGAAAAAGTCCCCAATGTTAGAAAATGAGCGGTGTGTCAAAATTTGGTATCTACAAACATACTTGATGTTGTGAATAATAAATCTAAATAGCCATGTGGGATGCATAACCATTGTGCTGCAGTGGGTCGTGCTTTAGGAAAGAGTGAGGATGTCATAGTTGATAATGTTACGTGAGAACAAGCTCATAGATATGTCTTGATGCATACGGAAGGTGTACAATCATTCCTTGGGTATATTTTTTATCTTGACAACTGACCTTTAAACCAAAATTTCCTAAGTTAACATATTAACATTTTAGGTTATTGTTTACAATGTATACGTTGTAGAGTTTAGGAAAGAAATGCCATGTTGTAGTGATAATCAAATTCAATAGATTCATAATGAAAGATTTCTTGGGTGGTTTAAAAAATATGTAAGCATGATTAAATTAATCTTTTAGCGCCATTTAATTTTATCATGAATATTTTACCTAGTTATATCCTATATTATAGATCCAAGACAATCGGTTGACTATTATTTTTCTAACAATATCAAAGCATTAGTTGTTGGTCCTGCTTTGGATAGGAGGAGGTTCAAATCTTGCATTATTAATGACTTTCGTTTTCGTATTAAGAGTAACGATACTGGTAGAACTGCCCAAAATAGTGGGGTAATTATTACAGCAGAAACATTGAGCTATGCTTGTTGAATAGAAAAAAAATCCTATTGTTGGAGATGTTATCTTTTATGAGTTATTGACTGATATCATTGAAGTAAGATATAGTGGTCAATTGAAATTCGTTCTTTTGAGGGTGACTGGGTTGTTAATCAGAGGGGGGAGAGGGAAGATATGTTCAAATTCATCTTGGTGAACTTCAACTACTTGATATACAAAGACAAATGCTAAAGATGATAAGCCATTCATATTAGCTACTGAAACAGAGCAAGTTTGTTATGTTTTTAATGGAATAGAACTAGATTGACAGGTTGAGATGAAAATGACTCCTAGGGATGTTTTTGACGCAGATTTTGGTACGTTAGAAGTTGAACCTTTTAGCACTTAAGTACTTGATGAGAATGCTGCTATTTGTGAAAAGCATAACAATTGCATACAAGAAGGAGCTGAAGCTATACTCATGATACAAATGAGACATTGGGCCACCATAATGATATGGACATGGAAGGGGATGATATTTGATATCTAATTGGAATCACTGCTCCCTTTACTTTTTAATATAAAAAAATTTTCTTACAAAGATAGAAAAAATAATTTAGCGCAATTATTTTTTCTCCAAGACTATAAGAGGCCACATGGATTTCTTGAAGTTTAATAATTTTTTTCTTATTTATTATGTGAAAGTCAATTAATTCTCAATATATTTTTATGTAATTTAATGTCTCTGATTTCATTGTATAATTGAATTTCTTATATGGTGATATTTTCTAACAAGGCTTTTGTAAAGGTCACCTCCTTTGGAATGAAATAAATGATGTTCACAACATAAAATCTTTGAAAAAGATGTTAGTTTCATGACCAATAAGGCACTTAAGTAGGAGCCATAGTTGAAGCTTTCAAAATTTGTTGTATTGTCAATGTAAAGATTTATGACATTCAACATTGGCTTCTAGATAAGAATGTTGTCAACATTTGAATCTTATTAATTTGTACTTTACAGTTAAGCCCTAGTTTGTGAGAACACAATTTATGTTCATTAAGGGTTTCTAGTGAAGCGCTGCTACTTAGAGGTTACACCACGAATCGAATTACCTGGAATGTTCATTTTTGTTTTCTGGCTAGTTTGATGAATTGCAACATAACCAGGTACTTGAAGTGTCAAGGTGAGTTTTTTTATAATCTTTCTAAATTTATGTTTTAAAAATCTTTTGCTGATTAATTTTCTTGTGAGTAGATTTAACTATTATGAGCAACTGATATTCTTGCGCGTTAATTACTTACCCTTTGTCAAGTGAAGCGCTATCTAATGTTACACCCACGTGACTACTGGTGAGGATAACATTCACATCTAGAAATGGCATCCTTGGCCAAGTGCAAACTAAAAATAAATCTTCTTTTTCAACTGTTGATTTTATTTTGTATGATTTTGATAAGTGCATCTCTGGTGGTATTTTGTTTTTTCCAGATTATATATTTTTCCCTTATTTTTTCATATCTCATCAATTTAGGATTACGATGCTCAAGAGAAAAGGGCATCAAAATAAAAGAAAATTCTTTTAAGATTCTTAAATTGGTGTTTAGTATATTGATGAGTAACTTCTTTCATTCTATTAATTGCTAATTACTGATATGGAGATTGCTAGAAATTGATTGATGTTTACTTATCAAAGAATTAAAAAGTGATTGCTGAATGATGGTCATGTATTTGACATTTTTTTCTGGTCATTTATTTATATAATAGATACTAATTAGTGTTTCCAAAAAGTATTAATGCAAGCAGTGTATATTTTGGTTTCATCTTTTTGCTTTCCAGTCTAGCGAAAGGGAAGTGCCTTGCTTTTAAAACAGATACCTTTCAGTAGTATTTTTATTTTTAAACAAACAAGTTCAAATAAACATATTTTAAGTCCTCATGGTTATTGTGCTATTAAATGGAAGAATCAAAATTTTCACATTATATCGTCTAGAATTAAGGCTATTTTACTTTTGCTTGTTGCATTATTTATCACTTTATCAATTATTAAACAATAAAGTCATATGGATAGCAGGTTGATTTACATTTTATTTGGTAATTTTATATATAGGTTGTTTTGACAAAAAGGAAAGTTTGAGGAACTACTAGGGCAGATAAGTAAAATGCCATAGCTAGTACACCTCTCGGTACTACTTTGCCTGATCAGCAATTACAAACTCAATCAACATCTTGAGTCTTCAGTAAACATGGGAAACGCCATCCACCAACTTGAGCTCATTTAATTCCATAATTAGATATAAAACAGTCACAAATTTTCAATAAAGTCGGTTTTCTAGGAGAAAGTCCTCTTATTTCCCAATATATAAATTGTACAATTAGTTTGTTGAATTCAAGTTTGCAAGCTGCTAATGACTACATATCAAGTTCCTCTGTAGTCAATGGTCCATCTCACCATGTTGTGGATAGTACATCACTTGCTCAAGTTATTCTTAACGCATCTATGCCTTGAGTTATGAGTAGTGCATTTAGTTCTCAAGTTGTACATAATGCATATAGTTCACTTAGAATGGGTATAGAAAGTAGAAATACCAATCATTTACATGGAATAAGTAAATAGCTTAGTGGTAACTTGGGTACTATACCTAGTTCTAGTAGGAGCGCTATGATTATAGATTCTCAAGGTGTTGTATTTCAATCAGCATAAGTTGGCTTCTAACCTAGTGAACTGGTGTAGAGCTGGAAGATATATCTTTTAGCTTATTTATTTTGATAATCAAGTTCTCTTATATTTTGTTTTATTCTCTATTTACTTATATTTTTTAAATTATTTATTTTAGGTTAAAATACCCTATAGCCTCCTGTGATTTTCGGATAAACTATATGACCCTTTTATAGTTTAAAAAGCTATAAATCACCCCCTTGTAGTTTGGGTTGAAGTGTCAAAGTGACAGAAATTATCTTCCATTACGGAGTGTGTGTAGATTGTCATACTGTTACTAAACTCCTTTAAAAAATCACAGGGCGCAGGATAGTTGTAAGGTATTGGAATCGGTTTCAATATTTTGTGGATGGTTCATGCTCTTGTGGTGATTACTGGTGAATTATACTAGTGAGAAAACTTTTGGTTCTTTTTTATGTCAAATTGCAATTAGATATTTGTTGTTCTCCTGATATTAGATTATCTGGCTCAGTGGCGGAGTCAGAAAAAATTTTTAGTGGGGGCAAAAGCAACATTAAAAATTTTTACTTACTCTTTTACAACCATTTGCAATTGCTCACAACGAGTTTTCATCTTTCAATAACGGTCTACAACTTTCTTATTTTCAACTTTTCGAAATATATTTTTTCAATGTAAGTAACTAAATAATCACTCATTCAAGTGTCTTCCATTCTAATTCACAAATAGCAAGAAAATGAGCAACCGCTAGAATATCAAAGTAGCTTAAGGGGAAATAGTGAGGGCACATTTGAAAATTTGTCTAAAACTCATGAAAATCAAAGGAGGCTAAAGGAAGCCAATGGGGCCCTGTGCCCCTAGGGCTTCCACCTTGCATCCACCCCTGATGTGAGAAACAAAGGGATGTTTATTATTGAATTGTGTGTTTCAATTGTACATAATATGCCTATATTTATAGGCCACAAAGGAACTAAACCTATTCCAATAATGATTACTATACAAGAACCTACAATTAGGAAACTAACATATAGACAATAGGGAATTTACATATGCTAAGGCAATTTACAACATACTGTATGTTAACACCCCCCCGCAAACTCAAGATGGTTGAGTACAAACAAACTTGATTGTTATGAAAACGTCCAGGTAGATGAGCCTTAGTAAAAATATCAACAGTTTGATTGTTGGAAGAAACATAATGTAAATGTACAGTACCACGAACAACATGCTAATGAATGAGATAACACTCATTTTCTATATGCTTAGTACGGTCATGAAAAACATTATTGTGAGCAATCTGAATAGCATTCTGATTGTCACAAAGTAGAATTGTAGCAGTGGCATGTGAAACTCCCAAATCTTCTGGCAACCAATGAAGCCAAACAAGTTCTTGTGTAGTATCAGCAAGTGCACGATATTCAGCTTTAGTACTGCAACGAGAAGTAATCTTTTGCTTCTTACTTCTCCAAGAAATAAGAGAATCACCAAGAAAAAAACAAAAGCCAGTAATAGACATCCTATCAATAGGATCTCCTGACCAATCTGTATCACAATAGGCATGTAACTCGAGTGTGGTATGAGATGAAAGTGTAATCCATGAAAAATAGCACCCTTAATATATCGCAGTATGCAAATAGCAGCAACATAATGAGTTCTTCGCAGAGCAATCATAAATTGACTGACAATATGAACATCATAACCAATATCTGGCCTAGTAATTGTAAGATAGACTAGACTCCCAACCAACTGTCAATATAATGTAGGATCATGAACAAGAGAGCCATCTTGAGGAGTAAAATGAGCATTAGTCTCAATGGGAGTGGAAACAACCTTGTTATCAGTTAAAGTAGCTCGAGCAAGAATATCTGTGGCATTCTTGGTTTGAGTAAGATAATAACCATCAGAGTTGGAAGATACCTCAAGCCCCAAGAAATAATTCAAATTACCAAAGATCTTTCATTTCAAAATGCTGATGATTTTTAACTTAAAAATTTCATTGGTATCATCTCCAGTAATGATCATGTCATCCACGTAGAGTAGAAGTCGAATACTTCCACAGTTAGTAGTTCTATGGAATAAAATTGAATCATAAGGACTTGGAGCAAATCCAAATTGAGAGATAGCATAACTGAACTTTGAAAACTAGGCTCAGGGAGCTTGCTTAAGTCCATAAAGAACTCATCAGAGTTTATAGACCTTGTTTGGTAGATGAGAATAACCAGGTGGTGGCTTCATATACACATCCTCGGTGAGATCACCAAGGAGAAAGGCATTTTTGACATCCATCTGAAATAGTTGCCATCTTTTAACTACAGCAATAGCAAGTAAGCTACAAACAAAAGTAAGTCGGGCAACAGGAGCAAAGGTTTTTTCATAATCAATTCCATACTCTTGAGTAAAACCTTTTGCTACTAGACGAGCTTTGTACCTATCGATAGTTCCATTTGAATGAGTTTTAACTTTATAAAACCGACTTGCAACCCACAGTAGATTTGCTTGGAGGTAGATCAACCAGATCCTAAGTATTCATCTTGTCTAGTGCCTGTAATTCATCTAACATAGCTTGTTGCGAAACAGGATTAAAGCAGGCCTCTTGATAAGAAATAGGTTCATGTAAAGACAGAACTATAGAAAAATAATGAAAATCTCGAAAGATGAGTGGATGGTTCTCTTACCTACTCAGACCTACAAAGGATAGGTTGAGTAATAGGAGGAGATACTTCAGGGGCAAGGATCACCAGTTGGGGAAGCATCTTGGGAACCATGCAGATCATCATGTTCTAGCAATAAATGATCATTAGGTATTACTCTCTTCAGGAAAAAGATCAACGGATGGATTGGTAAAAATTTTGATGAAGAATTAGGAGGGAGATAAAATTTTGACATAGAAGAGAACATTTTATGTTCCCAAAAGACAACATGACGAGAGACACGTAACCTTTTTGAATGAGGATCCCAACATCGATAACCTTATGTTCAATCCCATATCCTAGGAAACAACATAAGCAAGCTTTGGCTTCTAGTTTAGAACATTCATGAGGCTGAACAAGAGCAAATCATGCACAACCAAAAACTTTTAGTTGTGTATAATCAGGGGGAGATCCATAAAGGCGTTCAAAAGGAGTTTGATTATTTGATGATAGAAGATGGAACTCTGTTAATTGTAAAAATAGCAATGAGAACGGCTTCACCCCAAAAATGTTTAGGACAATAAGAGGAAATCAACAAGGCACGTGTTATGTCTAGAATATGTCGATTGCTTACTTTCAACACAACCATTCTGTTGGGAAGTACTAGGAATGATCTATGTACCATAGTGCCATTTTTATGAGGAAAATGCAGTAATGATGTTTCCTTATACTCCATGGCATTGTCTGTACGAAGAATTTTAATGACACTAGAAAACTAAGTTTTGACCATTTGAGCAAAATCACGATAAACTTGGGGCAAATCAAATTTGTTTTGAAGAAGATATACCCATATATAACGAGAAAAATCATCAACAAAAATAACAAAATATTTTGATCCTCCCATAGTATTAATAGGAGCAGGTCCCCAAATATCAGAATGACCAAGATCAAAAGGTGCACTAGAAATAGAATCATTTTTATTAAAAGGTAAAGCATGATGCTTAGCAAGTTGACAAGGACCACACTCAAAATGTTGATCGGTAACAGGACCTAAATTACCTTGAGAAACTAATGTTTTCAAATGACCCAAGAAAACATGACCTAAATGCGAATGACATAACCCAAGTGATGAAGAAGATAATGCTGATGTAGTTGAATGGGATGTCATGAATAAATGAGTTGGTAGATGAAAATGAGTGAGCTCAAAAAGATGACCAACTTTACGGCCGGTCCCAAGAATCTTGCCTGTCTGGGGATCCTGCACAAAACAACCAGAAGGAGAGAAAAGTAGATGAAGTCCCAAATCACAAAGTTGCTCAACAGAAATAAAATTAAGCATAAGCTTAGAAATAAGAAAAGTGTCAGGAATGGAAAGGTCTGGAGTAGATATGGTGCCTATATGACAACATGTATAGTGGAGCCATAAGCAATATGGATAGACGATACAGAAGTGGTAACATTTTTAGAATTAAAGATAGTAGAATTAGAAGTCATGTAATTACTACAAGCAAAATCAAAATACCAAGAAGAAGTACCTAGAGTGACACTAAGAGCAATAGATGGAGTAGATTTATGTAAAACCTGTTTGAGCATGGCTTCAATATTAGTAAGACTAATAGAAGGAGTAGATGATTTAAGAGGAACATCGGTAATGATAGAAGCACGATATGGACGAGGCCTAGCTTGGGAAGAGTCAGGTCATTTTGCAGTTTTATTCATAGGACAATTAGATGCAAAATGACGTGACCCTTTCTTCTGACATATGCGACAAACCCGAACAGGACAATTCAAAATTAGATAATCACGATTATGATAATAATTATACTCTTGAGGTTTATTTGATTCTCGAGAAGATGAAGTAACCATAACAATGTCAGAAAAATTTGGACCACTATGTGACACAGCATTGGAACCCAAACCTTTCAGAGAGCGAAGACGAATTTCTTCGAAAAGGATTTCTGAAATTGCAGATTCAAGAGTAGGAAAAGGAATCCTATGAAGTAATGGTGCTCGAATAGGCTCAAATTTATCATTAAGAGCCATAAGAAATTGCATCAATCGTTGTTGATCTCGGTGAGCAATATATTTTGTCGTATCATTGGTGCACTCCCATTGAGGATCTGACAACAATAATTGATCCCAAACAACACTAATATGTGCAACATAATCATGAATAGATTGATTGGGCTTTTGTTTCATGCGAGACAAAGTGGTTAGAATTTAATATTGTGTGGGAAGATTTCTCTTAGTATACCGATGAACAAGAAAATCCCATATGTCCTTTGTTGTGTTAAAGTGACCAAGTTGTTGATGAATAGACAGAATAGAAGTATTGCGAATCCAAGTGATGATCTGATGATTTTTGCTCTCCCATTCCTCTAGATGATCTTCAAAGAAATCATTTGATTTATCTGTCTCAATAGTTGGTGTGCTAGAAGAACCATTAACAATTCGCCACAATTTGTGACCTTTGAGAAAACTCTGCATTGCTTGGGCCTAAGAAATATAGTTGGAACCATCCAAGATGGTTGAAATAGGATGAGAAACTTTTGAAATGAGCCATGAAAATCAATAAATCGATTAAGAAATACTTATTTTTGCAAAAAAAAAAAAAAATACTGTGGAGTTCGATTTTGGAGAAATCGAGTTCACGGTTGGATTCAAAAAGCTTGAATTAGTAGGGAACCAGATTGAACTGGAGAAAAAATAGTACAAAATATCCCGAATCGGATGAGAAAATGTATATGAATAGTGAACTGGATGTGGTCATACCAAAGTTAACCAGAACTAGACTGCTGAAAAGGATAGCAAGTGTGGCAAAACCGATGACGTGTCTAATGATGTGTCCGATGATGTGGCACTTGATGCTGTGGCAAGGACCCAAAATTTGGATGACGTGGCTGACAGGTGGCTGATGACATGTTGCAAAACTGATGATGTGTCAGACACATGGCTGATGACATGGCCAAGAAGAAGAATAAAACCAAAATGGGGTCTGATTTTGCATACCCAATTTTTCTGCTTTTACCAGCTCGTAAGAGCGCGTTCAGCATTGGAATGGAGTGATTCTGGCGGCGATGAACTCACAAGAGAGAGGAGAGTTGATTTCCGACAGTGATCCATGAAAATTCCAAACAAAAGATGCGTATAAAACATGACAAAAAATTCGGGTTTTGAAGGGAAAAAACTTGAATTTTAAAGACTAAAACTAACAAGGCTCTAATAACATGGGAGAAACAAAGGGATATTTATTATTGAATTGTGTGTTTCAACTGTACATAATATGCCTATATTTATAGGCCACAAAGGAACTAAACGTATACAAGAACCTACAATTAGGAAACTAACATATAGACAACAGAAAATTTACATATGCTAAGGCAATTTACAACATACTGTATGTTAACACCTGATCTGGCCTATATTTTATACTTATAATCACCAACATGGCAGTACATTTATGAAGTCGAAATGGAAATTTCTATTGCTCAGTGATAGAAGTTGTTTTAGAATGGCGGTAGTGCAGGTTTTTAAAAATACATGCATACTGCTTTGGCTATTATGGAGAACATAAGCTTCGTTAAAATTGCATTTTTTGAGTAGTGGATACATTAATAATAATAATAATAAAAACTTGCGTAAAACTTTGTTCAATCTCGAGTAGGTTCCGTTTAGATTGCATGTAATGATGAAGCATAGAAAAATTACTCCACTGGCATAAAAGTTGGGGATGAAGGTTCTTCAATTTATATAATTTGCATAATGTAACATGTAATAATTTCTTTCAGACATGGAAGCTTCGACGACACATGGACTCGATTCACGATTTTTACTTGTAAATATTATAATTTAAAATGAAACATCTAAAATAGTACTATATAAATATTCTTACATTACTTTCTTACATCAACATGCATCACTGTAATTATATGACATACTTTTAGATCATGAGATCCAAGCCTTAAACTCAATCTATGTAGAAATCTCCACCCTCAAGGGAAGCTTTTGTGATCAGAACATTTGCAAGACTGAAGAAACTACAAATTTCCAATGCTACAATTTTCAAATTAGAATTATAGAGTCTGTGCGCACAGAAGCTTCCGCGTTGTGGGGAGTCAAGATTTTCACCTTTTTTTTTTTTTTTAAATCTTCTGGTACATCTTATTATTTTATCTTAAAATACATCAAACGGATAAAAAAAAAAAAAAACCCGGAAGAAAGTCGAACCTGACATTTGTCTTATATCAACGTTCTAATTGGAATGGGAGTGGTTGTAAGAATAGCACAATAATATGGCATTTTAAAAAACATATGGTAGTGAAGTTGTTGTGTCAGTATGGGAAGCCTAACAAAACATTTGTAATGTGAATTTACAGTATTCTTAGTAATATAATGTAAATGTATAAAGTATGAAAATATGTCTGTCTAATGCATTGAACAATAAGCGCATTTTTAAGCAAATAGTTATGCATTCATTTAAAAATTTCATATCATCTATAAGTTAAGTAATTATGTATTTATTTAAAAGTTTCATATTGAGTGACAATTTTTAAATTGTGTTCAGAGAAAATTAACTATACTATCTTAAGTTTCAACTGAACTAAACTTCAAACATCATTTATTCGATCTCTGAAAGTAAATGTAAATTCTCTGTTGAAACCATTTTCACTTGAATCCATGAACTTATTTTTTGTTATTGTTTTTTTAATATAACTTTTTATCAGTTTTAAATTAATATTTCTATTAAATCTACCATTTTTTTCCCTGAAAACAGAGAAGAGATGAAGGAAAAGAGTGAGTAGATGATATATTTATCCATATTATCGGTCCTTCAATAATAATAAAAAGAAAAATCTCAATAAACCTATCAACGACTAATGGTAAAGAGAACAAGATATCTCTTGTAGAATTCGTTCATCCCTGTAATTTCTCCCACAAAAAAAAAAAAAAAAAAGGACATCGAGCTCTTGAATCTCCGCAGGATTCTAGGCCCTCGAATTCCTGCTCCGGTCCAAGGTAACCCCTTCTCAGATATTAGTCTTACAATTCCACTATCAATGTAATATTGCAGTATCTGTATAGTTATTTTAGTTATCTGTACCAGCAGTTAACTTTATTGCTTTTTTGGTGCCTTGAAACTTTTGGGATTCCTTTTTACTTCAATGAATGGTCAATCTATCAACTAGGTTTTTCTTTTCTTGGCTTGTTGGATCATAATTTTGGAGTTTCATATCTAGAGGTCAAGTAGCACAGTCAATTAGAGATGCCAATAAATCCCTTGGGAGTTATGAACAAGATGAAAATGTTTAAAATATATTCAATTCCCTGGTTTCTTGCATTATGAATTGGCAATGCACTTTAATCTAAAAAGTAAGCAGTCCTCATTATGTATTGCCTGCCATATGCAGCCTTTACTAATTTAATTTGGGATTTCAAGAATCAGTACTTTTGTACTCCTTATTTAATCTGAGCTCCTCTTGGTCATTTCTGACGTACTGTTGAAATTGTTTGAATTAAAGCTTTTTATTGTGCTGAGTATTATCATTTTTTCAAATTTATTATGTAATATTGCCACGCTTATTTCATCTTGATATGGTAATTGTAGCTTCAGAGAAAACAGCTTTACATAACCAGTTTGGTTTGCTTTGGTTTACACACGAGAAGTCTTGGTTCTATGATTTACTCATATAAATGGATGTGTTAGATGCTTTTACCTGGAAAAAAGATTCAGCAATGAGGTCCAAATCCCCTATCTATTGCCCTTTTGCTTTCATATAGTGTAGGCATAACCAGAAGAAGCAAACATGTGCGTAAAAATGGTACTTTCTGATTGGTGATAACTAGATCTCTGTTGTGCCAGATGCATATGTGAATTGTGCAATAAAATATCCTTAATTGGTGGCTGATGTTTGTAGTATTGCAACAACTTGTGCACTTGAGTTCAGTTTATAAACATTATCTGCACTCCTATTTGTTCATTAGTTCTGTACTTTCATTGCTTCGTTTATTTTCATGCACTATAAACACCTTTTATTGATGTCCTTAGAATTGAACACAGCAACTTACAACTGCTGCTATGTTTTCTTTTTAGAAATGTAGATGTATGTTGTTTTAATACATATTTCTTATAAAATTTCTGCTTGATATCTCATGGTAATGTTATTTGTAGTTAGAACATTTCCTCACCCTTGTATTGGCTCTAGCATTATACAAGACTTTAGCTCATGCAATTTGTGTAGTAGAAATTGCAAAAAAATTTGATATGTCTTCTCTAGTAGATAAAGAAGGAAAACAAATTTTTTGAATACAAGCTCCAGAGAGAAAATTTAATTACCGAACAGACAAAGTTTCGTTAGCTTCCAGTTTCTATTTTATAGTTTGTTAGGTTGCTATTGATGTAAAGTGCGAGCTTGTTTCCACACATCTAAAATCCATTCAATTGCAAAGTTATAGTTACTGTCTGTTTTAGAAAACCTTATATCTGTTAATGTATATCATGTGGCTAAGTGAATTTCGTTACTTGTAGAGACACAATAAAGGAAAAGCAATGAAGTAAAAGGTGTTTGTGACATGCATTGTATAATTGAGCTGGACTCCAGCTTTTGTAACGAGCCATCAATGGCTGAAAAGAACAAAGCAAGAAACGTCTATGAAAAACAAGAATTTGTACACTAATCAATTGTTACACAACCACTCAGTGTCATTATTATCAAGGATAGTATACCACATGAGCTACTGGTCTTGGAAGGACCCTTGTTAAAGATTATATTATACAATGTGATATAATCTATGTGACATTAATCTCTGTTTTCCTTCGGTCTATCCTCATAGCTTATCAAAATCTATGGTTAATTCATCTCCTTATTCATCTCTTTCGGGCTTCAATACTTGCCAATGCTCAATTCGTTTACGCATGTCCATCTGTTAACAATGGTTCCTTAAACACACGCCAAGTCTGTGTTTATTATTGCAAAACCCAAAACTTTGTGTGCCTCGCGAATCTGTCGTCTAAAATTTAATAATTTGTTCTTATATTATGTACAGGCTGTATGATTTGTCCTTTTGTTGTTTGAAATAGTATGCAGAAGGCAATTGATGGGAAGGTTCTGCATGGGAATGTTCTGCAAGAAGAGTATGATGTGAAAGATGGACTCTTGTCAGACAAACCGAGTTTAAATTTTCATGATCAGGAATACGTTGGGAAGATGAAACTCAGGAAAGCTAAGCTTTGAATGTGTTGTTATTAAAGCCATGTCCTCAACTTCACCTTTTGCCACCCCATGCATAACTACACCCACCAAAACAACCATCAAGAAAAATTATTCTCTACCATCTCCTGATAGACTTGCATTTTTGATCGACAAATCAAAAAACATCAAACACATTCTTGAAATTCATGCGTTTGTCATACGTCATGGCTTTCACAACCACCCTGTTCTGAATTTCAAGCTCCAACGCTCTTACTCTTCTCTAGGCCATCTTCAACAATCTGTTAACCTTTTCAATCAAACCCACAAACCCAATGTTTACTATTACACTACTATTATTCATAGCCATGCTATTAATAATCTTCACAATGAAGCTTTAGATTATTATATTCAAATGCTTTTGGCAAATGTTGAACCCAATGCATTTACATTCTCGGCTATTCTAAATGGTTGCCCCCTTGATCTTGGACAAGCCCTTCATTGCCAAGCCGTTAAATTTGGATTTGACTTTGATACTTATGTCAGAACTGCACTTGTGGATATTTATGCGAGAAGTGGTGATGTGGCATCTGCCCATAAATTGTTTGATACAATGCCCGAGAAGAGTTTGGTTTCTTTGACGGCAATGATTACTGGGTATGCTAAGAGTGGGGATATTGATGAGGCTAGAGCTTTGTTCAATGGAATGGATGTGAGGGATGTAGTGTGCTGGAATGTGATGATTGATTGTTATAGTCAGCATGGAAGGCCCAATGAAGCTCTTGTTCTTTTTAGGCAGTTGTTATCAGCAAGGGTGAAGCCTAATGAAGTCACTATGCTGGCAATTCTTTCTGCGTGTGGGCAACTGGGAGCCTTGGAGTCAGCCCAATGGGTTCATTCTTACCTGGTGAATAATGGAATACCGATAAATGTCCATGTTGGTACTGCTTTGGTTGATATGTACAGCAAATGCGGAAGTTTGGAGGATGCAAGGATGGTGTTTGATGGGATGAAGTTCAAGGATGTTGTTGCATGGAATTCAATGATTGTGGGGTACGCAATGCATGGATTTAGCAGAATAGCATTAGAGTTGTTCAATGACATGCGTAGAACGGGTGTTGAACCAACTGATATAACCTTCATTGGTGTTTTAAATGCTTGTGCTCATGCTGGACTAGTGTCTGAAGGATGGTACCTTTTTCACTTAATGAAAAACGAATTTGCTTTAGAACCGAAGGTTGAGCATTATGGATGTATGGTAAATATTCTCGGCCGAGCTGGGCATTTGGAAGATGCATATCAGCTTGTTAAGAACATGAAGATTGACTGCGATCCTGTTTTATGGGGAACTTTACTTGCTGCTTGTAGACTTCACGGGAACCTTAGTTTGGCAGAGGAAATTGTGGGATTCCTTGAGAAGCACAATCTTGCGAATTCTGGAACTTTTGTTCTTCTTTCTAATATATATGCTGCTACTGGCAATTGGGATGGGGTGGCAAGAGTGAGATCAATGATGAAGGAAAGTGGGGTCCAAAAGGAGCCAGGTTGCAGCTCAATTGAAGTGAACAACAATGTACATGAATTTCTGGCGGGTGATATGAAACACCCCAAGAGTAAAGAAATTTACATGATGTTAGAGGAGATGAGTGGATGGCTTAAGACTCATGAATATTCTCCCAAGACAGATACAGTACTACATGATATTGGAGACAAGGAAAAGAAGCGATCACTTGAAGTTCATAGTGAGAAGCTTGCCATTGCCTTTGGACTTATCAGTACCAAGCCAGGAACTACAATAAGGATAGTTAAGAATCTAAGGGTATGTGTAGATTGTCATACTGTTACTAAACTCCTTTCAAAAATCACTGGGCGCCGGATAGTTGTAAGAGATCGGAACCGGTTTCATCATTTTGTGGACGGTTCATGTTCCTGTGGTGATTACTGGTGAATTATACTAGTGAGCAAACTTTTGGTTCTTTTCTATGTCATACTGTAATTAGATATTTGTTGCTCCCTGGTATTAGATTTCCGGCCTTATATTTTATACTCATAGTCACCAACATGGCTGTACATTTACGAGTCGAAATGGAATTTTTGTTTGCTCATGATAGAAGTTGTTTTAGAATGGCGTAGTGTAGGTTTTTAAAAATACATGCATACTGCTTTGTCTATTATCGAGAACATAAGCTTCATTGAAATTGCATTTTTGGGTAGTGGATATATTAGAAAATACTTAAGTAATGCTTTTTCTATTCTCAAGTAGGTTCTGTTTAGATTGCATTTTTTCAGATTACTTTACAAAAGTTATAGTATAGCACTTCATTAGCACATACATAGTGTGGTAGAGATGAAAAGATGATTAAAAAAAATGTTTTAAAAGAATTTTTTCAAAAAGTTTTTTCAAAGAAGCAAAACCAATAGTTTCTGTTTTGTTTAGAGGACATACATACTGGAGATGAGAGCTCGGCTTGTGTATGGAAAAAATTACATGTACAAATTTACAATGAATCACAGAAGTATTAGTCCAGTGGCATAAAAGTTGGGGAGGAAGTTTCTTCAATTTTTATAATTTGCATAATATAACATGCAATAATTTGCTCGCAGCTTTGGCAAATGCAACGACTTGGAAGCCCAAGGGGAAGCTTGTTGGATCAGAACATCTGTAAGACCGGAGAAGCGACACATTTTCAATGTTACAATTTTCAAAATTAGGACTATAGAGCTTATGCACATAAAAGCTTCCACGTTGTTGGGAGTCAAGATTTTCATTTTTTTTTTTTCTTTCTTTGCCGGTACATCATATTATTTTATTTTAAAATACATCAGCGGAACAGTTAGAGAAAGTCTAATATGACATTTGCTTTAAAATGATTTGGTCATTATCAATAACCTAATTGGAGTGGAATTGGTTGTAAGAACGCAAAACAATATGGTATTTTTTAAAAACACATGGTAGTCAGGGTGCTCCCTGTGCCAAGGTCAGGGTTCAAACCCCGGCCTTGACATTTAGGAAGAGGTAAAAAAAAAAAATAGATAAATTTAATATTGAAAATCACACCTTAATTGTGTGTGGCAAAAAGTTTGGAAGTTCACTCTAACAATAATTTGAGAGTTTCACTCCAATTGTGTGAGACAAAAAGTCTGGAAGTTCACCCCAACAATAATTTGGGAGCCTCACCCCAATTGTGTGAGGCAAAAACACATTGTATCGAAAATTGATGGTTAAAAAAAAAAAAAAAACACATGTTAGTGAACCCATTATGACAGTATGGATAGCCTAACAAAACACTTGTAATGTGAATGCTTACAGTAGTTTTTTTTTTTTTTTTGAAATTGCCTACACTGTTCTTTGTAATATAATGTAAATCTGTAAAGTATTCTTAGACCATGTTTCAATCCAATCTATGAGCTTATTTTTTATCATTATTTTTTTTCTTTTAGTATTCAACTTTATATTTGTTTTAAGGTAATATTTCTATTAAATCTATCATTTTTCTTTTCCCTGAAAACGGAGGAATAATGAAGGAAAATAGTGAGTTTTTGACATATTTATCCTTATTATTGGTCCTTCAATTAAGAAAAAAAATCTCAAAATACTATTAAGAACTAATAATAAAAAGCTCAGTACGCAAAATGGGAAAGAATGTAAAGAGGAAGATATTATGCTAAAGGGACAAAACGAGGTATCTCTTGTAGAAGTGGTGCCTCCCTGTAATATCTCCCAGAAACTATAAAATGAAAAAGGAAGAGGAACAAAAAAGGGCATCTAGCTCTTGAAGTTCCACAGGATTTTAGCCCCTCGCGTTCCTGCTCTTGTCCAAGGTAACCCCTTCTCAGATATTAGTCTTACAATCCCACTATCAATGTGATACTACAGTGTCTGTATGGTTATTTTAGTTATCCGTACCAGTATTTAAGTTTATTGCTTTTTTTTGTCTTGAAACTTTTGAGAGTTGTATTAGTTTTTCTTCAATAAATGGTCAATATAGTGACTGGGTTTTGCTTTTCTTGGCTTGTTGGATCATAATTTTGTTGTTTCAGATAGAGAGGTCAAGTAGCACAGTCAACTAGAGAAGCCAATAAATCCCTTGGGAGTAATTAACAAGATGAAAATGTTTGAAATGTATTCAATCTTCCTGGTTTCTTGCATTATAAATTGGCTATGCACTTTACTCTAAAAAAGTAAGCAGTTCTTATTACTTATTGCCTGCCAGATGTATCCTTGACTGATCTAATTTGGGATTTCAAGAATCACTACTTTTGTACTCCTTTATGTAATCTGAGCTCATCTTGATCATGTCCAAGGAAATGTTGAATTTGCTTGGATTACAGCTTTTTATTGTGCTGAGCGTTTTCGGTTTTTTCAATTGCACTATGTTATAGTTGCCAGGTTTATTTCATCTTGATTAGGGAACTGTAGCTTCGAAGAAAATGGCTTCGCACAACCAGTTTGGTTCACTTTGGTTTACATACGAAATGTCTTGGTTCTATAGTTTACCACTATAAATGGATGTGATAGATGCTTTTACCTGGAAAGAAGATTCAGCAACGAGGTCCAAATCCCTTTCTATTGCGCTTTTGTTATAGTGTAGGTGTAACCAGAAGAAGCAAACATGTGCACAAAAAGGGTACTTTCTGGTTGGTGATAAACTAGATCTCTGTTATGCTAGATGCATGTGTGAATTGTGCAATAAAAAATCCTTAATTGGTGGCTTATGTTTGTAGTATTGCAACAACTTGTGTACTTGAATTCAGTTTATAAACATTATCTGCACTCCTATTTGTTCTTTAGTTCCGTATGTTCATTGCTTCATTTACTTTCCTAGTGCACCATAAACACCTTTTTTTGATGTCCTTAGAGTTAGACTTGAATACAGCAACTTACAACTGCTGCTTTGTTTTCTTTTTAGAAATATAGATGTACGTTGTTTTAATACACATTTCTTATAGAATTTCTGCTTGATATCTCATGGTAATGTTATTTGTAGTTAGAACATTTCCTCACCCTTGTGGTGACTAGCATTATACAGCATTTTAGCTCATGCAATTTGTGTAGTAGAAATTGCAAAAAGATTAGATATGTCTTCTCTAGTAGATAAAGAAATTCTGAATACAAATTCCTGAGAGAAGGTCTGATTACTGGACAGAGAAAGTTTCATTATCTTCTAGTTTCTATTTTATAGTTTGCAAGGTTGCTATTGATGTAATGTGGGAGCTTGTTCCCAAACATCTAAAATCCATTCAATTGCAATGTTCTACTTACTCTGTTATGGAAAACTTTATATCTAATAATGTATATCATGCGGCTACGTGAATCCCATTACTTGTAGAGAGACAAGAAGGGGGGAAAAAAAGAAGAAGAAGTAAAAGGTATTCGTGACATGCATTGTATAATTGGGCTGGCCTTCAGCTCTTGTAACGACCCATCAATGGCTGAAAAGAACAAAGTAAGAATGGTCAATGAAAGACAAGAATTTGTACAATGAGTTGTTACACAATCACTCAGTGTCATCAGTATCAAGGATAGTATACTACATGAGCTACTAGCCTTGGAATGGTAAAGATCATATCGTACAATGTGATATAATCTATGTGACATTAATATCTGTTTTCCTTCATTCTATCCTCATAGCTTATGAAAATCTGTGGTTCCTTATTCGTCTCTTTCAAGTTTGCCCACTGCTTAGTTCTTTTACACATGCATGTTTATTAACAATAGTTCCTTAAACACATAAAAGTGTGGGTTTATTATCATTTTCATTTTTGGTTTTGCAAAAACCAAAACATTGGGTGCCTTAGGAATATTTTGTATTAAGTTGAATCATTGGGTCTCATACCATGCACTGACTTTTGTTATTTTATTGTTTGAAACAGTATGCAGAAGGTAATTGATGGGAATGTTCTGCAAGAAGAGTCTGATGAGAATGATGAACTCCTGTCAGACAAACCTTGTTTAAATTTTCATGATCAGGAATACATCGGGAAGATAAAGGAGTTGCAGTTTTATCTAGACATGGTATGGCTAATATGTTGCATCAGATCCTTTAATTTCTCATTCAGCACGCTGAATATTGTCACAAAGCAATTTGTATTCTGTGATTAGCTTTTGTTTTATGCTACAATGGTATTGTCTATTTCATGTTATTTTACTCGTCCTTTAATTTGATTCCTCTCACAACAGACTTTTGGTCATGTGTGATTATGGAATGAACAAGAAACAGGGGTCAGGATAATCTTAATCCAGAGCAAGGACTTATGTGTATTCATGTTAAATTCTGTGAACAGCTTTGAAGTAAAGAATCTATTCAATTATAGTTTTTTCATAATTGTATTTGCTGAATCTTACTGTAGTCAGTTATCCTGTCAAGGTGAAGCAAATCGTGAAACCGGGTTGTTCACAAGAAGTGCTGAATGTGGCCTTGACTTCCATGTCTTCACTTGTAAAAACCATATCTATGATGTCTTCTGGACCGTATCCACTCTCGTCACTGTGAACAAAATGATCAGATATGGTGCTCTAGTTAAGAACAATTACTTTGTAAAGTTGTATTGGTATCTATATTTCAGTCACTTCCTTATCATTGTATAGTTATCCTCAAATAGGGCATGTATTAGTTCTAACATTTCCAGTATTTTTATGAATGGGAAGAACTCTGAATTCTTAAAACAAGAGCTATGTATGAACCACTTTGGTAGCTGAATTCTTGTCCTAGGTTTTCTTTTTTCCCCTCAAGCACAGGACTCTATTTTTACTACAATGGGTACTCACAACTGATCCAACTTATTTGCTTTTTTTTTTTTTTTTTTTTTTTTTTTGGGGATCAATTTATTTGATTAAATGGTTTTACATGTTTGGTATTTAGCTAACAGTTGGCATGCTAGTTAAATGGATATAAATGATTTAGGGCCAACCTTGTTGGTTCACGCATTGATGCTAGGGGATGCAACTGAAATGTGAGTGCAAGAGTAGTATTGAATAGCCTTGCTATTCATTTGGACTTGAGCCATCTATAGAACCGAAACTTAAAAAGGATTTAAGCGGTTAGACTGGAAACGAATAGAAGGTCGATCAATTAGAGTTCTATGATTTTACCCCAGAGGTCGGGAGTTCAAATTTCACTAACACCAATTCCCCTTTTCCGATGTAATAGTGTGGGTTAAAAAAAAAAAAAAAAAAAAGTGGCTAGACTTGTGGTTTAGGCCACTGGGTCATAATCGTTGATGTTTTCTATTTTCTTTTTCCCAGTTTTAACAAACCATTGATGTTATTGTACATTTTCTTAAAGTTGGTGTTATTGTAGTTAGGTTTCGACTATTGTGCTATATATATGAAAAAAGAATTCACCTTCATCTTCTGATAAAGTTATGTTCAAAATTTCGGCATTTTGTAATGAGGAGTGTAAATGAGTCTAATTAAGTAACACTTTAACATTCAAACCTTTTTTATTTATTTTAACAAGGTTGAAATTGTGTTTAAACTTAACTTGTTTAATTTTGAGCCTAATACAAATGAACTTTTACAAGCCAAACTTGTTGAATTTGAGTAGTTTGTTTTTTACATTTTAATACCATAACTCATGCTTATTGAGTCAAATTTGAGCTTAAATGAAAATTAAAATGTTAAATATTATTCATGTTTGGCTTGAATAGGTGAATTAAACATAAACAAGTTCAATTCGAATACCAATAATTTGGTACGTATTTCAGCCCATAGTGTAAAATCAAATTGTAAGTGCTTTAATTAAGACATGAACACCAATTGTTGTCTTGGGCTCGCCGGGCACCAATCACCCCCCCGCCCTCCCCGGGCGCAAAAAAAAAAAAAAAAAAAAAAAAAAAAAAAAAAAAAAAAACAACAACAACAACACAACAACGAAAAAACAAAATCAAACCAAAAAAAAAAAAAATGTTGTTCTGTAGCCTAGATTGAAGCCTAAACTCAGTCCAAGAGATAGCATATATAGGTGGACTTAGCTGTAACAATTTGGGCTCTGGTCTATCATATCAAATGATCAATGAAAAGTTTATATCACATAATGGGATTTCCTCAAAAAAAAGAAAAGCGACGCACATCTGTCGTTTACATAATAATTGAAACTTGTGATTTGATTATTTTTTCATAAATTAGAAAGCCCAAACTTTCCTTGCTGGAACAAAATAATTTACGAAGATATTGCAGAAAATCAAAACATAGGCTGAACTATCAGTTTTTCTTTTCTAGATCTTGGACTGTTCACAAAAATAAAGTTGTTGTTCAGTTATTCTCGATATCATAATTAACTACATTGTCCAATCGACTTTACAATTTTAGAAAGTAATATGTTCTGAAATACTCTTCTGATAGACATAGGACAATAAAAAAATTTCACTTTCAACTGATCAAAACTATTTCCTTCTAGAATTAGGATTGAAACAAAATCCTTTCGTGATTAGGAGTAAGGAATAGCATATATGTATAAATGCATGTATTTGGTTGATTCTCTTTGTCTCTTTTATGCTTAGTTGATTCTTTTCTCTTTTTTTTCATTTTTTTTCCTACCTTTTATTTTACGGCATCAAGAAAAGTTATCCTAGATAACTATGGCTCACACAACAACAATGTTGGAGGATCAGAAGACTGCCTTTCAAAACGATAATGATGTTTCTTTTGGCAAGGTAAAGATGGATGCTGGATCGTTCTATATACCAAAGGATAATCCCTTGAAGCCTCTAGGGGAGGATGATCACTTTTTATCACCAGACTTGCAGACTATTGGGGTGGCTGATGGGGTTGGTGGTTGGGATGAAGCAGGTGTTGATTCGGGTAAATATTCAAGAGAACTAATGAAGAACACTCTTCTAATTATTCAAGAACAAAAAGATCACGGTCCTATTGATCCCAAAAATGCTTTGAAACAAGCTTTCTTGAAAACAGAATCGAAAGGATCATCCACAGCTTGCATAATGACCTTGCATGAAGATTGTTCACTAGTAGCTGTGAATGTGGGAGACAGTGGATTTGTTCATCTTAGAGGTAGAAAAATTATTTACCGTTCGCCGGTTCAGCAGCATCTTTTTAACTGTCCTTATCAACTAGAGAAGGGGAATAATGTGATAGATTTAGCTGAGGAGATCAAGAGGGATGTTCTTACAGGAGACATTATTCTTGCAGGGACGGATGGATTGTTTGATAATGTGCATGAAGGAGAGATTGAGGAGTTGGTAAGAAAATGGGAGGAGGCTGATGGACCTGAGTTTTTGGCTTGGGAAATAGCAGATTTTGCTCTTGATCAAGCTCAAAATGAATTTGCTCTTACTCCTTTTGCAATAGAGCTGAGTGGAATGGCTGGAGGAGTTGGGGTCGTTGGTGGCAAGTATGATGACATTACTGTGGTTGTAGGACACATTGTGGCAGCTGAATGAGAATAGTTTTTGGCATTTTAATGTTGTATGGTTGTGTTTTGTTCTATATGTATTAGGAATTCTTCAAGATGAATGAATATTTTATTTGATTTTATCAAAAATTTGTTTGCATTCAGTTACATGATTATTGATTGTGATTATAGATTAACTTCAAGGAAATTGTCTGAGGGGTCTGAGTTACTAAGGATTTTGCGATAAATAAGTACGATTAGGCTAGAGGTTTATGGTTTGAATAATCCAACAACTCCTTTCCTAAAATTTGAAACGATTCATAGTGTCTTATAAATTACGTTTTGCCTCTTTTTGTGTTGTTGGAAGGGCACTCACCCTTTTATGCATATATTCGTGGGCTATAAAAATAATTATGTTAAATTCTGTGATTTTTTTCTGCTAGATTGTACTAGCAGAGTGGGTGTAGTGTCAAACTTCTCATTTTGGCGTTTGTATCAAAGATGGTTGCGTACAAATTTGATTGATGCAATTCTTTAACTGAAGTTTGATTCATAGAAGAAAAGGCTCAATTCAATAATAGCTTCAACATTATTTCGCAAAACTCATAGCAATACTGAAGTTGAATTTATGATTTCAGGTATAAAACTTATCAAGGTTTCGTTAAAGGATTTAAGCTTTTCGCATTTAACATTTTGGTATCAACGAATCGAACGCTAAGTAGTTTGTACTCTATTCGCTAAGTAGTCGATTAAAATTCGAATCTTAACAAGTCCAAATCAAGTTCATACGTGAATTAAGATTTAAGTATATTATTAAATCAATCTCTATTTTATGATATTCGGCTCGATTCATCTCAGTAAAATTAAAATAAATTTTTAACAATTTTTTGTTTTATATATAAGAATATTTATATAATAATATGTACCATAAAATAATATATTTTTAACAAAAATGCTTGTATTTTAGATGAAAAGACATTTTTTTGATAAAATATGATAAAAATTAAAAAATTAAAAAACATAACTTTTTGAACTTTCGAAGCCTCTTGAATATAAAAAATTAAATCAAATTCAAATGCAAATTTTAAGCTCACGAGCTCGAATTTGAACCTAAAATTTCAAATTGAACTAAGACAATTTTAAAGTTTGTATTAAAAATAAAATTAAAAGTTAGATTCGATGTAATAATTTGTTTGCAACCCTACATAATAACACAAATTGAACCGAACTATACCATGAATCTTCCCAAACCCATTTTTATCCAACAATCAATACCCTGTCAAAATTGCCAACCTGGTCGTGACAATACCCTGTCCTCGAACACCCAACCCACACTTGTTGGGCTATAAATTGAAGTGCAAGGGGAGGCAAAAAAAGCAAAATCATAGCACAACTATGATTTGGGCCTTTTGGGGGAATATTGTTGCAATACTTTGGAAAGGTACTAGTTATTTTCAGATCCGTTGTTTAATTGTTTTTGTATCTAATATGAAATGCATCATATCAATGCAAAATTATAAATTAATATAGTTTTATATCATCGTATCAATATGAAACTATACAACAACATAGTTTTTTATTAGATACACTTGAGTACCAAAAAAATTAATCAGAGAATTTGAACCGGAATATTTGAGGTGTGTTGCTTGGTATTTTGAAGTAGTACCTAATAACTATTCTAGCTTCCAAATTTTTAAAGTCGTTCTCCTTTTTTTTTTCATTATAGTGCATTATACTTGATCGTTACATATAATTCTGACTTTAGTTATTATCAGGTCTGCGGAATGTGCTACCTTATAACTGCTATATCTACAATAAGTCGAATCTTGTGAAGAGTTGTGGTTCTTTGATGACTAGGATGAAAATTGAGAAAGAAAAAAAAATTTTGGTTCCTTTTTTTTCTTAAAGGAAAGGATAAGAAATATTAAAAAGAAGATGAGTTAATAACGAATAGAGAGTCGAGCGGTTAGAGCTTTATGCTGAGCAGTTAAAGCTCTGTGCCTCTACCTCAGAGGTCAGGAGTTCGAATCCCATCAACACTAATTCTCCACCTTTGTAATAGTATAGGATTTATCCCAAAAAAAAAAAAAAAGATGAGTTGTTTTCCGGGCTTTCCAATCCACTTTTGAGCCTAACATAAGGCCACCATATGGTCTACTAAGCTGCTGAAATCTGGGCTATTGTCGGCCTACCATTAAAATAGTACAAACATAAAAATTTTCAGAAGTCAGCATGTGACTTGAAATTTTTTTTTCATGAACTAAAAAACACAAGAATTTTTAATTAGGGAAAGACAATTCCTTTTTTGCAGGGAAGTTTTTATATAATTTTTTTGAAGTGTTCTTTCTTTCTTTGTTTTTTTTTTGGTGTTGTTAGGGGGTGGGTGGTTGGTGTGCGAATGCGGCCGTTGTTACACAATTTAAGACTCAAAAAGAATAAATTCTTTAAATTGGAAATAGTCTTGTTCATTTATATTGTTTATTGGTTTGCAACTTTTTACAATAAGTATTCTATGCCTCAATAATTAACTAGTCTGTCACACTCAATTAAACTAAAAATTTTAGATGCTATAGTACCATAATGCATCTTTGGTAGGCAAGACACAGAGTGTAGTTAAATTATTTAATAAATAAATAGGTAAACACGTTATTTGCTGTTGAAGTCACTACTTAATTAACACATGAATAACCTAAGATTATTCATAAAACTAGGAGAGATCGACCAAAAAGTTGTCATTAAGAAGCCACTTAGTAGTATATTTATGTTCAAATCACGATGCTGACCTCTTAACAATATGTAATGATAAAAGGAAAAGGACCTGTCATTTCTAACTGAATTAAAATTATTGAAAAATAGTAATCCCCGTGCTTGATAAGTGCGGTAATGACTAATGACAAATCTTAATTAACCTTCAAATAATATTTCTTTCCATTAACATCGTTTTAGAAGCTATGCTAATATTTTTAATATTTGACATATTAATGCTTAATTTAATGTCTTCCTCGTTTATGATATCTAAATGGTAGTCATAATGCAAAAGTTGAGGAATTGTTTGTTAATTAGTGATATTTCATTATTTTGCTTTTGGTGCAATATATCCTAATTATGTAACTCTTGATCGTAGCCACTAAGATAAAAAAGAAAAAAAATTACTCCTTTGACATCGGAAGATCTAAATTAACACTTCTAAATCACAATAATGATGAGGCTTAATCTCAAAATACCCCTTGTAATGTTGGGTAATTAGCAAATTACCCCGCATATTTAAAACATACACAAATTGCCCCCTCATGTACACTTCACCTTTATAAGGACAATTTTGCCCTCGTAATTTTTTAATATTGCTATTCTTGTTAAATTGTTATATAGAAACAAAATAAGGTTACTATTCCAAGCCAATATTGTTATTGCAATTTTATATAAAAAATAAAAAATCATGACTCCAAAATTATACAAAATTTCGTCACAAACTATTCCAATTGTTTATATTCAAAGTGGAAAAAAGTATTAAAAAATACATGAATAATTTGTTTTTGACCTGATGTATAACGAGCAGCTTGCAAAGTGAATATAAATTTATAATTTCGGTCAAATATATTCAAAATAGAGTATGAAAAACATGCTAGTAATATCATTTCTGTTAGTGACATCAATAAAAAAATATTGCAATTACAAATATGTGTTTCCAACCAAAATAACATAAGGCTAACTTCATGTAATATAATGTGTGTGTGTGTGTGTGTATATATATGTGAGAATTCTCTCTCCTTTATTATTTTGTTCTATGCACTCATGGATAGTATAAATATTTTAGGTTTTAGTACAAAAAAAAAATTTTGTTAAATCATTATGTATAGAAGGGCACAAATATCTTTTGTCAATCCAAGGGGGTAATTTTATATTTTCTAAACATAGGGGGTTAGGGGACATTTTGTGATTTAGCCTGATAATAATAAAGCTAAAAGGAAGAATGAATAAGGAAAACATTAAAGTGATCATGGCTGAAGTAAAAGCAGTAATGAAGTTTCGTCAATCTCCCCTTGCAAGCTTGTCAAGGACTTCATTCTTGTTGGTTTAAGCAAGACTTTAAAGAAAAGAAAACAGCACTCTTGGTGAATTTTCCTAATTGAAAAACTTGAGGATGGATGGATGTATTAAAACAAGCTTTGCTGGAAGAGCAAAGGGAATCAAATGGCTGGCATTTGGAACAAAATGTTTAGCCTGAATAAGAAGTTGATGATCATTAGTTTTAAGAAGAAAACTTTGATAGAATAGTTGGTGCAAGGAATCATTTTTCTATTGGATATTTCCTTGAATTCGATATATTACTGCCATAGAAAACTTATGTGCTTATATATAAGAAGAATCTTTTGGAGGAGAGAGAGCTTTTGGGATTTACGACAGCCTCGATCATACACACTAGGAAACTACTAGAAATTTGAATTTGTTTGCTTTTACCATCATTGAAGCTTGTCAGATTGAGCAAATCAGCAAAGACTCTAGTTAACCATTCATGTATCTTCACATAATACATACACAGACATAGAGAACGAAAGCAAAGAATGGAAGAACCAACAAGTAAATGCTTCCGTGTGTATTTTCACGCCGAACTAGGCGAATCGTTTACCCCAAAATAAAGAAAATGACAGCAGCATGCGATTCTCGTCCTATATTCTATTCCTTTTTATATACCAGTAGATTATATTATACTATCTACTATTTTGGACCAAAGAGATCCATTAGGCAGTACATACCAATTAGTTATTTTCAACCAACTGAATGGAGTGTAATTTCAAGCTGGATGGAAACTAGCAAAATTACGGAATGAAATATGAAATAAAAGAGAAATTAAGCTATAGATTAAAGACCAACTTAAATCTTTTATTAACATGATTGAACAAATTGATGTAAAGAAGTGTTGGTAGAGTTAGTATCAGGGTTCAAAGACTCGGCCGAGTCGAAACGGGATTGGAGCTTGGCGCTCCGATACCGCTCCGATTTCAATCGGAGTCAGCGACCTCGCCGGGAGATCGGCCGATCTCGGCCAACTCGGACCGATTTGGATCTGAATCGGTCCGAATCGGCCGATTTTGGAATGAATCGCCCGGATCGATTCGGATGGAATAAATTGGAGATCTTACCAGTGGTCTTGGTCCAGCTATTTTGCAATCGTTTGGAGCAATTTTCCGGCCGTTTAGGTGTGACTTTTGTGGTATTTTCCGGTGGTTTATGGCTGAATTTGAGGGCTGTGATTTCGGTTTTTATGGCTACCATTTGGCTGATGGGGTGGTGGTTGAGGGTGAGGTGAGGTGCTGTGGTGGTGATGTTGAAGCCGGCTGTGGTGGTGGTGAGTTGTTGTGGTGTGGATTTGTCCAGCAAATTGGCCGGCAGCTTCGGTCGTGGGGTGAGGAGGAAGGAGACGACGCAGAAAATTTTTTTTTAATTGAAACCACTGCGCGCAATGCGCGCAGAGGTTTTTTGTTTTTAATTTGACAATCTGCGCGCATTGCGCGCAGATTGCTTTTTTTTTTTTTTTCAACGCAAGTTTTAATTGGTAGCGTTTTCAAAATTGCACTCCAGTCCCTAAGGACTGGAGTGCAAAAAAAAAAAAAGGGAATCAGTGCAATAAGGGACTGGAGTGCAAAAAAAAAAAAAAAGGGAATCAGTGCAATAATGCACTGACATGAAATGAACGCACATGCAATAATGGATTCAACAAAAAGCGTAAATTTCGGCAAAAGTTGTGAAGAAAGCCGTATATAATGTATTCATTCTTTATCATATTCTCACACACAATCTTTTCGTTTTCTTTCTTTAGTCAGTTTTCTCATTGTCAGATATCAAATTGCTTGTTCATCTTCTTTGTTTGTTCGTCTTCTTCAATTCATCTGCGACAATATTTTTTGGGTAAGTTTGTTCTTCTTTTTTTTTTTTGTTTATCATAATAGCTATTATTCCCTAAACTTAATGATTTATTTAAAATGTAATTTATGATTCTTTTATTTTGTACATTAAGTGATATGTTTTTTTATTTTGTTGGGTACATACTAGAAATTCATGTGATTAAATAGATGGTTCTTAACAATTTGATGTGACTTGACTATGCAATTTTTTCAGTCTACTTGATTGAAATCATACGGATGCTTAAAGAGAG
Organism: Mitragyna speciosa; assembly: GCA_024721245.1. Taxonomy (NCBI): domain Eukaryota; kingdom Viridiplantae; phylum Streptophyta; class Magnoliopsida; order Gentianales; family Rubiaceae; genus Mitragyna; species Mitragyna speciosa. The sequence goes on along the minus strand of CM045555.1, from coordinate 4,813,192 downwards.
TGATGAAGTTATGTTTTGGATGTCTGCTTATTTTCAAAAATAAAGTAATGAAATTTCCTCCCTATTTATGTCTATAAAAAAGACTATAATAAGTTTGTTTTTTTTTTGTTTATCATAATAGCTATTATTCCCTAAACTTAATGATTTATTTAAAATGTAATTTATGATTCTTTTATGTTTGTATATTAAGTGATATATTGTTTTATTTTGTTGTGGTATGTTATTGTTTTTTTTTAAATAAATTTATGTTTGTATATTAAGTGATATGTGGTTTATTATTTTTTTGAAAATAAATTTATGTTTGTATATAAAGTGATACGTGGTTTTATTTTGTTGTGGTATGTTATTATTTTTTTGAAAATAAATTTGTGTTTGTATATTAAGTGATACGTGGTTTTATTTTGTTGTGGTATGTTATTATTTTTTTGAAAATTAATTTGTGTTTGTATATTAAGTGATATGTGATTTTATTTTGTTGTGGTATGTTATTATTTTTTTGAAAATAAATTTATATTTATATATTAAGCGATATGTTGTTTTATTTTGTTGTCGTATATTTTTTTTTTTGAAAATAAATTTATGTTTGTATATTAAGTGATATGTGGTTTTATTTTGTTGTGGTATGTTATTGTTTTTTTGAAAATAAATTTATGTTTGTATATAAAGTGATACGTGGTTTTATTTTGTTGTGGTATGTTATTATTTTTTTGAAAATTAATTTGTGTTTGTATATTAAGTGATATGTGATTTTATTTTGTTGTGGTATGTTATTATTTTTTTGAAAATTAATTTGTGTTTGTATATTAAGTGATATGTGATTTTATTTTGTTGTGGTATGTTATTATTTTTTTGAAAATAAATTTATATTTATATATTAAGTGATATGTTGTTTTATTTTGTTGTCGTATATTATTGTTTTTTAAAAAATAAATTTGTGTTTGTATATTAAGTGATATGTGGTTTTATTTTGTTGTGGTATGCTATTATTTTTTTGAAAATAAATTTATGTTTGTATATAAAGTGATACATGGTTTTATTTTGTTGTGGTATGTTATTATTTTTTTGAAAATTAATTTGTGTTTGTATATTAAGTGATATGTGGTTTTATTTTGTTGTGGTATGTTATTATTATTTTTAAAATAAATTTATATTTATATATTAAGCGATATGTTGTTTTATTTTGTTGTCGTATATTATTGTTTTTTTAAAATAAATTTGTGTTTGTATATTAAGTGATATGTGGTTTTATTTTGTTGTGGTATGTTATTTTTTTGAAAATAAATTTATGTTTGTATATTAAGTGATATATTGTTTTATTTTGTTATGGTATGTTATTGTTTTTTGGAAAATAAATTTAGTTTGAGTGATTAACAAGCTAAGACTAAATTCCAAATGCATTAAGAATACATATTTTACTAGTTTATTACTAAGACAAATAATTAATTACTTATGCTAAGATACACACACACACATATATTATTTTAGACATATTCTCTGTTACTTTTCATTGTTAATTTCTTGAGTTTATAAAATAAATAATAATATATTATTTTGTGAAGACATAATTACCGTAACTATGCCTTTTATATTATCCACTTAAGCAATTGGCCCAATACACATAATTTATCTTTCAATTATCCAGTAATGCATGTTTTATTCAATTGGTACTTGCTGGATAATTCAATGACAACGGTGCTAATTCATCAATATTTAATGACTTTGCATAAAATGACAACGGTAATGATAAGGATCAAGTTTCATAGGAAAAATTATCCCTAAATTTAAAACTAATCTAAATTTAGTATGCAAACATGTTAATATGTAAATAAGATTTGTAAGTTATTAACATAATTTAAATAATTATTTTCTTTTATTAAATACTAACTCATTACTTGTAGTACTTTTTGATACATTACTAATACTAACCATTTTACGATGCTGTATGTAACAGGTTAAATGGCAAGTAAGGATATTGGTTGGGAACATGGTACACCTGTAGGTGGAAATAAAAAAGTTGTGAGATGTAACTATTGTGGAAAAATAGTGCATGGCGGTATTACAAGATTAAAAGAGCATGTCGGCCATATTACAGGACAAGTTGAAGCTTGTCCAAAAGCTCCAAGAGAAGTTACAAATGTAATAAAAATGCATTTAAAAGCTGGTAAGGCTCAAAGAGCTAGTCTAAAAAAGAAAAAAGCAGAAATATTGAGCTCTTTGCAAGAGGAGAATATGTATGGCGACGAGGATGAAGAAAACTTATATGAGATTGATGAATTAGAAAAAAAGCAGATGAGGCAAGCAATGAGAGAGAGCCGATACTTAGAATTTGTTGAAGAACAGCGAAGGCATTCAGTGTCTGGAAGTCGACCATCCATATCTATGCCAGGTATTGTTTGTAAATTAAAATATTATGATAAGTGTCATATCAATTAATTAAAATACATTAAAATTATTATTTATTTATTAATTTTTTAAATATTTTTTATTGCAGAATATATGGGTGTTGGTACTTCGGAGCAAGCAACTGTTGGAAGTAAAAGAGGCCTGTCTCGTAATTTTAGTGTCAGACAGGCAGATGAAATGATATGCAGAGGAGTTGACTCGCATATGTTTTCTTCGAGACAGAAATCAGTTAAATCAATGTTTGCGGGGGAAAACATAAAGAGAGTCGGTAAGGCAATTTCAAAATTTTTTCATTTTAATGCTGTACCATTCCATGCAGCTGATAATCCATACTATCAATCCATGATTGATGAAATTGCCAAAGCTTGGTCCTGGAATTAAAGGCCCTTCAGCTTATCAAATTGGAAATGAATATTTAGATGAAGAATATGATGAACTTCATAAATATTTGAAGGATGTCTATGATAAATTTTCAACTTTTGGGTGTACAATTATGTGTGATGGTTGGAGTACTCGTACTAAACACCCAATAATAAATTTCATGGTATACTGTGATAGGCATATGTTATTTAACAAGTCAGTTGATTGCACAAATATGAGAAAAAATGCAGAATATATTTTTAAATTAATGGATGAAGTAGTAGAGTCCATCGGAGAAGAAAATATTGTACAGATTGTGACAGATAATGAATCTAGCATGAAAGCTGCTGGACAATTATTAATGCAAAAAAGGAAACATCTATATTGGTCGCCTTGTGCTGCTCATTGCATTGACTTGATGTTGGAGGATATTGGTAAGATGGATGAGGTGAAAAAAACCGTTGCACAGGCAAAGAAGATCACTAGTTTCATATACAATAGTGATAAAGTAGTGAATTTGATGAAGACATATACAAGCAAAAGGGAATTGTTACGCCCCGGCATCACAAGATTCGCTACTGAATTCATTTCTTTGGAAAGTCTTCTTCGGCATTGTACAGAATTGAAAAGAATGTGCACCTCAGATGAATGGATAGATTTTAATAATACTACTAAACGAAGAGCAGAAGCTGCTAAAGTAGGTGAATTGATACTATGTGAAAGGTTTTGGAACAAAGTCAGATATGTCTGTGCAATAATGGAGCCTTTGGTCAAAGTCTTAAAGACTGTTGATCAAGACAATAAACCGACCTTACCAATTATTTATGAAGCCATGGATAGAGCAAAAATGGCCATAAAAAAGTCGGTGAAATATTGGAGCAGTATTTGGGATGTGATTGACAACAGGTGGTACGACCAGTTACATTGTGATTTACATGCAGCAGGTAATTTAAAATAATACACGTAATTTAAATATGTATTATATATTTATTCACTTATTTATTTAATTTTTTATTTTATTTTATCTAGCATATTTTTTAAACCCGACTCTGCAATACTCTGGAACATGTGAGTATAATCTTGACGAGGTTCGTAAAGGATTGAAAAGAGTCATTGCAAAGTTGGAGCCAGATTTGGATGCACAAGTTGATGCCATAAATGAGGTATATTTATCATTATGCTATTTATATGTATTAGTGATCATATACATTACTAAATTCTAGAATTTCAACATATATGCAAATGTTATTTTTATAGATCAAAATTTTTAGAGAGAAAAGAGGAGGATTTGGAAGTTCTGTTGCAGTAAGAGCACTATCTAAATCCTTACCAGGTTCGAGCTTAACTCCATATATAATTAACTAAACATTTAAGTTATATGAATGAAATTAATATTTTTTATGTTATTAAAATTATTATTATTATCCTAATTAATTATTATTTTATTTGTTTAGCTGAATGGTGGCTGAATTATGGTGAAGATGCTCCACATCTGCAAAAGATCGCAGTGAAAATATTAAGTCAAACCTGCACGTCCTCTGGTTGCGAAAGAAATTGGAGTACTTGGTCATTGATTCATACAAAACTTCGCAATCGTCTAGCAATTAAAAAATTGCATAAATTGGTCTTTGTGCATTATAATATGCGATTAAAGGTGAAAAATCTGATGCATCAAAGGGACACTGATGATTTTTATAAGTCCAATTGATTTGAATCACATTTTTCATCAAGATGATATATTGGATGAATGGATAAGAGAAAGTGATCAGCCTACCTTATCTGAAGATAATCTTGAGTGGTTAGATGAGGGCATTCGCCAACACGAATCAGAAAGAAGTCAAGAGAGCCATAGACGTGATAGTGATGATGATTTTGGTGATACATTGTCTCAATTTATTACCAAGAGGAACAAGAACAATATGATTCAATCGTCATCTCAGAAACATAAGGATAAGGGTAAGAGTAAGATGGGACGAACGAGTAAACATATTGCTATTTCATCTTCATCTGATAAAAGTGATAGTGACAATGATGATGGTGATGCCGGCAGCGATGGAAATGGAGCAGATAATTATTTGAGACATAGTAGAAGTCGCGATCAAGAGAGCTAGCAAACAGGAGATGCGTCGTGGGGTCGAGGTCAAGATAATTATTATACCACTCAAGACACTGATCACGGCTATCGTCCAGGCATAGAAGCACAACGAGAATATCTCAACAAATTAACTGAGTTTTCAAGTCAAGATACTTTCTCTTATTCTTCAGGCTCACAAAGATATAGAGGAGTTAAAGAGCATATGCAAAATTTGAGTATAGATCCGAGCATAAGTATGATTCTAGTTCAAATCGGAGCACTAGTCAACTGGGGTATGACTACGACAGGGGCTATTATAGTCAATATGGTTTATTTGATGGAACTGGACAAGTTGGCAGCTCTACTAGTAGTCATGGTGGCAGATATTATGAACAAGCAATTGATAGACATTATGACAGTTTCTCTTTTGACTCTAATAGCTTTGGCTATGATCGTACTAGTGGTAATACTGATTATCGAGGATTCAGCTATTATCATTATGCTCCGGAATTTACTGGCAATCAATCACTTCCCACATATCATGATCATGGAATACCAAGTCAATCCTCACAATCAACAAATGCACAAGATGGCTCTTATATGTTACCTACTCAAGGTCATGTCCCAAATCCACGTTTGTTTTACCATCCATCGGGGGAAAATGAAAGTGATTTTGAACCGCATCGTCATTCTACTTGGTATTGAGAAGTATAAACATTCAAAATAATATTAGACCTTTTTCCAAGTCTTTGTATTTTGTCTAATATGATTCCTTTTTTAATATATAGATTGATTTTTTATATCTACAAAAATGGTACATTTTAGAGATTTTATTTACTTTTTTTTTGCTATTTTTGTTTAGTATACTTTTCTTTATATTTTGAATGATTATTTATAGTTTTTGGAATAGAAATTGATTCAAAATTTGTGTCTCGCCGAGACCGCGACCGATATGCCGAGTCCGAGGTGGAACGGTACGAGCCGCGACCGCGACATTTGAACCATGGTTAGTATGGAAGAGTTAGTATTGAAAGTCCCAAACCTCAGGGGTAACATCATCAACAACTTAAAGATGGATTTCATAAAATCAAAACGCAAGGTTAAACTAAAATCACCACAAGAAGAGAAGAAACTAAATGTACAACATGGGAATGATTATGATGATGATCCATGGTTCCCCTAACCTTTATGGCCTAATACTGCGGTCGCCCCGTTGAGCTTCCGTCCATCCACCACTCTCAATCGGAAGTTGACCATTAGGCATGTTTAGTGGCAGATTGAAGAAGGGAAGCCCTAAAGATGGATCAGGAAATTAGATATTATCACCACCACCACCAGAGGCCTGTGACGCAGCCTATGGTTGCATCTGAATTGACTCTTCTTCACCTAAGGGCAGCCTTTCGTATGCCATGTTAGTAAAAGAAGTAACTATAACAATTACAGGTCCAGAGGCAATCAAAGCTCCCACAACATTTCCTCCAATAACTTGACCTTGTCCAGCAGCCAAATATATTGTCAAGTTGGTTGCAACTAGCAGAGCTGGCGGTGGAAGGAATGAGCCCGACAAAGATAATATCTCAAATCTTCCGGGCAACATCACGACTGTGCCAGTGGCTCGCGGTTGCCTCAAGCTAATATTGTCGACCGTGGAGTAATTCCTAAGATTAGGATCCTTTTTTAATCAATTCTACAAATGGGACAATTTTGCACCGTGTTTTTGGTTAAGGGATCATCGCATTTCCTGGATGCGATGTCAAGTTTTTTTTTTTTTTTCAAATTTCGTTCATTTCGGGCAGTGCGAAATTTAACGCAAAATCGCATTTGTTCAAATGCGATTTTGACTTTTTGACTTCTAACCCCAATTTTGATCATCCGAACCTTTAATTTTTAATTTTTTTTAATTTTAGGATTAGGGTTTGGTTTTTAACTTTTTGACATTAGGGTTTTGAGTTTTACCTTAACTTTTTAGAGTAGGTTCAAGGTGGTTTAACATTGTTAGTTTTAGGTTTAGGGTATTTATAGCTTATTATTAGACTTATACTTTCTATTATTGGGCATATGATTTGGAATTTATATTTTATTTTTTAAGGCGAGAATTTAGGATTTGGGTTTTTTATTGTTTGGTTTTGCTTTTAGGATATGAATTTTTTGTTTTAGCGTTTAGGATAGCATATATAATTACACCTTAATTAGGGATTAAAATTTAAAATTCAAATACATAATTGTAGAGTTTAAAGTTGGTAGATAATTATAAAATTTGGAATATAGAATTAGAGTTTAAGATTTATTAGATCTTAGGATTCGGAATATATTAGGATATATGTGAATAAAACGATAAATGAGTAAAAATACAATGACATAAGAGTGAAAAGAAGACATTGCATTCTTCAAATGCGATTTTGGACCATCCGAACCTTTACTTTTTAATTTTTTTTAATTTTAGGATTAGGGTTTGGGTTTTGACTTTTTGACATTAGGGTTTTGCGTTTTACCTTAATTTTTTAGAGTAGGTTTAAGGTGGTTTAACATTGTTAGTTTTGGATTTAGGGTATTTATAGTTTATTATTAGACTTATAGTTTCTATTATTGGGTATATGATTTGGAATTTATATCTTATTTTTTGAGGCGAGAATTTAGGATTGGGGTTTTTTCTTGTTTGATTTTGCTTTTAAGATTTGAATTTTTTGTTTTAGCATTTAGGATAGCATATATAATTACATCTTAACTAGGGATTAAAATTTAAAATTCAAATGCATAATTGTAGAGTTTAAAGTTGGTAGATAATTATAAAATTTGGAATATAGAATTAGTGTTTAGGGTTTATTAGATCTTAGGATTTGGAGTATATTAGGATATATGTGAATAGAACAATAAATGAGTAAAAATACAATGACATAAAAGTGAAAAGAGTTGCAAATACTACATAATGAAAGTATTATAGATAATTAATAATATATAATAACAACATTGAAAGAAATAAAAATAATATATAAAAGTCTAATTTGGCCCTAATGTACCATGTGTCCCGCATCCAGTCGGCCTACGAATTCTACGTGTCCTACGAGGTATGTCTCTGGATACATGTTGGGCCTCTTGGTCATCGTGCATAGTATCCTTAGACTCTTAAAGTGAAGTCTGCAAAAGGCACTGGTGAAGTAGAAATGCCTGTTGTGGAGGCTTGCATAATATAGGGCGGACCAAATGCTGGGAAATGGTAAAGTCGTCGAAACTTGATTTTGCACATAATAAGGCGAAGTGATCGGGGATGATACGGTAGGCTGCTGTGATGTGCCTTCACCATGACCATACAAATGAGACGAGATATAACCAGGCTGATTGGAAGGCTCACCATGATAATATGGCTGAGAAGGGCCTTCATCGTGATGGTATGACTAAGAAGTTACCATAACCAGTTGGCTAGGAAGGGCCTTCACCGCAATCAGTCTGCTCGCCAGATCGAACACGACGGCAATGTCCTCCACCATGATTGCTTCCCGGGATATTTCGAGCAGCCCTACGAACTCGACGAGCACTAATGTGATCATCAGCACCAGGAAAATGCAAATCTACAGGGTGATGTGAAAGATGGTCTAATTCTCCAACCCCACATAGCGTCTCATAGGTCATGTCCCGAATGATAGTCCACACATCAGCTGTTGCCGGCTCAGTATCGGGCAAGTTATCTATAGATAGATGATGCATGCGGGACACCGTGTCAAACTGCAAAAAAAAAAATTTAAAAATAATAATTTGTTAAACATAATACAAAATTTAAAGAAAATATAAAACACTTACAACGTAATTTGTTCTCGAGCTGTCACCCTGATAACCTTCCGGTTGAGTAGGACGGTGATTGGGATTGGAAACGTACAACACTGTTCTCTCTCTGTACCAACGGATGTACTTATGTGATGGACTTCTGGTATCGACAGCCGGTGTGTCTCGAACAATCGTATCATGACGTTCCATCCATGAATTGATATATGTTTGGTGGAATAAACGCCAGTTGGTGGAAGTACGACCATGACGGTCAATTGTATGTAGGTGAGGCTGTGCATCCATAAGTAATTGTCATGGTATAGTCTGCTCTATCCCGAACTGACGTAAAACCCTGTGAGGAAGGTGAGCCTCCACAATCTCTCAACAAATAAGATAGGTTACTGATTGCCAAATTCTACTACCAGCAGTACAATAATGTGGTAGCATAATAAGCACGTAGTCAGAATACGGCTGTCAAATGAACTTACAACAATAATGAAATTTAAATTAAAGATATTTCAAGATATATTGTAACAATTTAAAGCAAATTACAACTGGGAGAAATATTTAGGGTTAATTACACTTTGCCTCCTTGAAAGCGGGGGTAATAAACACTTTACCCCCCTAAATACAAAAAATATGCATTTAGCGCCAAAAATTTTTTGTTAATTTTTTTATTAACTTTAATTTATGAAAAGACTAAACTACCCTTATAATTACTTGTGTAATGACAAATACAGCCATAGGTATTAAAACTTACTTTTTTCTATTTTATCGCATGCATGTGTATTGTGCACGTAGAATAAAAGTCTCTATATATAATTTTAAAAATAAATATTTTGGAAGAATTTGTATATGCTTTCTGACTAAAGATATAAAATGCATAAAAAGTTTTGTCATATAATGGTTTATGTATAATATTTTAATTTGTGAAAATTTTTTAAAATTTGCATAATAGCAATGACGTATCTTTTGCATTATATTTAAAATATTAAAGCTTTACAGCAAAATTTTTATACATGCATACATATACAACCAATAAAATGATAGAATTTTAATTAATTTGATATCTAATACACAAACAAAAGTGTTAAAATTGATATTAATGTGTATAATATTAATGTAAACGAAAAAAGAGTTAAAATTGATATTAATGTAACATAATATATTAAACATAATATAATACTGCGATAAATATCCTCAAATACTGCGATATAGCTTTAAAAATTAATAAACCTTAAAAAATGAATTATTTAGTCCATAAAAAGGTCAAAGTACTAATACTGTTATACAAAATTTTCACTCTCCATCAGATTTTATTTTTTAAAATCTAATTATCTTACTAATCTAAATAAATAATTTTATCCATCAACATCTTATAAATAAATATATTAGTAAGAAAGAGATAATCAATTTAATAATAAAAAAATATGCATAAATAACTTGAGAGACCTTATTAGAAGGTAAAAATACTTAAAGTTTAGGGTCTTTTTTTTAAAAAAATTTATTTGTTATTTTTAAAAGTAAATAATGGCATTTTTAGAATACTTGAGTAGCATTTTTAATTTATACTATCAAAACTAATTATAAGAGCAATTTAGCCCTTTAATAATGTATACAAATTGAAGTGAATAAAACAAATTTAACCAATAGTCTTTGGTGCAAAGTGCATGTGTTTTGTATTCAGAGGGGCAAGGTGTCTGTTACCCCTGCTTTCAAGGAGGCAAAGTGTAACTAACCCTAATGTTTAAATTGAACATATATTGTAAAAATTTTAAACAATTTACCTCTTCCGGTCGCAACCTATCCAATTGATCTCGCACCACTGGCAAAACATGCCGAGAAATCCTATGCAGGTCAAACTCAACGTCCCACTTGAAAAAGTAATTAAAATTTTAATAAAAATACAAATAATATTTAGTCCAACAGTAATTATGCATGCGTAGTTTTTTTCTTACCGAGATCCATATGATTCATGAACATCTGTCGATGGCACTAATCTATCAAGACGCATAATAGGAAGTCACTCCCAAGTCCAAAACTGAAGTAATACCAATGGACCATAAATCTCTTGTGCCGCAGGTAATGTGACATCACACATACTGCGATATAATATAGCTAGTACTGCAGAACCCCAACTGTATCCCCTAACACTCTCTAAATCTCTCAAAAGTGGTAACAATCGTAGAGACACTAGATTGCCTGATTTATCAGAAAATAAGTGGCCCCTCAACAACATCATGATGTATATACGAGCACGCTGTCGACAAGCATCGTTTGATGCATCATCCGAAAAATGTACCTGTAATGCGGCATGCAAGCAATGCATCTTCAATCGAACTCCCGAAATGTCTGATCGATCAGGAAGAAAGTCCAACAACTCCTGACACATGAGCATCCATTCCTCTATGGGGCGTCCTGTGTCATTTATAATAACAGCCGGACCATCAACAGGTAGACCCCAGAGAACTTCAACATCCTGCAAAGTCACAGTCGCTTCGCCTACAGACAAGTGAAAAGTATGAGTCTCGAGTCGTCAGAGCTCGACTAGACTAGTCACAAGTGCATGATCGACAGTAATGTATTCGCACTGTAATATGCCATCAAAACCTGCTATACGAATATAATGTTGCACACGCTCTGGTGGAAGCATATGATCCCACAACAAACCATCACATCGCCTACACGTCAGCTGTGTATCATAAATGTCATTATGAAATATAAAACGTGTTCGATGCGAATTATTGAGAAGTATGAGGTCATGAATATATATGGTCCTTGATGTGACCAAATGTAGAACGATCAGCCATTATACACCACAAAATTTGTGAGAATAACAAAACAAAGGAATATTAGACATATTGTATAAAATTAAAAATAAATAATTTGTTTAACAATAATTCTATTGTAATTCAAACCAACCAAACAAAAGAAATGTAATTGACAACAAAGTAAAGTTAAAAATATTTAAATAGTAATTCTAATATAATTTTAACTAACAAAATAAATGATTATGTTCACAACAAAATAAACAAACTTAAAAATGATTTCAATATTAATTCTAATGTAATTCGAATTAATAAAACAACAAGAAATTTAATTGACAATAAAGTAAACGTACGAAGATTTTAACATTAATTCCAATGTAATTCCAACCAACAAAACAAAGGAATATAATTGACAACAAAGCAAACTTAAAAACATTTTTAGCATTAATTCGAATGTAATTCGAACTAATAAAACAAAAGATGATGACAACGTAATACAACAAAATAATTCATACACTAATTCTAATTTCTATGTTGTGATGCCAGACAGTTTCTATTGTTGTGGCCAGCCTGATGACAACGTTTATACCTTCTTGATTCGTCAGGCTGTCTTGGGTCCATTTCATTTCGTATCCGACTTCCCCTTACACGGCCTGACCGATGATCAATAAATCGGCTATTATCTGCACGAATCTCCCAATCTATCACCTACCAATCATCAAGATGTGGCAAAGTAGAAAATCTACTTGCATACTGAGCAATGTGTGTCGCATGAGTATATGCAGGATCAAAAAGTCAGAAACGATCTTCATACATCTTCCTACAAACGGCCATTACATGAGAGGATAAAAATCTGCATATTTGCCATTTCATGCATGTACAGGTTCTTTGATAATACCGTATTGTATGACTGTTTCCACCCTTGTTGTGAAGTCTTCTCTTAGTCATAACCGTATACACACCTGCAGAAATATCGACTTCCATAACTTGATGTCGTGCAGCAACTTGGTCAATTTCTTTAAATCTCTTTCAATGCTTTGGTGGGAATGGTTCACGATAGTAGGGCAGCTAATTCTCTGTTTTCATTAAACATTTTCATTGTTCGATGAAATGTCAACTCGATGCACGCTTTGATAGGCATCTGTCTTACCCCACGGGGAACATTATTATGGCTCTCAGATATGTTTGTGGTCAGTATCCCCCAACGATGATTATTGTCATGTACGAGGCACCATTTTTGTGAATCAATTTTTACAAGATAATCCGCAATCTCTTAAATTGAGCTTTCAATATCTCCATGAAAGCCTCCATTTACGTGGCTGTCGAGCACTCCCAATCGCCCAAACTAAATTTTTAAGTTTATTGCTTCTCTATCTGGCCAAAATATTATTTCGGACATGATGTAGACATAGCCTGTGATACGTGAATGGTTCCTGCAAATAATCAGTATTTTCAATAGCATTTCGGATACCACTGTGTCTATCTGATATAATGCATATTGGATGCCGTCCTTGTACAATAAATTGATAGAACTGATGTAAAAATCAAACCCAACTTGTATTCGTTTCTTCATCAACAATTGCATATGTAAGAGGCAATATGCGATTGTTTGCATTAACTGTCACTGCCATCAACAATTTTCCTTTATACTTGCCACGCAAATGAGTACCGTCAATACTCACAATAGGCCGACACGACTGAATGCATCAATAACTTATCCAAATGCCTAAAATATATACCTAAAAATCTTTACGGTATCAGAACTGCACGGATGATGCAAAAATTGAATAACAGTCCCGGGATTAAACTGCATCAAGGTTTCAATATATTTTGAGAATATTGCAAAATTAGAATTCCAATCACCATACACCATTTGGATTGCTTTTCTACGAGTGTATCAAGCCTTCTTATACAATATATCCACGTGCAGGTGTTGCTTGATGTCAAACATTATGTATTTTACTTTATATGTTAGATCATTCACAACTGAATGCATAATGTATTGTGCAACAACAGCTGATGTCAAACTTCTATTATTATTGTCATGCATTGCACCAACACATAAATGATTGTTTACAAATTTAGTAATTTGCCACATCCTATGATTTTTTTGGCATTTTGCACGAATGCACCAATCACACAGAGCATAACCTGATAAAGATGATGTACTGGCATTATCAATAGCATATTTGCACTTTGCAACCCATGTCGTCTTTTTACTCTCAACTACTGTGAACTCCCTGTTTTGCCTAACTAACCATAATCGTATTGCTTTACTCACTTGCTCCTTGCTCCTAAATAGCATGTGTAAATGAATATCGACACTGTTTTCATCCCAAATATCCAACCGCTCTGTATGTCCTCTTTCAGTTGGATCGTCATCTGATGCAATTCCAAGATCCTCAAAGAATGATAGTCTAGCAGGAACATATTCTTGAGGAGGATCATATGAGAAACCAACAGGTACATTCTCTCGAAAAGGCGAACGTGACCTTTGAGATTCAGCTGAGTATGGATCCAAATCATCGTCAAATTCGGGAGACAAAACATTTTCTAATTTAACTTCTTCACTATCCTCCTCAGAAGGTGCAATATCAGATTGCTCTAGTCTTCCCTCAGATTGTACCAACCTTTCTACAGGATTGTCACTTATCTGGCTATGCAGACGTGTATTATGAATAGAATCAACATCGCGAAATTCTTGTTCTCCCATATCAGCAGAAGGATGCATGTGTAATGTACCATATTCTGCCTCTGTAAATGGATTCTGTCAAGTATAATTTTGCATAGATGTGTTGACACTCGGCACAGCATTGGATACCATTGGATTACAATATTGCGGTGCATATGAATTATAAGCTGGATTTTGTTGATACAAGAAAGGGTTTAATAGAGACATCATTGGCCCGCTAACATTTGTCATGCCGACGGTGTCTGGAGGAGGCATTTCGACAATCTTCTCCATTTCAATGTAAAACTCAGCAATGTGCCCTTGCAAAGTATCGTTCAAGTCATATATTACTTCGATTCGGTCATCATCGAACACTTCCCATTCCATATGCATTTAAGGATCGCATGGGCATCGGAGGATTATTTTCAACTTGAAGCAGTTTCTGTCCAACCCCCATAAAGTGGTTTATTCTGTCTACCAACCCATCGTATCCGATTCTCCGTTTTGTTATGAACGACATATTAGGTCGACGAGATTCATATCGGATTGATATCCTTTCGTACCGAATTTCACCTCCCCAATACAAACTCACTCTAAGAGGGTTGGTCAAAGCCATCTTCCTCTTACCTTTTTTTGACAAAAAATTATTAATACTAATAACAAATTCTTACTAAATGTAAAAATTCAACGCCTAAAACACAATTTTTATTAACCTTAGTAAGCAATCTTTTATTAAATTTTTAATTGTTTTTCTAATTATAAATTACACAATTTTAAAAATTTTAAATTACAACATGCTATCATAATTACAAAAGGCTATTTAAAAATTTTAATTAGTACATCACTTATTCGTACTTTTTTATAAATTATGTCACATGCAATCAATTATATTATTTCCTAATTATTCCTAATTTCTTTTTACTTCTTATTTATTTTTTTAATTATCTATGTTATATTTTTTTAAACCCTAAACTAATGACTACATCATGTTATCATAATTACAAGAGACTATTTAAAAATTTAATTAGTTCCTCACTTATTCTTACTTTTTATAAATTATCTCACATGCAATCAATTATATTATTTCCTAATTATTCTTAATTTCTTTTTACTTCTTATTCATTTTTCTAATTATGTATGTTGCATTTTTTTAAACCCTAAACCAATCACTACAACATACTATCACAACTACAAATTACTATTTGAAAATTTTAATTAGTTCCGCACTTATTCCTACTTTTTTATAAATTATATCGCATGCAATCAATTATATTATTTACTAATTATTCCTAATTGCTTTTTACTTCTTATTTATTTTTTTAATTATCTATGTTACATTTTTTTAAACCCTAAACTAATGACTACATCATGTTATCATAATTACTAGAGACTATTCAAAAATTTTAATTAGTTCCTCGCTTATTCTTACTTTTTATAAATTATGTCATATGCAATCAATTATATTATTTCCTAATTATTCCTAATTTCTTTTTACTTCTTATTTATTTTTTTAATTATCTATGTTACATTTTTGTTAAACCCTAAACTAATGACTACATCATGTTCTCATAATTACAAGAGACTATTTAAAAATTTAATTAGTTCCTCACTTATTCTTACTTTTTATAAATTATCTCACATGCAATCAATTATATTATTTCCTAATTATTCCTAATTTCTTTTTACTTCTTATTCATTTTTCTAATTATGTATGTTGCATTTTCTTAAAGCCTAAACCAATCACTACAACATGCTATCACAACTACAAATTACTATTTAAAAATTTTAATTAGTTCCTTACTTATTCATACTTTTTTATAAATTATGTCACATGCAATCAATTATATTATTTCCTAATTATTCCTAATTTCTTTTTACTTCTTATTTATTTTTTTAATTATCTATGTTACATTTTTTTAAACCCTAAACTAATGACTGTATCATGTTATCATAATTACAAGAGACTATTTAAAAATTTTATTAGTTCCTCACTAATTCTTACTTTTTATAAATTATCTCACATGCAATCAATTATATTATTTCCTAATTATTCCTAATTTCTTTTTACTTCTTATTCATTTTTCTAATTATGTATGTTGCATTTTTTTAAAGCCTAAACCAATCACTACAACATGCTATCATAACTACAAATTACCATTTAAAAATTTTAATTAGTTCCTCACTTATTCCTACTTTTTTATAAATTATGTCACATGCAATCAATTATATTATTTCCTAATTATTCCTAATTTCTTTTTACTTCTTATTTATTTTTTTAATTATTTATGTTACATTTTTTTAAACCCTAAACTAATGACTACATCATGTTACCATAATTACAAGAGACTATTTAAAAATTTTATTAGTTCCTCACTTATTCTTACTTTTTATAAATTATCTCACATGCAATCAATTATATTATTTCCTAATTATTCCTAATTTCTTTTTACTTCTTATTCATTTTTCTAATTATGTATGTTGCATTTTTTTAAAGCCTAAACCAATCACTACAACATGTTATCATAACTACAAATTACTATTTAAAAATTTTAATTAGTTTCTCACTTATTCTTACTTTTTTATAAATTATGTCACATGCAATCAATTATATTATTTCCTAATTATTCCTAATTTCTTTTTACTTCTTATTCATTTTTCTAATTATCTATGTTCCATTTTTTTTAAACCCTAAACTAATGACTACATCATGTTATCATAATTACTAGAGACTATTCAAAAATTTTAATTAGTTCCTCACTTATTCTTACTTTTTATAAATTATGTCACATGCAATCAATTATATTATTTCCTAATTATTCCTAATTTCTTTTTACTTCTTATTTATTTTTTTAATTATCTATGTTACATTTTTGTTAAACCCTAAACTAATGACTACATCACGTTCTCATTATTACAAGAGACTATTTAAAAATTTAATTAGTTCATCACTTATTCTTACTTTTTATAAATTATCTCACATGCAATCAATTATATTATTTCCTAATTATTCCTAATTTCTTTTTACTTCTTATTCATATTTCTAATTATGTATGTTGCATTTTTTTAAAGCCTAAACCAATCACTACAATATGCTATCATAACTACAAATTACTATTTAAAAATTTTAATTAGTTCCTTACTTATTCCTAATTTTTTATAAATTATGTCACATGCAATCAATTATATTATTTCCTAATTATTCCTAATTTCTTTTTACTTCTTATTTATTTTTTTAATTATCTATGCTACATTTTTTTTAAACCCTAAACTAATGACTATATCATGTTATCATAATTACAATAGACTATTTAAAAATTTTATTAGTTCCTCACTTATTCTTACTTTTTATAAATTATCTCACATGCAATCAATTATATTATTTCCTAATTATTCCTAATTTCTTTTTACTTCTTATTCATATTTCTAATTATGTATGTTGCATTTTTTTAAAACCTAAACCAATCACTACAACATGCTATCATAACTACAAATTACTATTTAAAAATTTTAATTAGTTCCTCACTTATTCCTACTTTTTTATAAATTATGTCACATGCAATCAATTATATTATTTCCTAATTATTCCTAATTTCTTTTTACTTCTTATTTATTTTTTAATTATTTATGTTATATTTTTTTAAACCCTATACTAATGACTACATCATGTTACCATAATTACAAGAGACTATTTAAAAATTTTATTAGTTCCTCACTTATTCTTACTTTTTATAAATTATCTCACATGCAATCAATTATATTATTTCCTAATTATTCCTAATTTCTTTTTACTTCTTATTCATTTTTCTAATTATGTATGTTGCATTTTTTTAAACCCTAAACCAATCACTACAACATGTTATCATAACTACAAATTACTATTTAAAAATTTTAATTAGTTTCTCACTTATTCCTACTTTTTTATAAATTATGTCACATGCAATCAATTATATTATTTCCTAATTATTCCTAATTTCTTTTTACTTCTTATTCATTTTTCTAATTATCTATGTTCCATTTTTTTTAAACCCTAAACTAATGACTACATCATGTTATCATAATTACTAGAGACTATTCAAAAATTTTAATTAGTTCCTCACTTATTCTTACTTTTTATAAATTATGTCACATGCAATCAATTATATTATTTCCTAATTATTCCTAATTTCTTTTTACTTCTTATTTATTTTTTTAATTATCTATGTTACATTTTTGTTAAACCCTAAACTAATGACTACATCACGTTCTCATAATTACAAGAGACTATTTAAAAATTTAATTAGTTCCTCACTTATTCTTACTTTTTATAAATTATCTCACATGCAATCAATTATATTATTTCCTAATTATTCCTAATTTCTTTTCACTTCTTATTCATTTTTCTAATTATGTATGTTGCATTTTTTTAAAGCCTAAACCAATCACTACAACATGCTATCATAACTACAAATTACTATTTAAAAATTTTAATTAGTACCTTACTTATTCCTACTTTTTTATAAATTATGTCACATGCAATCAATTATATTATTTCCTAATTATTCCTAATTTCTTTTTACTTCTTATTTATTTTTTTAATTATCTATGTTACATTTTTTTAAACCCTAAACTAATGACTAAATCATGTTATCATAATTACAAGAGACTATTTAAAAATTTTATTAGTTCCTCACTTATTCTTACTTTTTATAAATTATCTCACATGCAATCAATTATATTATTTCCTAATTATTCCTAATTTCTTTTTACTTCTTATTCATTTTTCTAATTATGTATATTGCATTTTTTTAAATCCTAAACCAATCACTACAACATGCTATCATAACTACAAATTACTATTTAAAAATTTTAATTAGTTCCTCACTTATTCCTACTTTTTTATAAATTATGTCGCATGCAATCAATTATATTATTTCCTAATTATTCCTAATTTCTTTTTACTTCTTATTCATTTTTCTAATTATCTATGTTCTATTTTTTTAAACCCTAAACTAATGACTACATCATGTTATCATAATTACAAGAGACTATTTAAAAATTTTAATTAGTTTCTCACTTATTCTTACTTTTTATAAATTATGTCACATGCAATCAATTATATTATTTCCTAATTATTCCTAATTTCTTTTTACTTCTTATTTATTTTTCTAATTATCTATGTTACATTTTTTTAAACCCTAAACTAATGACTACATCATGTTATCATAATTACAAGAGACTATTTAAAAATTTTAATTAGTTCCTCACTTATTCTTACTTTTTATAAATTATGTCACATGTAATCAATTATATTATTTCCTAATAATTCCTAATTTCTTTTTACTTCTTACTTATTTTTCTAATTATCTATGTTACATTTTTTTAAACCCTAAACTAATGACTACAACATGTTATCATAATTACAAAAGACTATTTAAGAATTTTAATTAGTTGCTCACTTATTTTTATTTTTTCATAAATTATATCACATTCAATCAATTATATTCTTTCCTAATTATTCCTAATTTCTTTTTATTTTTTATTTAATTTTCTAATTATCTATGTTACATTTGTTAAACCCTAAACTAATATTTCCCTACTTATCCTTTTAAATTTACTTCCTACTTGTTTTTGTAATTTTTTTTCTAGCTTCAAACTATTTCCAGTAATTTTCTAGTTTACATAATTCATCTAAATACCAACATTCAATGAAAAATTCAACATGTTCATGAATTAACCTAAATAAATTACCATCATTTTCTATCAAAATAATACAACAGTTATAATCCAATTTAATTGGTAGTCTTTGAGCAAAAAAAAAAAAAAAACATTGATAAACAATCAATTTTACATATTATGCTATAAAAACAATGACATATATAATCTGTAATATACATAAATTAACATCACAAAACATTAACATATAATCTGTAATATACATAAATTAACATCACAAAACATTAACATATAAACTGTAATATACATAAATAAACATCATAAAACATTTCTATATAAACTGCAATATACATAATAAACTAACCAAATGTTTAACAATATTTATAACAAATACAAATGCAGAAAAACTAACCAATATCCGACTGATTTTTGGCTTGGTTTCAACAGTGAAGAGCAACAGCAAAACACCATTGTTGTTGGGTGGCCAGCAGCAAGTGAATCTGGAGCAAACTATGGACACAAAATTGAAGGAAGAAAACAACGAGCACTGGCTGGATAGGAGCAGAAACCGGAGAGCAAAAATAAGGAATGAAGATTGCAAAACTGGAGCAGACGAACTGGAGAGAGCATTCGTATAAAGCTTTGAGATAGCGCATTCCAAGAATGCGCTCTCTCTCCCGTGACCTGCAAAGCTACAGCAAACAGTTTGCTGCAACTTTGCAGCTTTGTAGCCTGGTCAGCGAGCACGCGACATTGCATTCTTGGAATGCGATGTCTCTTTAGACATCGCATTCTTGGAATGCGATGATCACAGTGCCAGAAATCCCCCCAAAACTATCCCATTTGTAGAATTGATTCAAAAATTCATCGTAATCTTAGGAATTACTTGTCGACCGTGCCACTGCCACCCAATATGCAAATTCCTCTTTGCCTTCTTCTAGCATAAGTTGCTATAGATTCAAACACATCACAGCCACTGCTGACCTCCAATATATGTGCTCGGAGCGTGTTCGCTCTCTCACGGGTGATTATAACCGGTGGTTTAGGCTTATTTTTTGACCCTGTTGGCCGACCTCTCAGCCTACGTGCAAGAACTTCGCCTGAAGTTGTGTTAGACGTAACCAGTTCTAGAGCAGCTTGATGATGACTTTCATCATCGTTTTCACCCGAAAACTGATTTTGATTGCTCTCATCTTTGGGGTCGGCCAGTGGTCTTTGAAGCTCGAGATCAGGCCTGTGCAGCTGAGTAACAAAGCGATAAGCTGAGCCTAAGTCCAAACCAGCCATACACAAAAATCAAAAAAGAAGAAAAAAGCAAAAAAGAGAACAGGAAAACCGAGTAAAATAAAGCATGATTAACTAGGAAATTGACACAAAAATGATAGATTTTTTTTATGAGTAATAAAGAAAACAAAGCGTAAGAATTCAAACCCTAGAGCGAATAGAAAACAAAGGGAATCGATGTGGAGAGTAAGGGAAGGGATGAAGGAAGAGAAGGGAGAGAGAGAGTGGCAGCTGCAGCTGTTCTCCCACCACCACCCAAAGTTTACATTTAAGGATATAAAATTGTATTTTTTTTATGCGTATTTTAATTAAGAGTGTATTATTTTACAAAAGAAGAATAGTGGAATATCAAATGAAGAAAATTACAAGGAGAAGGTAACTATAAATAAGGTTTCATTTAGGTACAGCTTTATGTACCTGCAAGTGTGCGTGGATACATACATACATAAATATATACATACATACATATATACATACATACATACATATATACATACACACACACGTGTGTGTATGACTGTGTGTGTATGTATGTATGTATGAATGTGTGTGTACACACACACACATACACACACACACATACATTCATACATACACACACACACATATACATATATATATGTATGTATGTATGTATGTATGGGATAATTTCACATACCTCCCTTGAGTTTTATCGTAATTACAGCTAGCTCTCCTCAACTTTCAAAAATTACACTTATTTCCTTTGGTTACTTAGGATTACTAAAATACGCTTGAATGTGACTATAATTACTTAAGGAAAAATTATAGGAATATAGAAAGGAAAAAAAGAGGAAAAAAGGAAAATAAAAAGGAAAAAAGCTCAATAGTTATTTTAATTTGTTCTTGAGAATATAACTTCATGTATGCATAGAATTTTCAAATTGTTATGATTACCTCTATTTTCTAATAGTTATCTTGTGTGTTTATGAAATATTTTGGATAAAGATAAAGTCAATCAACATGTAGAAAATAGAGCACCAAATGGGAGAGTTGCATTAGAGTACATAACTAGTTGAGCATTATGTGGACAATATTATGGCTATTTTCTTACTTTATGCTGAATTAATAAATTTATTATTTTTAAAAGATTTTTTTTCTTATTTTAGTAAAAAAAATGTCTAGGGACATTTTAAAATATTTAGTTTTCTTGATGATATCAGCAAAATGGGGTTTTTGGTTACCAAAACTATTGAAATAAGGGAGGTAAGTGTAATTTTTGAAACTTGAGGGGAGCTAGTTGTAATTATCTTGAACCTTAGGAGAGGTAATATGTATGTATGTATGTATGCATGCATGCACGTGTATGTATTTATGTACCAGCAAAGGTCAACCATGCAAGGCACAGTCAGTGCCCACATTTATTTCTGCATATTTTTAATGTTTTTAATAGGGAAATGAAGGCAAGTAGCGGGAGCAAAGTTGTGCAGGCATTAATAAAGCGAAATTAGTTTTTGAAGAACATGTATGTAACTATGATATTGTTCTACAAAATAAAACAAATTCTACAAGCTTAAGGTTTTTTTTTTTTTTGAAAACTTATTTGTGCTTTTGAAACTAATAAGTTTAGAAATAAAGCAAAGAAAAAAAAAAACAGCTACCTTCTAACTATTGTATTATGCAAGGTGAAACTAATATTAATTGCAGTTTTGACATCTTTTTACAAATTCATGACGGTAATAATGAATAATTACTATTTAAAAAGAGCAATCACAACTTAACCTGCTTATCAATTCATTTTAAACATAGCTTAACCTGCTTATCAATTCATTTTAAACTGATAAAAGTTTTCCAAAATACTACAATGCACAAAATGTAAGTTTCTACTCCCAATTCATATGTTACAAGACATTAACAAAATATACAATCCTTAGCTTAAATGGGAGACAAAAGGCAGATAACAAGCATATGTGAATATTATGAATTTGTATTAGGATCTATTAGATATGACAATGCATGATAACACAATCGATCATAATATGAATCAAAATATGAGAACAATTGTCTATCCATATAATTACAAAACATTGTTTTAACAAAAGTTTTGTTCATGAGGGAAGAGATTTAGCTTAATTTAAGCTTGTTTTTGTTCTTCTTTGAAGGTCTTTCTTTAGGATTAGCATCCGGATCAGTTAGCTTCATGGGGGCTTCATCTGTATAGTCCTAACATCAGTTTTGTTTTCTGCTTCAATTTTCAATGCTATTTCGGTGCAGAACAGGTGATGCAGACATCAAAACCTCTCACGAAGCTCAATGTGATCAAATTTGGTTCTCAATCAACTTGATGTCAAATGCCCAAGCCATAAGGATCAAGACTCCATTACTAGAGATGATTGGTGCTAAATTCAACCTTGAAACTCAAGGAATTCATAAAGAGTAATTACAAGTTCCAATTGACCTTCTTAGCTCAAATGGAACATTGAAGAAAGTTATTTTCAAGTTGATAATTCAAGACCACTTGAATTATCAACAAGGAGAATTGAAACAAGGAGAAACCAAGTTCAATTGTATGATTCAAGTGGTAGACATCCATCAAAATGGAACATTGAAGAATTGAAACAAGGAGAAACCAAGTTCAATTGTATGATTCAAGTGGTAGACATCTATCAAAATGAAAGAATGGAAGGTCTTGAACATCATGGATTCGCGTGTCACTGTTCACCTGAACTGCCCATGGATTTCTCTACTTGTGACTAACCCTTGGTCAATGGCAGTGAAGATGTTTCGACCAGAATTTTAATGCTTAATTCATGTACTTTTTGGTCATTTCTTAGGGTATAAATACTTATCTTTGTACCACTATTTATATAGAATTTTGAAAGAATTTTATGAAACTTGGAGAGTTTTCTCTCTTGGCTTCAAGCCATCCATTTCCTCTTTGTCTTTAATACTTTGAGGTATGTCTCAAGTGTTTAGGCAAACTATTGATCATCCTTTGTTGTTTGTCACAAGGTTGATTCAAGGTTTCTTCAACTTGAGGTACCTGTTGTAGTTTATCTCAAGGAATTTTAAGACCTTGAAAATCCTTTTGAGTATGTCTCAAGGGTTTTCAAATCTGGCTTATCATCCAAGAACCAAGCTTGGTTATGGTGCCTTTGGAAAGCTAGATCCTAGTTGTTGTTCTTGCATCATTTGGGATCAAAGCAAAGTTTGAGGTATACTATGTTAATCTTGGTACTTCTTGTTGTTTTGTGTCATTTGTGCCTTGTTCTAACTTGTCTCTTGTGTTTCTCCTAGCCGTCCATGTCTTTGTTGTTGTTCTTGATGTTTTGAGTTGTTTTGTGTCCTATAAATCTTGTGCTAGTTAAGTTCTTGTTTCATCTTTGTTGTCTTTGTTGTCTTCTTACCCTAGTTGTTGTGTTCTTGGTGTTCTTGGTGTCAAACTATACTAAATCTTGATTCCTTTTTTTTTTGTAGATCTACAAAAATCCAACTTATTTCTTGTAGATCTAACCATGTTTATGTGTTTGTTCTTGGTCTAAATCTTCACTCTTTGTGTGTCTTCTTATTTCTTGGCTTCAAAGGTGAAAGGAGTTGGGCACCTTGATGGCAAGTATGATGATATTACTGTGGTTGTTGTAAAAATAGAGGGTATTTCAAAAGCTTTGGCCCTACATTGGAGAACCAAAAGGCTTTTTATCATTTTATATTATTTGTTCATTAATGGGCTTGTGATGAGCTAAGATATAATGTGGCTCATGCGCACAAGGAAGAGTTGAGCTGGGTTAATCCAGTTCAAATCGACGGATATGTCCCCCCCTGCACGTGGGTTAAACACAACCCAATTCAATTTTGTTTTCTCTTATCAAAAATTAAATTATTTCTCCTTACCAGAATTGTCAGATATATTGTTTAATGCCCAACAGACTAATTTTCATTTAATATTAAACAAATCTATTTTGAATACCGAACGGATCAATTATATTTAATTGGCCCAACGGTTTATTTTATTAAATACCAACGTATTAAATTTGTTTAAAGGGGCCAACATATTTATTTCATTAAATGGCCCAATGGAATATTTTTAAATGGCCCAACGGATATTTTTCAACAGCTCTTTTTTGTAGGCCTATAAATAGTGGGCTTCTTCTTTCTTCCTATATACAACAATTTCCTGAATTCTTTCTCCCCTCTCACTCTTCTGGTATAATCTTTGCTCATTCTTGATCCCTCTAAATAGAGGAAGGCTTGTTTAATCTTGGGGAAACATTTCTCTTCCCAGAAATAACTTCTTCGAACAGTGCTATGTAGGACTCAAGCAAAAATTTACATTGTCTTTATTCATAAATTTTCCCTACAATCTAAGAAACTATGACCTCAAACGACGACAATGTTGCTGTGCCACAACCTCCAACATCTCCAACTTCAGTCGCCATGACATTTGCCAAGTCATTATCAGGAGTTTTCAAAATTGAAGTTGTTGATAATCAAGACTTCAAAAGATGGCAAGAGCGGGTGCACTCTTTGCTTGATGTCCATGGTGTGGCTTATGCACTAATTCGTGCCAAACTTGCTTCAACTTTGAACGCCGAAACACATGAGTCATGGCAGTATGCGAATAAAGGTATGTCAATTACAAATGCTTTCTAATGAAATGTTTGACAAGTACATTAATAAGTCTCAAATTCCTAATCCTGATGATTCCAGCTTTGACAAAAAGAGAGGTGACAACACAAGTGCTAATCCTTCTAAGGTTAGTCTAACCAAAGTAGATGAAATAATTGCTATAGTCATCTCTCAAGCAAATATTGCAGCAAATGTGAAAGAGTGGGTAATAGACTTTGGGGCTACTCGGCACATTTGTGCAAATCGAGAAGCATTTACCTCCTATACTCCAATAGGGGATAATAAAGAAGTGGTCTATCTTGGAGACTCTAGAACTGCGAAAGTACTGGGAAAGGGCAAAGTGCTCTTGAAACTCACTTCAGAAAAAACTTCGGCTCTTAACGATGTGCTGCATGTGCCGAACATCCGGGCAAATTTGGTTTCCGTGGCATTGTTAGGAAAAGTTGGGATAAAACTATCATTTGAATCTGACAAGATTGTAATGACTAAAAATAATGTATTTGTGGGCAAATGTTATTGTAACCAGGGACTATTTGTACTTAACATTTCCAATGTGATCATTGAAAGTGTTTCTTCTTTTGCTTATATCGTTGATTTAATTTCTTTAGGGCATGCTAGATTAGGACATGTTAATTAATATTAGTTATATCAAGAAAATGCAAGCATGTGGCGTAATTTCTGGTATTAGTAAAAACATGGATAAATGTGAATTATGTGCCGAAACTAAAATGACAAAGAAAAGTTATATTTCTATCTATAGAGAAACTGAATTGTTAAGTTTAATTCACACAGACTTAGGTGATTTAAAACAAACTATAACTAGAGCCGGTAAAAGGTATTATATTACTTTTATAGATGATTTTTCTAGATTCACCAAAATTTATTTACTTAGAAATAAAGATGATACTCATAGTGCCTTTTTGTCCTATAAGTCGGAAGTAGAAAATCAACTTAGTAGAAAGATAAAAAGGATTAGATCTGATAGAGAAGGTGAATTTTTAGCTTTAGATAACTTGTGTGAATAAGAAGTATAATCCATGAAATTACACCATCTTATTCACCGAAATCAAATGGAGTAGCGGAAAGGAAAAATAGAACGCTAAAAGAAATGATGAATTCTATGTTAGTTAGTTCTCATGCTCCTCATAATTTGTGAGGGGAAGCTATTTTATCTGCATGTCACTTACAGAATAGGATTCCACATAAAAAGATCAAAAAAATACCTTATAAATTATGGAAATGTTATAGACCTAATTTGAAATATTTAAAGGTGTTGGGGTGTCTAGCTAAAGTTTTGTTGCCTGAACCTAAGAAAAGAAAAACATATTCTAAAATTTCTAATTGTATGTTTATTGGATATGCTCAAAATAGTGCTGCATATAGATTTCTTGTTTTGAAAAGTGATGTACTTATTTGTAATACAATTATTGAGACAAAGAACGCTGAGCTCTTTGAACATATTTTTTCACTTTCTAATAAAATTTCCCATGCACCTGTTGAAACAAATAGAGAACAACCTCTAATAAGGAATTGAGAAGGAGTAAAAGGCTAAGAAAAGAATTTTCTTTTGGAAACAATTTTCAAACTTATCTTGTTGATAATGATCTTTTAACTTATTTTGATGCTATTTCTTCTTCTTATAACAAATTTTGGAAAGAAGCAATTAAAACTGAAATTGATTCTATTATAAAAAATAAAACTTGGATTTTAGTTGATTTACAACTTGGCGCAAAGCCTATTAGTTGTAAATGGATTTTCAAAAGAAAATATAATCCTGATGGTTCTATAGAAAAATACTAAACTCGTTTAGTAGCAAAAGGATTTTCTCAAAAACAAAATATTGATTATTTTGACACATTTGTACTAGTAACTAGAATTTCTTCTACATGAGTTTTATTTGCTTTAGCCTCTATTTATAAATTTTTTGTTCATCAAATGGATGTCAAAACCGTTTTTTTAAATGGTGATTTGGAAGAAGAAATTTATATGATTCAACCAGAAGGATGTGTTGTCCATGGACAAGAAAATAAAGTTTGTAAATTAATAAAATCCCTTTATGGCCTAAAACAAGTCCCTAAATAGTGGCATGAGAAATTTGATCAAGTTTTGATAAGAGATGGATTTTCATCTGTAGAAGTGGATAAATGTGTGTATACTAAAGTTGTAAATGATCAATATGTGATAATTAGTTTATATGTGGATGATATGCTTATATTTGGTACTAGTTTAGATATTGTTAATAGTACTAAATATTTTTTGTCTTCTAATTTTGATATGAAAGATCTTGGTGAAGCAAAAACGATATTGGGTGTTAAAATTATGAGTAATGGTGGTATAATGTTATCACAAGAACATTATACAGAGAGACTTCTTAGGAAATCTAAAAACTATGATGTAACTCCTGTAACCACTCCTTATGATGCTAACACTCAATTAAAGAAAAATAATGGTGACCCAGTTGCTCAGTCTAAATATGCTCAGATTATTGGGAGTCTGATGCATTTAATGAATTATACGAGACCTGATATAGCATATGCTGTGTGTAGACTAAGTAGATATATTCAAAATCTCAATCACGAGCATTGGTCTGCATTAGTGAGACTAATGAAATATCTGAGTGGAACTATGAACTATGGTATCTTGTATAGTGGATTTCTTACTATATTAGAAGGTTACAGTGATGCTAATTGGATCTCTGATTCAAGTGAGATAAAATCCACTAGTGGCTACGTATTCACCTTGGGTGATGGTGTAATAGCATGGAAATCAACCAGAAAGACAATCATTGCTAGATCAAATATGGAGTTAGAGTTTATAGCTCTGGAATTGGCTGGTACTGAGGCAAACTGGCTAAGAAATTTCTTAGCTTTAACTAAGAACCCACTGCCTTCTGTATCCATACATTGTGATTGTCAAGCGGCAGTTTCTATTGCTAAAAACAAATCTTATAACTATAAAAGTCGACACATGAAATTGAGACATGATGTCATAAAGCAGTTGCTCACAGATGGAATAATTTTCATTGATTTTGTGAAGTCAAAATTAAATTTGGTCGATCCTCTGACTAAACTTGTAGGAAGAAAGTTAATTCTTCAAACTACAAGGGAAATGGGACTTAGGCTAACAATAGTTAATAGAGACAGTAACCCAACCTATGTGATTGGAGATCCCATGAAATAGGTTCATATGGGTAATAACAAGTCAATATTGACTGCTAAGCACTACAAATTTATGTCCCTTATGAGATAATTGCTTTGATTGCTAATGAATGTGAGGATGAGTTTTAAAAACTCTTAATGAATTCACATTTCTTTAGGAAGGTGTACTTGAGCAGTGTACACTTGATGAATTCACCTATATGAGAGTGGAGTGGGGCTACTTCTATAAGATTTATTGGCCAAATCTTTAGAGCTCTCATAATAAACTAGGCAGGCGTATGGCCAATATTGCGCAAAATTGCGTTGAACAACAAAATTTGTGGGTTGCGATGTGACTAATAAGATCTCTGTCATATATCAAAGAGTTATTGGTTCATAGAAATTTATATTTCACCAATAATTCTGTAAGTCATGTTTTATTAGTCTAAGTTTGGTTTATAGTCCAAAAGACACCAAACTGATTACATTGTGCTCAAACGAATCCAGCAAATCTTCTATACTTTCATACAAAATCTTTTGAAATAGGAGGGAGATTGTTGAGTTGAGTTGAGTTGGGCTAATCCAGTTCAAATCAACGGATTTGTCCCTCCCCCTGCGCATGGGTTAAACACGACCCAATCTAGTTTTGTTTTTTATTATCAAAAATTAAATTATTTCTCCTTACCAGAATTGTCAGATTTCTTTTCGAAAAATTCCAACAGATATTTTGTTTAATGTCCAACGGACTAATTTTCATTTAATATTAAACAGATCTATTTTTAATGCCAACGGATCAATTTTATTTAATTGGCCCAACGGTTTATTTTATTAAATACCAATGTATTAAATTTGTTTAAATGGGCCAACGGATTTATTTCATTAAATCCCAACGGAATATTTTTAAATGGTTATTTTTCAACAACTCTTTTTTGTAGGCCTATAAATAGTGGGCTTCTTCTTTCTTCTTATATACAACAATTTCTTGAATTCTTTCTCCCCTCTTACTCTGCTGGTATAATCTTTGCTTGTTCCTGATCCCTCTAAATAGAGGAAAGCTTGTTTAATCCTGGGAAAACATTTCTCTGCCTAGAAATAGTTTTTTAGGACAATGCTACGCACGATTCAAGCAAAAATTTACATTGTCTTTATTCATAAATTTTCCCTACAGTGGTTGTTGGACACATTTGGCAGTTGAATGACAATAGTTTTTAGCATTTTAATGTTGTATGGTTGTGTTTTGTTCTATATATATATTAGAAAATTTTCAAGATGAATGAATGTCTTATTTGATTTTATCAAAAATTTGTTTGCATTTAGTTACATGATTATTGATTGTCTGAGGGGTCTAAATTACTAAGGATTTTGCGATAAATAAGTATGATTAGGCTAGAAGTTAATGGTTTGAATATTCCAACAACTCCTTTCCTAAAATTTGAAACGATTCATAGTGTTCTCTAAATTATGTTTTGCCTCTTTTTGTGTTATTGAAGGGGCACTCACCCTTTTCTGCATATATATTTCATGGGCTATAAAAATAATTATGTTAAATTCTGTGATTTTTGATGTTAGATTGTACCAGCAGAGTGGGTGTAGTGTCCAACTTCTCATTTTGGTGTTTGTATCAAAGATGGTTGCGTACAAATTTGATCGATGCATTTCCTTAACTGAAGTTTGATTCATAGAAGAAAAGGCTCAATTCAATAATAGCTTCAGCATTATCTTGCCAAACTAATAGCCATACTGGAGTTGTATTTGTGATTCCTGGTATAAAATTTATAAAGGTTTCGTTAAATGATTTCAGCATTTCGCATTTAACGTTTTGGTATAAACGAATCAAACCCTTAATAAATAGTTTGGACTCTATTCATTAAGGAATCGATCCAAATTTGAATGTTAGCAAGCTCAAATCGAGTCCATACAAAAATTAGGATTCAAATATATTATTAGATCAAGTTCTATTTTGTAATATTCGACTCGATTCAGTTTAGTAAAATTAAAATAAGTTTTTTTTAACATATAAGAATATTTATATATCAAACAATGTTTAATACAAAATAATACATTTTTAACAAAAATGCTTTTATTTTATATGAAAAGACTTTTCTTTGATAAAATAAGATAAAAATTAAAAATTAAAAACATAATTTTTTGAACTTTCAAAGCCTTTCGAATATAAAAAATTAAATTGAATTCAAACCCAAATTCTAAGCTTGGATTGAGGTCGAGTTTGAAGCTAAAATTTCAAATTGAACTCTGACAATTTTAAAGTTAGTATTAAAAATAAAATTAAAAGTTAGATTTGACGTAATAATTTGTTTACAGCACTATGTAATAACACAAATTGAACGGGAACGAATAGATAGTCGAACAGTTAAAGCTCTATGACTCCATTCCAGAGGTTGGGGGTTCGAATCCCACCAACATCAAGTTCTCCTTCCCCCATGTAATAGTGTAGGTTTATAAAAAAAAAAACACACACACACACACACACACAGAAATTGAACCGAACTAAATCATGAATCTTCCCAAGTCCATTTTCATCCAACGCTCAATAGGAGGTAGAGCTTTTAACGAGCCGAATCGAGCCGAATACTCCTTGTTTAGATTCTGTTCATTTAATAAACGAACAGGCTCGGCTCGACTCAATTATGAAACGAGTTAATATTTGTGTTCGAGCTCGATTTGTCAAATAAAACATATGCTCGAGATCCAATTCGATTCGGCTCGTTTAACATAAATGAACCGAGCTCAAATAAGCTCGAACGGGCTCGGCTTGTTTAACACAACCAAATAGAGCTAGATCAAACTCGATTTTTACATGATCGAACAAAGTTCAATTGAGCTCGAATGTTTTTATTTTGAAAATAATGTGAAAAGACACTATTATCCATGTTTGCGAACACAAACGAGCGTTCGCAAACAGTATTCGAGTTCGTTCGTTTAATAAACGAGTTCAAATCCTTATTTGAGTTCGGCTCGTTTAACTATTCGAACGAGCCGAATTCGAACTTTTACGAGCCGAATCAACTTGTGTTTGCGAACAGTTCGGTTCATTAAAAGCTCTAATAGAAGGGTAAAGGTTAATGGTCATTGCCAAACTTGACAACTTGGTCGTGACAATATCCTATCCTCTAACACCCAGCCCACACTTGTTGGACTATGAATTGAAGTGCAAGGGGGATGCAAAAGATGCAAAATCACAGCAGAACTATAATTTGGGCCATTTGGGGGCATAATTGTTGGAATACTTTGGGAAGGTACTAGGTATTTTCAGTGCAGACACTCTGTCTAATTTTTTATGATGTTTAATTGTATTTGTATTTAGTATGAAATTCGTTGTACCAATGCCAAAGTATACAACAATATAGTTTTGTATCGTAATATCAATGTGAAACTATACAAGAACATAGTTTTGTATTAGATACGGTTGAGCACAAAAAAAATTAGACGTAGAATTTGAACTGAGATATTTGAGGTATGTTGCTTGGTATTTTGAAGTAGTACCTAATAATTATTCTAGCTTCCGTTTAAGCTCCTTCGGCCCCTCTAAAAGTTACCATGGCTTTTGGAGTGGGTTTGTGGTGTATAGTTTACGTCTAGTTACCATTCCTCCTTTCAGTTGGAGTTGAGTGGGTTAAGTTCCCTTTTCCCTTCTCCCAATTGTCAAAAAAAAAAAAAAAAATTATTCTAGCTTCCGAATTTTTAAGGTCGTTCTCCTTTTATAGCATTATACTTGATCGTAACATATGATTCTGACTTTGGTTATTATCAGGTCGGCGGAATGTGCTACCTTATAACTACTATATCTACAATAAGTCGAATCTTGCGAAGAACTATGATTCTTTTGTTTCAAAAAAAAAAAAAAAACTATGATTCTTTGATGACTAGGAAAAAAAATTTTGATTCCTTTTTAATTTTTTAAAGGAAAGAATAAGAAACATTAAAAAGAAGATGAGTTGTTTTCCGGGCTTTCCATCCACATTTCAGCCCAATCTAAGGCCACCAAATAGCCCACTAAGTTGTTAAAATCTGGGTTTCGTCTATTTGATCCAATTTAAATCATACAAGGCCTACCATAAAATAGTAGAAACATAAAAATTTGTAGAAGTCAGGCATGTGACTTGAAATTTTATTTTTCATGAACTGAAAAACACAAGAATTTTTTTAATTACGAAAAGACAATCCCTTTTTTGCAGGGAACTTTTTATATATATTTTTCAGTGTTCTTTCTTTTCTTTTTTTTTTTTGGTTGTTGGCGAATGCAGCTGTTGTTTTGCACACTTTAATACCCAAAAAGAATAAATTCTTTAAATTCGAATAGTCTTGTTCATTTATATTGTTTATTGGTTTGCAACTTTTTACCATAGTGTTTATATCTTTAAGTATTCTCTGCTCATAATTAACTAGTCTGTCAGACTCAACTAAACTAAAAATTTTAGATGCTAAAGTACCATAATGCATCTTTGATAGGCGTGACACGAGAGTGTATTTAAAATTCAAAAAGTAAATAAATAACTAGATAAACACGTAATTTGCTGTTGAAGTCACTACTTAATTAACACATGCATAACCTAATATTATTCATAAAACTAGGAAAGATTGACCTAGAAGTTGCCATTAAGAAGCCACTTAGTAGTATATTTATGTTCAAATCACGATGCTAACCTCCTAACAATATGTAATGATAAAAGGAAAAGGACCTGTCATTTCTAAATGAATTGAGATTGTGAAAAAATAGTAATCCTCGTGCTTGATAACTAATGACATATAGTAATTAACCTTCAAACCATATTTCTTTTTTTAACATCTTTTTTGAAGCTACAATATTTTTATTATTTGACCTATTCATGCTTAATTTAATGTCTCTCTTGTTTTAGATTTCTAAATGATATTAATAACGCAAAAAGTTGTGGAATTGTTTTGTTAATTAGTGATATTTTATTATTTTGCTTCTGGTGCAATATATTCTAATTATGTTACTCTTGATCGTGGCCACTATGATAAAAAAAAAAAAAAAATTACTCCTTTGACGTTGGAAGATCTAAGTTAACACTTCTAAATCATAATAATGATAAAACATAGTTAAGGTAAAGTTTTTAATAAGTGCTCATCCACAAATGATTGCCGGAAGAATCATACTAAGTTCTATGTTGTGCAATCATATCAACCCTTAACCAGATGTTAAAAAAATAATTAAATCAAAAGTGTTCGTTAGAAGAATGCAAAGAATCTCTATGTTTAATTATATGTCGCATCTATTATTTATTAATTAACAGGCCAACACGCGCCAATAGCGCTCATAGTAATTACTGCCTTTTCCACCTCTTATTTCACCTATTCAACAAAAACATATTATCCGTATATTCCTTTCAAATTAATCTTTCCTATACTGAATAACGAGTTTGGAAAATCTCGATCGAATGCAATGGCAACGGTGTCATATGATTCATATAGCCGACCTCATATAGTGAGATAAATGCTTAGATGATGTTATTTTTGTAATAACGAGTTCAGAAAATTAACCAATCTCTTAAATTATTGGTAATTTGTCGAATTATATTACTTTTGGGAACAAGATTAGCTATGATAAATCTTTCATTGTGCTTCAATTAATTATTTAATGAGAATGATTTATATACTACATTTTTTAATTTATAAACTCCATTTATATTACACATAACTTTATAACATTTTAAATTTTCATAAGACAAAAATAGCGAGTAAAAATAATAAGGAATTTTTTAATAAACAATAAAAAGTGTGTGCATGTGTGTGTGTGTTTATATATACATATATATATGTATGTATGTATGTGTGTGTGTGTATGTGTGAATGATTAACATGTATAATTATATATGCAGAGACCTACAGTTGTCTTATAATATGCCAGCTATATATATATATAATGATTAACATGTATAATTATATATGCATAGACCTACTATTCACTTATAATATGAAAATGAAGGTCCACAGCCAGTTGGCGTTATCATTGACAGAACCTTGGCCTTGCCTAAAATCAGCCTTAGAGTTTGGTGGAACCAATATATCTAATGTCCAATCTTTCAATAAAGACTGTTACCAAATAAAATGAAAAAAAAAAAAAAAAAGGGTTTAGGTAGCAGACATGGTGGGGACCTCGGATTTAAGCATAGATTAGGGGCGGTTAATTTGGTTTTTTGCGTCCGTAGACACAATTTTATTGGTTGATAGTGACTCTCTGTTATTGTGATAACCAAGAAAAGTTGTTTTAATTAAAACAATGCCGAAAGGCGACAAACTACCTTTGAGTCACTGGCCTTCATCGAAGAGGTGCAATTTGCAATTGGGAAGACGAAAGGGATGGGAATTGTGATTTTTCTTTTTTTCTTTTGGGAAAAAATTATGGATGGTTTGGGATTGAAATTGTTCTTATTTGTCCTATAACTCGTACCAAAGTCTACCAACTTTGAGTAATGCTTCTGTAATCAAAAGAAAGGATATAAATGCTTTAACAACAACACGACGATTTTGATTAGGAATGAATTTCTTAGTCTTTTAATATTGAGTAAATTGAATTAGGGCAATGAATTACATATCCCCTCTAACTTCACCGTTTAAGTGAAAACTTTATGCTATAAAAAGGCTTTGTTCTCAATTGATTCTGATTCTTGTAAAAGTCAATTTTTAAAAAGTTGAATATTGAAATTCAAAAACAAGTTTTCCAAAAGTAGGTGGAAAGAGCAATTGTAATTATTACAAAATAATTTTCTCAAAATCAGAAACTAAAAGTAAGTACAAAGAAGCAGTTGAAAAAAGGCCCATAGCATAAGAACTTGTGTGAAGCTAACTGAGGGTGTATGAATACCATTTCATATAGAATTAATCAGCATTTTTGAGTGTCATGAACTCGTATAAAGAGTAATTTACAGCCGTGCCCTTTAATTGCAACAATAAAAAGCTTATTAAAACATGTAACTACGTTATGCATACATGTATGTTACACATGAATGTATATGTACATGGTATGCAAATCGCTTTGGAATGGTTAATTTGTGAATATTCAGTATGAGGAGTGATTGAATCGCATTTATAGTCAGTTACCATCAAAATTAGAAATAAAGGGTAGACTTTGGTTTGTTTTTCATGACTGTCTGAGTAAGTAAAGACGAACTCTGCAAAAGAAAAACAGCAGCTAAGCAAGGCATTTCTAGTTTGTCATCAAGGATGTGAGGTTTTAAGCCCTTTTTTGTTGCGGGAAGTCACAAAAGCTGTTGAGTTAATTCTATCATTGCACACAAGCTCTAACCACAAACACAACCCATTGTTTTACAAGTTTTTCAGATTTACCAGTTTGTTGCTTTACTTCAATAAGAACTTGATTGCAACAGATTTTACTTTATTTTTTTTATACGTGATAGTTCTTTCGATCAATTTCCTAAGTTACCATTCAATTACTCTTTTCATGTAAAAATTGAATTATTCACCAAAGCCTATATAGTGTGATTGTGTATATTAAAGTAATTTAGTCAAATATAACTAAATTTTGACAACCAAAAAATAACTAGTGTAAACATTATATCAAAATAGAGTTAAAACTAAATCTAATTGCGTGTAGAAATCTATCCAATAAATATTAAATACAAAATGAACATATTTGTGAGATCTTTAATGCGTTTCAGGTTTTCAAAAGAGTATCATTTAAATCACATAATTGCCAAAACATCAATCCATTTAATTGATTAATTTTTAACTTTTTTATAAGAAAGCCATATAAAATTTGATTGAATATGATTTAAAGATTAAAATATAATGATGAATTTGAAGTTCCAAAATTTTTCAAGCCAAAACCCTTTCAAAAAGTCTTGGCCTAAGTTTCTTAGGTTCTGTCTGATTAGATATTTTTGGAAGTGTTTTTAAAAAAATATTACTGTATCAGTTTTAAATATTCTTCTCAATAAATATATTTTTGAGATAAAAAATTAGTTAAAAAATGTGTATAAAGTTTTTAAAAAATAAAACCAAAGAACACACTCTATAATTATAATTACCTTTACGATTTCCACAATGTGTTACTCCATTATAAGTAATTCTAACTCCCTCGAGACTTTCTTAGCTTTCAACTTGAAAAGGCTTACAAGTAATTCTACAGAAATGTTCCACAAATTTGTCACGGGAAGGGCAGAATGAATAAAGAAAGAAGAGAGTGCCACGGGGGGTATGGCTGATGGTGAAACATGATTTGGACAGGGATGATACTAAGAAAAGACTGGTAGATCTTGTGTTATCTCTGCTGATTGGATTAGGTTAGACCAAATTCTTAATGCACTGTCAGTACTGCACTAAAATTTCTGTTTCCAATGTGTTTGAAGTTAGTGAAGAGTGATGATCCGGCTTCTTGTCAGTTGTCACTTGTCTCCCCTTCAGAACTGAACTAAGGCAGCATGTATAGCTTTTATCTTCCGCAAATTCAAGCAAACAGACCTCCAAATTCACCAATTCCTGCCATTGCCAGTCTGAAAACTTTTATGTTCATCTGAGTTTTTAACTGAACATTGTAAACAACCATGCAAACCCCTATAGAGGAGTATAAACAAATACGACTGGCTTTGCTTGGTTAGTATTGTTTTTAAAAAATATGTTTTTAAGAAATTTTAAACATTAATGTTATTTTTAAAAATATATTTTTAAGAAATTTTAAACACGTTTTTTAATTACTTCTACATACATATTTATTAAGAAAAATTTTTAAAACTACTACAGTAATGTTAAAAAAAAAAACTCAAAAAAAAAAAAAAAAAACAACTATGGCATCAATAAAGGAATTGTTATTCTATTGCTTTTGTTTGTAGTAAAATACACGAACTAGAATTTGTAGTGCACATAAGTAATTTAAAGAATCGTAGCACAAAGATATATTAGTAACCTTTGAAAACATGATTCCGCCCAGCTTCTTTTGTGACCAACAATTTTTGGAAAACAGAAACTAAAGGATTTTTAATTAGTGCCAAATTCGACACCTTTTTTAACTTTTCTCGAATTAAGTTTCATTTTCTTGCAATTCCATGCTATACATTATAGATTTTTTAAAATTCCAAGTTCTTGGATGTTAAAATATGGCAAAAAATTTTGCCTTCTTAGAGGGTTTTCTTCTGAATGTAAAAGAAGGACAAAAATTTTGAACCAAATCCAAAAATATCCACGCCAAAATGATTTTGAGTGCACTTTCAAAGTGGTTTTAACTTCTGAGTGCACTTCCAAATTGTCCTCAAGTGGTCACTTTAGTCAAGATAATGTTTGTAAGCAAGCAGCAGAATTTTGTGCTTAGAATACAGATGGATCATGTGAATATATGATACTTGGTTCATGTGATCAAACGAGATCCATCACATGTATCTGACATGCAATTTGAAGGACTTTTGATTAACAACTTTTGATGTCAATTTAAATAGTTTATCATATTGCAATTTAGACTGCAGCAACAAGGAACAAGTAATACCGTTGGGAATTTTGTCTAGTGATTAGCAAAATTTATAATCAATCTTTTATTTTGGAGTCTTACTACTAGTAGTGATTCTAACACACCTAATGCCTGTAATAAATTTAAAAGGAAATTTTATTTAAATCTTTTATTTAAATCTTTTATTTAAAGGAATTTTATATAAAAAATGTATAATTTAGTGGAAGTAGTTTTTACATTTATTTGACTAACGTATATGTACGATATAATGATGAGGCAGTTACTAAGAAACTTTTGGGAGAGTTTAGTGTTAATATCGCCTTAGATTAGAAATTTGTACGATAAGGATGATTTTGAAATTTCAAAAAGTGAAAAAAAAGGGCAAATTAATAAATAATTTTAAGTTTATATATAGTTAGACATATCAAAAGACTCATTGCAGGATTACATGCACATCAATTTTTCTGGTAGATTTCTTATTATTGTTTTCAAAAGAATAAAGAAACTAAAATGATTCTACAAAAAAACATCACATGGTAGTATAAAGTAATAACTCTCAACCAAAAAGAAATAATAAATGAAGAAAAGGGGCATCTAAACATCCGACCGTTCAATATTTCATTATGCTATAATATCGTAACAGGAAAAATATTAACTAATAACGCTCAAGTGATTAAAAATTAGAAAGTCAAATATATTTAAGTTATGTACTATATAAATTGAGATTGTACCATTTTTCTCCTAAGTACGTTGGAATTCATTATTAAACATTATTAATTATTATAATCCATGTTGGAATGGATTTGGTTAAAAGATGATCAACGAGGCCGGTCTTTGCGGGGACCCCTTTTAAGTTTGACCAATTCTTGATAAAAGTTA
Source organism: Mitragyna speciosa (assembly GCA_024721245.1). Taxonomy (NCBI): domain Eukaryota; kingdom Viridiplantae; phylum Streptophyta; class Magnoliopsida; order Gentianales; family Rubiaceae; genus Mitragyna; species Mitragyna speciosa. The sequence continues at coordinate 4,774,182 of CM045555.1, read as the reverse complement.
TTGCTGTTTTGTGGCCAACATCCATTATTTAGGTTGCTTACCTGTTTTTGACTTGGACATCTCACTCGACTTTTCCATCCTTATTCTCTCCCCTATCCACGTGCATCCTTATTAAAAGGTTTTAAATTTGCCTCCTATTATCTTATTTTAATTTGAACTGGTAAATTAAATATACCATCATAAAGTGAAATAGTTCCTAATCATAAAGTAAACCTTTTATTTTTACAATTTTAAATTAAATAAAAAATATATTTGTTGAATAAAATGGTCCAAGGTTAAAGTAAGAAAACATGCATAGTGTATGTGTTTGGTAGTATCTCGCTTTAATAATGGTACACATTCCTTTTATTTAATAATACATGCCTTTCCTCATCACTGTTAAATGCTTTTAACAGTGATGGGACACATCTTTTTTATTTAAATATATATATATATATATATATATATATATATATATATATACACGACATCTACTAAGGTAAGGGCATTACATCTTCTCATCCTTGTTAAATTATTTGATAATGGAACACAATTTCTTTTAAATAATATATTTGTAGTTAATATTTTTCTAGTACATCTACCATGGTATTCATATACTATTTAAATAATATATCTATACTAAATGTATATTTGTATATTAAGAACTGCATTAATTACCGGATTCGAGTTATTTATAACTAACACACCCAACATCCAACATCTCATAAACATTATAAATTGACTGTTGTATTGAATCATACTCTTATATGCATAACAGTTAATTTGTTTGAATGCAAATGTGTTAAATTGATCAAATTCATCAAACTTTGGAAAAAAATACAATATTCAAGTTTAAAACCTTTATATAGCAAACTAATACCTTGACCATCTCTGCCGCATATGTTTCGGGCGTTATTCATCTCGTTCTTTTTTTTTTTTTCACTGAATTTTAAGTTAGCAAGAATAAGAATTTTAGGTTGGCAAGAATAACTGGTATGGGATAGGTTTGCATGTATGGGAAGAAATATAAAAAGCAAAAGTTAAAAAGATAAACATTAACTTGAAATTATTATCCAAAAAAACAAAAGAGATACTGCAAAAGTTAGATATGCTGTGTTGAATTTTGTTTTATAACTTTTGCCTACCCTCCAGATTTTAGTGCAGTCTCTATCCTCAATTTCATCCAAACATGGTTCCATAACTTCCATCAACAATCTAAATTTTAGTGCATAAGTTTTTTATCCCAAATCTCACCCAAAAATGGTTCCCTAACTCCCTACAGTACAAATTTTAATTCTCTATTCTTAATTTTGCTTTGACTTCGGTGCTTGTTATAGAGTTAGGGTGTGTAGCAACTTCTCTATTCCTAATTTTGCCTTAACTTAGTTGGTTGTTAGAGAGTTGGAGACTAGCCCTTTTAAGTCATTAATTTTATTTGTATGTTTCTCAAATTCTGCAAGGATTGTTTTCACCCAGAAATAATTTTGTTTCTGAGTAACTATTCATATCTTTGTCAAACCTCTGTTAAGATTGAATGGAGTTATGAAAAAGAGAAAAGTTTACAATTAAATTGAATAACTAAAAATATGACGTGAAATGGACTCCACAGTTAATATATGTGATCTGATAATGGAATAATGCTGTCTGCTGTTTTCTTTTTCCTTTCTTTTTGTTAATGTTTTCCAAGCAATTGTACAAGATTAAAAGGATAAGTTTTGCTCAAAAAAGAAAAAGAAAAAAGGATGAGTTATTTTGAAAGTACTTAGACAATTGCACAAGGTTTTAGATAGTTTTCAAGCTTTGAAAAGTCTAATTAAATCCTCAAAGTTTGTTAGAAGGCAAATTTTGGTTCTTTGAAGTTCCAATATAACCTCTTATGTTGTTTCTATAAAACTTAAATAAATTTTCCTGAAACAAAATTTTTAAAGTTAAGAAAGCATAGTCATCACAAATCATATGCTGCCTATATATCTTTTTTGAAATAAAATAACTCTTTGTGGACATTTCTTTGTTGCAAAGTTTGGGATTGAAATTAATATACCAATGACATTTCTAACATTCTTTAGTTACATCTTCAAAATCATTTTTAGTTTTTAATTATAAGAATTATGCTATGTTTTTACAACATATTTTGGCTAAGATTGATATTTCATATGGTTTACGTGATGTCCTTATTAATTGTAGGAAAGTTTTTATTTAAGATATAAGTTAATATTTTTTAGAAGGACAAATTGGTTTGTAAACTCTCCTATATTAAGTCTAAAGGACAAAAATTAACAATTATTACCCTTCAAACTAACTTCATCAAGGCCTAACTGTTCAAGTTGTGGAGCTGGTATGAGTTTTCATCTACCATAAAAAATGGAGGATATGAATAGTAAGGACTGATTTCATATACTAACTTATGGTAAAGTAAGAATCAGTTGCAGAAATTAATGCATAAGAAAGAAGACACATTTACTGGATTGCCAAATTTTAGAAAATGGATTTCGTCTAATTTCAAACTAAGAATTGGAAATCTAATAGTTGGCATCATCGACATCTATCTTTTGTGAAAAGTAAAAATTAGTATATAAGAAACTTTTGCCAGGATAATATTCCTTTGAGGTTGGTTTGAATTGGAGGAGTTGAACTTGAGAATATAAAAGAAATGATAACTAATATTGCCCGCCAAGAATAGAGTACTTGGATGCCATCCTAATAATTAAAACTTTTCAGAAAATGCCAATAAATTTCATGTGATAAGTTTTTTTGGTCAATATGATTTTCATTCAATTTTTATTACCTTCTCGATGGATTTTACTAAGAATTTTAGCCAATTGAGGGAGATGACAATTTATCCATAAGGAATAATGCTCATTGGCCCACCCAACTAAAGAATTTTCCTCCTATCTAAGTGCAGAACCATTTAGGAATCTTCCATGTCCACCCATTCAAAACTAGATTCCTATTTCACCAAAAAAAAAAAGCTAGATTCCAAAAATAATATATATATATATATTTTTCATGTAGTTGGTATAAGTATTTTGTTACAAATCCAATTACATTTGATTTACGAGATTACAATAACCTCTATTGTGATTACTTTTTCTTTTTTGAAATTACCAGTTATATACATTGCCTCTCTATTACATTAAGATTAATCGTGAATTTTTATTTAAATGCTAAGGGATGAAGGCATACATTACAATGTGTATGTATTATCTTCCATGAGCAAAGGTCAGCTAAAGTCGGTAAAAACAACTTTCCTCTATAATTCCACTTTTATTCTAACTATAAAATGTTCGAAGTTCACACAAATTAAGTGTAATACTTAGAAGGGCTCAAATTTTTTTTTCTCTGAAGTTGTTTTTAGCTGCAATGCCGTTTTGGTGTGCAGAATAGATGTATGAATTTAGGTATGATTAGCTTCTTTATCAAGTCAAATTGTTTATCATATGTCCTGTCAGTCAAACACTTTAAGGTTCTGGTATATATGATAAGGTTGGCGGGTTGCAAAATAAATTTGAGCCACTAAATTTTAGAATTCATCAATCAAAGGTTCTGGTATAACAATTTCTTTAATAGCAATATCCTATTTGTTACATTTTTGTTTTTGGTCTTGGAAAGCCACTAAATTTTAAGAATTCATCAATAAAAAATAACTAGGACAATCCATGTTCATAAAATAAATTAAGGAACTAGGAGGGCCCATGGTATTTTGTTTTTTGTTTTTTTAAATTTCTAGCTAAAGATGGGCCTGCCCTATCCATTAAAAAGACTTCCATTGTTTCCTCATTTATAACTGTTTATGCAATATACTCTTCCTTTAAGCAATTCTTGCAGTTCTTAATGAATAATTAAAAATCTCTTCCTTTTAGTAACTCTAGAATTTCTTAGTTAGTGAGTAATTAAAAATGATGGCTTCTTGTTAGGACTACTTTTATTGCTATTGACAATGCAAATATAGAAGCTTTAGCAGGCCTAAATGACAAAGCCATGCAGTATAGAAGTAGAGGAAGTATTGTATAGTTTTCAAAGAAGATGTTGGAATAAATGTTACTTAACAATTTGAGGAACATTCTTAAAGTCATGTATGATTTAACTTCCATTAGTGAAAGTAGTCTAATTCATTCCAACTTGCTCATCGCAAAAAGAACAAAATGAATGGAGCATCATGCTTTTTATTAGAAAAATAATTGCACTTATTCTTGCTTACTTCCTTCTATAATTTAAAATGTACCTTAATAAAAGTGGAATTAGTACGTTCATTAATCATCATTAGAGACCTTAACTCATTCCGAACACTAATCAGTGTCTATGACAGCAATGACCTCTCACAAATATTATTTTATGAGGATGTGTACAAGCCTATTCTTGTTTATTATTGTTATCAATTTTTAGACTTTAAATTTGTCACTTAGATCTCGTTTGGTTAGTAAGCAAGTAATGTTAACTTGAAATATGATAGAATTTAATTCTAAAGGAAGATATCTTTTATCATGTTTGGATGACATTAATAATCTTGATAAGAAAGTTGTATAAATTTTTATTTTAACATTTGGTTTAAAATAATGTCATATGGAATATAATATACATCCTCACTATATGGTCAAAAATATCCCTACAGGCATACTATGGGAAAACTTCCATTCAATAAATCTAAATTGAGATGCAATTAACAAACATTGTATTTTTTAATTTTTTTCTACCATAGATTTTAATTATATTAATAGATAAATAATAGCTATTTTATTGTTTTAAAAAAGTTATCATAATTTTTGAAAGTTAATGCATCTAAAAATAAACTAGATCTAAGTTAAATTACATCATTTTTGCTTTTAAGTTAAAAACAAGCGAACATAAGTTAAAATAACTAATCATGTAATAAATAATAGAATAGTAATTGTTAAGGGATGACAAGAAAAAGAGCTTGTTATAAAGAAAAATGTTGCTATTTGAATTTCGTATGTAAGTAGCAGAGAAGGGAAAGAAGGGTTAGCGTGTCGTTGCCGTCATTTTTCTATCAAAATCCTATAAAAGTAATCATAATACCAACAAGTGTGAAGATTTAAAAATTCCAAGATTGTGCACTAACTTTCCATATTTTGATAATTATTTTTACTTTCCCACTTAGTTAAAAATCAACCACATAATAGAATTTAAAGTTTATAAAAAAATTACTTTCCATTATTAGAACGCTTGCCAACCAAACGAGGCCTTAAAGTAATATTGGATTTGTGTTTTGGACCACTTTTTTGTGCCAGTTTAACAACGAATTTCAGTTTTTCTCAATTCTGGTTTAAAACATAATACTATCAATTTTGAGTATATTTGATCTTATCATAAGATACAAAAACATGTATATAAATTTGGTCCATGGATAGCTTATGATACCAGATAAGATGCAAAACAACAATTTGCAATTATCAAATCTTTCTCGAAACTTTACTTTGCAACTTCAATTATCCTTTTGGCAAAACTGTCAACTGAGTTATTCTCTATCATGTGAATATTCAATATATAATATGGAACAACTAGATATCCTACGGGATGAAGAGAACAATATGCACCATAGACGATCACTCAACAATTTGCTAGGTTGAGCTTTATTTATTCTTCACTCAAACCTCCAATATAATGGGCTAATAATCCTTGCAACGCACATCAAGTATTCGTTTCACATTAATGCCATTGAAAATAATTAAGTTGCAAATTTTAAAGAATAAAATTCTAGGTTAAACCTCAGAAACGAAAGGTTCTATAGTGAGAACAATTGTCATTTTATAATTTCTAGGCTTCGAGTTGGAAAATCCTAGCTATTACTTATATTGATATAGCTAGTGTATCCTCGTACCACATGATTTCTTTTTCTTACTCTTGTCGCTTCACGAAAGTTTTTAATGCGTGCCATTTTTTTTTTTTGTTTGGGGGTGCTGTTTTGAATGTTTCGTAAATCACGAAATGGATCTTTATCATATCTTCATGATGCTCACTCTCTACTAAGAGGCAAGGTGCACTTTGTTCCTTACCAAAGGCTACTAATGGTGAAAGATGGCCATCTTTGACAGAACATATACAAAAAATGTACTTCTCACCAATTCATAAAGATTACAATTCCTTAATTTTTCATACTTTTCCACTTAATGTAATGATGCTCTTTAGATATCAATAAAGGAATCCAACTTTATTCTCAATGACCCTTTAAATAGTCTTCAACGACCCTGCAAGAACATTGAAGTTATTAGGAAATAAAGCAAACTAACCAACTGAGAAGGTTCCCACAGTCAAAAACTAGGGGGAATTAGTTTACCAAGGTAATGTACCTCTAAATTTCTACTGGGTTGGTCTTACCAATGGATATTTTATGTTGAATTCTTACTATTACTAGTGATTTATAACACACGTAACGTTTTTTGCTTAATATAAAATTAGTTTTATGTAAAAAATTCATAATTTAGTGAGAGTAATTTCAAAAATTTTATTTTATTAAAGTGCATGTGCCACAATAACGATGAGGCAGAGGTAGTTGTAGAACTGCTTGAAAGGCATGGAAGAGGTTACTGTAAATATCATGTGAGAGATTTGTACTACAAGGGTAAGTTTTAAATTTAAAGAAGTGATAAAAAAGTAACACCAAAGTAATTATTTTGATTTTATATATATATTTAGATATACCAAAAGAGTTGTTGCTAGAATACCGGCACATAAATGTCTTGGTAGATTTCTTGTCGTTGTTTAATAAAGAATATAAGAAAAGTTAAATAAATCTATTAATGGGCACCACATGATATTAGGATGTAATAATTCTCAACAAAAAAGAAATAAATGAAGCAATTGTATACCTAAACACTAGGGCATTCTCAAATTCATCCAAAGTATAATACGGTAATAGAAAAGTTCTTATTAATATTGTTCAAGTAATTAAAAATAAAGGATCAAATAAATTTTACTTATGTACAATGTCAAAGGACTTTAGCATTTTCCCTAAACATTATTAATTAATATAATGAATGGAATTTGGTTAAAAGACGATCCACGATGCCGGTCTTTGCGGGCAACTCTCTCAAATTTGACCAACTCGTGAAGAAAGTTATTGCTGTCTCGTGGCCAACATCCATCCATTAGGTTGCTTGCCTTGCCTGTTTTTGACTTGGATTGGACATCTCAGGTGACTCTCTCATCCCTATTCTCTCCCCTGTCAAATTGTATGTTTATTAAAAGGGGTTTTAATTATCTTATTTTATTTTGAACTGGTAAATTAATTATAATTTCATAAAGTTAAATAGTTTCTAATCATAAAGGCAACTCATCGTTGTTTACAAATTTAAATTGAATAAAAGATGTAATTGCTGTATGAAATGGTCCATTGCAAGGTTATCCATTTGGTTGTTTACTAAAAGGGTTTTAAATTTGGCTCCTATTGTATTATTTTACTTTGAACTGTTAAATCAGTTATACTTTCATAAAGTTAAATAGTTTCTAATCATAAAGGGCAACTCATTATTGTCAACAATTTTAAATTGAATAAAGAATGTATTTGTTGCAGGAAACGGTCCATTGCAAGGTTAAACTTAGAAATACATATTGACTATATGAGTGAGAGAGAGAGAGAGAGAGAGAGAGAGAGAGAGAGAGAGAGAGAGAGAGAGAGAGAGAGAGAGAGAGAGAGTATGGCACTAGTTTGTTAGATGACAATATTGCTGACAATTTTATAACATCTTTTTAAAAATGTCTCTTTTACTTATGAAGTTAGTTACGTTTGTTGTACAATTTTCTTGGTTTGAGAATCATGAATGCACTTGAGACGAGAAAATAATTTCGTGCAAGTTGTATGTTTCCCTATCTAGTTATGTTATTTTTTCTTATTCTTTCCCTTTCTGGTTTGTTATTGTATTTATTCTTTAAACATGTTCAAATCTTCTATCCAATATTTTTTACGTTCTATGTAATATTAACAAAATTAAATATACCCAAAAAAACTAGACAGAGAGTCTAAAGTATTTTTTCTCATCTTCTCTTGATGGTTAAATTCTTTGGTAATAGAACACAATTTTTTTTTAATAATATCATGTAATAGGTCTACCAAGGTATTTATTTGCAGAAAATACATCTTGATTAAAAGATTCAAGTTTTCAAGTTATTCATAACTACTCACGCAACATCCTATCCATAATTACTCATCCAATGTCTTGCAACTTGTGTGCTTGTAAAACCTATATTGAGTTAAAGGTTGAGTAATCAAAATCATGTTTGACCAATCCATAGGACGTTCACTATCCTTGTAAACCTCATAAACGTTTTAACTTGACTATTACGCTAAATAACACGCATAAATGTTGAATTTGTCAAATTCGTTAACTTGTTGAACGAAAAATTAAAAAAAATTGAGATGACTTTTATATAGCAAACTAATTTCTTTGAACTATCTCTCTCTTGTATTTGGTGTACTAGTCATCCAGTTTTCTCTCTCATTAAAGTCTAAGTTGGCAAGAAATTCTAGAGAGCAGTGGTTTTGCACGTGTGGAAGGAAAGAAGGAAAGGTGAAGAAAAAGAATTTTAAACAAATGAACATTGATTTGAAATAATTAGTCAAAAAAGCAAAAGAAATATCTCAAAAGGTAAATCTCATATTGACCGTGGTGATGAATTCCATTCCGCAGCTTCCGCCTGTACTCCAGGTTTTGGTTTAATAACTTTGGTATCCCCAATCTCACCCAGACAAGATATCTTTACAGAGGCCTCTTGAATCTAATTTGTATCTTTGTCAACTTCAGCTAGGATTTGATGGAGTTATGGAAATAGAAAAGTTTACCAACTTAAATATAGTAACTCAAAATATGATGTCGAATGTAATATAAAATTAATTCAATATTTTTGCCTTGATGAATTTAACTAATTAATACCTAGAATTAAACCATGATGATGTCGAATGAATATAATATTAATTCATTATTTTTGCCTTGATAAATTTAATTAATTAATAACTAGAATTAAACCATGATGATGTCGAATGAATATAAAATTAATTCAATATTTTTGCATTGATGAATTTAACTAATTAATAACTAGAATTAAACCATGGATGAAATCCTATATAATAGAAGATAATTATTCAGTTAGCTAAAAAAGATTAAAGTAAGGCTGAGAATTGGTTGGTATTCAGTAAATTTGATATACTAAATTTAGTAAATTAAAAAATTTTTAATTCTGAGAACTAGTATAAAATTCTATTTCAAATTAGTATATACAAATTACGAATTCACACATCCTTTTTGAGTTTTTACCATCTAGGCCTACTCTAATTTTTTTTTTCACTTTTCACCCTAAAAATCCAAGATTCTTTGCATATTAGTCAATTGACTGTGTATTTTTTTTTTTAAGAATAGTATGCTGGCACGTTTACACACGTATATTTTCATATTATTTACGAATACATAATGAAATCAGTAATTCAAGATACCAAATTCAAGAAAGTGTGTGTGGAGTGAATTAAGAAGACTTCCACTGTCACCTCATTATTTTATCCCATATATGGACTAGAAGAATTTGTGATTTCGTCAACAAATATTTATGTTACAAAAATGGTTATAAAATACTCTTTCTTTTAGCAACTCTATCATTTCTTGATTAACGAGTAATTAAAAACGGCGGCTTGTTGACATCGCTTCTTTTATTGGCAAGCACAATGATAAATAAATAAGCTTTAGAAGGTCTAAATGACAAAACTGTGCCATGTAAAACTAGAGGAAATATTGTATAGTTTTCAAAGTAGACTTTAAAATAAATGTTATCAAACAATGTGAGGAACAATTCTTAAAGTTATTCATTTATCATATATTGGTGAAAGTTTTGTTATTCAATTCAATTTGTTCAATCTGCTCTCAGCCAGAAAGACCAAAATGGATGGAGAATCATGCCTTTTATTAAAATAATTACATTTAATATTCTTGTTTACTTCCTGATATGATTTAAAATGCACCTTGATAAAATTGGAATTAGTACATTCAATTAATCATCATTGCATATCTTAATTCATTCCGAACATTAATTAGTGCCCGTGGCAGCTATGACCTTTCACAATTATTAGTTTATCTGGATGTCTACAAAGCTTATTCTTAATTATTAAGGTTATTGATATTTTGACTTTAATTTTTGACCCAAAGTTATATGATTATACTTTTGGTCCTGACATCCATGTGTGACATTTTAATAATAAATTTTAGTTTTCTTCATTTTTGTTTATTTTATCTCCATTTAACCAGAATACTAGCAACCTTTTGATGTAAATACATGCATACAATTTTTGGTTTATAAATAGCTTGTGATAATAAATAAGAGTAAAAACAGCAACTGCCAACTTATTAAATTTTTCTCAAAAAATTTTACGTGGCAACTTAAATTTTCCTCTTGGCAAAACTGTCACCTGAGTTATTCTCTACCATGTCAATTATTCAATAGATAATATGGAACCATTTATATAAATAAATAAATCCTATGGGCGGGAAAGAGAACAATATGATACATAGATGATCACTCAACAATTTTCTAGGTTGAGAGTTATTAATTCTTCACTCAACCATCAATATAATAGACTAATAACCCTTGAAAAACACGTCATGTATTCTTTTCACAATAATACAATTGAAAATGATCAAAGTTGCAAATTCAAGAAATTAAAATATAACGAAGGTTGTATAGCAAGAACAATTGTGTCATTTTACAAATTCTTGGCTACATGTTGGAAAAACCTTGCTATCATTTATTTTAACAAATATCTAATGTATCCTCGTACCACTTGTTTTCTTTTCTCCTCCTCATTATCCTTGTTGCTTCACGAAATATTTTTAAGTTCTGTCAATTTTTTTGGAAAAACCTTTATCATAACCTGATGATGTTTACTGTCTACTAAGAGACGAGGTACAATTGTTCCCTACCACAGGCTACTAATGGTGAAAGATAGCCATCTTTGAGAGAATATGTACGAAATGTACTTTTCACCCATTCATAAATATTTTAATTCCTTAATTTTTCATACTCTTAGCCTTAATGTCATGATGCTCTTTAGATATCTATAAAAGAATCCAACTTTGTTCTCAATGACCCTTTAACCACCCTGCAAGAGCATTGAAGTTTGGAAATAAAAGCAAACTCCCACAGTCAAAACAAGTGGGAATTAGTTTACCAAGGCATTGTGCTTCTAAATTTGTACTTAATTGTTCTTACTAATAGTGTGAAACAAAGGTTTTCTTGTATTTTGAAATATTGCAGTCATTTAATTTGTTTCTTCTCCGCCCCGGCCCCGGGGGGGGGGGGGGGGGGAAGAGAAAAAGGGTTCGGGCTTGTGCTATATAGAAGGTTCTGTATTTTTAAAAAATTAATAATTTTCACTAAGATTTCTTCCGGTGAATGAAAATTTTAACTGCAAATGTCAAAGGGCAAATACAAAGCAAAAAAAAAAAAAAAAAAAAACCACCATTTTGTGATATGAAATCCTCTTATGACGCCCTAAATACCCCTTGTATTTTGAAAAATCAAGCTTAATACACTAAATATACCATTTTCTGAGGGTGGGCATTTGAATTATGTAGTCAATTACGATGGTTGTTCTTGTAAATATTCCAGTATTGATGCTTTAAGAGAAAAGTATATTAGTCATATTTATGAACTTCCACACTTGAAATTAGGATTATATATTAACTAATGACATATATGGGATGACATGCTTACTTTTTAAAAAACACAACATCCAATATGTAGATTTTTCTTAAAAGGGGTAATAATCATTTTTTCTTTTTTCTATTTTTGAACGATTATTAAGTTTTACTCATTACCGTGATATGCGCTTATGCATCCCCGCTCATGCTCATATATATACATACCATTGTACATATATATGTACGTATGTATGTGCATATGAGTGTATGTGATACATACATACATACATACATACATACATACATACATATATGTCTATGTCAACGCACACATGCAGGTACATAAAGCCGTACCTGAATACAACCTGGTTTATACTTAGCCTCTTTCTTGTAATATTCTTCATTTCATATTCCACTATTCTCCTTTTGTAAAAGCAGCATTAAAAAAAATAATACACTCTTAATTAAAATATGCATAAAAAATATAATTTTATATCCTTAAATGTAAACTTTTGGTGGTGAGAGAATGGCTGCATCTGCCACTTTCTCTTTCCCTCCTCCTCCTTCATCCCTCCCCTTACTCTCCACATCGATTCCCTTTGTTTCTATTCGCTCTAGGGTTTGAATTCTTGCGCTTTGTTTTCTTTAATACTCATAAAAGAAAAAATCTATCATTTTTATGTTAATTTCCTCATTAATCATACTTTATTTTACTTGGTTTTCCTGTTCTCTTTTTTCCTTTTTTCTTCTTTTTTGGTTCTTGTGTATGGCTGGTTTGGACTTAGGCTCAGCTTCTCGCTTTCTTACTCAGCTTCACAGGCCTGATCTCGAGCTTCAAAGACCACTGGCCGACCTTGAAGATGAGAGGAATCAAAATCAGTTTTCGGCTGAAAACGATGATGAAACTCATCATCAAGCTGCTCTAGAACTGGCTACATCTAACACAAGTTCAGGCGATGTTGTTGCTCGTAGGCAGAGAGGTCGGCCGGCGGGGTCAAAAAATAAGCCTAAACCACCGGTTATAATCACCCGTGAGAGCGCGAACACGCTCCGGGCACATATATTAGAGGTCAGCAGTGGATGCGATGTATTTGAATCAATTGCAACATATGCAAGAAAAAGGCAAAGAGGTATTGTATATTGAGTGGAAGTGGCACTGTCAACAATGTCAGCTTGAGGCAACCGGCTGCTGCCGGCTCAGTCGTGACGTTGCACGGCCGGTTTGAGATGTTATCGCTGTCGGGCTCGTTCCTTCCACCACCAGCTCCACCAGGTGCCACCAGCTTGACCATATATTTAGCTGGTGGACAAGGTCAAGTTGTTGGTGGAAATGTTGTGGGAGCTTTGATTGCCTCAGGACCTGTTGTTGTTATTGCTGCTTCTTTTACTAACGTGGCTTATGAAAGACTGCCTTGGATGAAGATGATCAGTCACTTCAAATACAACCCCCCTCGGCGTCACAGCCATCCGCTGGTGGCGGCGGCGGTGCAAATAATCAATTTCCTGATCCATCTTTAGGGCTTCCTTTTTTCAATCTGCCACTAAATATGCCTAATGGTCAGGTTCCGACGGAGAGTGGCGGATGGATGGGAAGCTCAACAGGGCGACCGCAGTATTAGGCCATAAAGGTTAGGGGAACCATGGATCATCATCATACTCATTTCCATGTTGTACATTTAGTTTCTTCTCTTCTTGTGGTGATTTTAGTTTAACCTTGCGTTTTGATTTTGTGAAAATCCATCTTTTAGTTGTTGATGTTGTGACCCTTGAGGGTTGGGACTTTCGAGTGCTTGATTAGATAAAACAAATGTTGAATCTAGCTTTCCAGACTAACTCCACCAACACTTCTTTACATCAACTTGTTCAATCATGTTAATAAAAGATTTAAGTTGGTTTTTAATCTATAGCTTAATTTCTCTTTTATTTCATATTTCATTCCGTAATTTTGATAGGTTTCCATCCAGCTTGAAATTATTCTCCACTCGGTTGGTCGAAAATAATTAATTGGTATGTATTGTCTAATGGATCTCTTTGCTCCAAAATAGTGGATAGTATAATATAATCTATTGGTATCATAAAATAGGAATAGAATATAGGACGAGAATCGCATGCTGTCATTTTTTCTTATTGGGGTAAACGATTCGCCTAGTTTGGTGTGAAAATACACACGGAAGGATTTACATGTTGGTTCTTCCATTCTTGGCTTTCGTTCTCTATCTCTGTGTATGTATTATTATGTGAAGATGCATGAATGGTTAACTAAAGGCTGTGCTGATTTGCTTAATCTGACGAGCTTCAAAGATGGTAAAAGCAAACAAATTTAAATTTCTAGTGGTGTCCTAGTGTTTTAGATATGTATGATGGAGGCTGTGGTAACTCCCAAAAGCTTTCTATCCTCCAGAAGATTATTTTTATCATATATATGAAGCACATAAGTTTTCTATGGCAGTAGTATATCGATTTCAAGGAAATATCCAATAGAAAAATGATTCCTTGCACCAACTATCCTACCAAAATTTTCATGCTTAAAACTAATGATCACCAACTTCTTATTCAGGTTGACCATTTTGCTCCAAATGCCAGCCAACTGATTCCCATTCATCCTCAAGTTTCCAATTGGGAAAATTCACTAAGAGTGCTGTTTTCTATTCTTTAAAGTCTTGCTTAAAACAACAAGAATAAAGTCTTTGACAAGCTTGCAAGGGGAGATTGACGAAACTTCAATACTTCTTTTACTTCAGCCATAATGACTTGAATGTTTTCCTTATTCATTCTTTCTTTTAGTTTTATTATTATTATTATTGTTTGCTAATCAATGATAGAGGAAGATTGAAACTTACCTTCATATTAATACATTATTCTCAAAGAAAATCTTGAAAAGGAAGGAATGGATTGAATTATACTTGAGTCTATTACTCAATTTAGACATGCTGTGTATACTCAAATGACATGTTATAATACGTTTATCCTATGGTTTTTCCTCTTTTTCTTTAGAAAAGATATCATAATTTTGGTGGAATTCAAAAAGTATGCAGCTTATGTTTTTGCAAACAATGAGATGTACTTCCTAGCTAGTGGATTCCTTCAGCTGCAAACCCAAATTTAGAATGTAGATTGTATGAATCTTTTCTATGGTTGTCTCTTAGCATGAAGTCTGAAAACCGCCAGTTTCATGGTTCACTGGCTTTTACTTGTTCTGATTTAGAAGTGAGGTTGGAACTTGGAAAAAATTCAATTCAATATGCCTAACCTAAAATTTGAAGAAAATGATTAATTAAGTGAAAAAGAAAGCATGTTAATTTTTTAATTTTTGTGTTAGTGCCTTGGTGTATTTGGCTTGTGTCAGTTTCAATTTTCCTATCCTAGTTGCATATTGTGAATGCTCAAGAGGAGAATCTGCTTTGATTAGGGGTGAATGATCTTAATTATCCATCTTATACTCATCTTTTGTTTTGGCTGCAAAGAGCAAATATGAGTCCTTGCATCAAAGCGGATAAGAAGTATGGGATTTGTAGTTCCATTTACTGCCGACAAATATACTGACAGTGCATTAGTAAGGCAAGATGCCTTGTTTTCATTGACACATACTCTTTCAATTTCTTTCGTAGTTTACACATAGTGAAAGATTGATGGGAACAAGCTTCTTTTTTCTTAGTTTCTTCATTGTTTTCTTTTACTTGCATGACTATCCTGTAATATGTCTCTATTGCGATGGTCTCATTTTCTTCCTTCATACTTTTCTGAGTAGAATTTTGTACATTTTGGAGATTTCAATAGAACAAAATACGCAACCAATCTTTTATATATGTAATCAAGGAGACTCATTTATAAACAATTGCAACGAACGTATTTGTCCATCCTTTGTACGTTGCTAATTTTCATCAGAATGGCTAAGGTTCTACATGTGGTAGTTTTGAATCTCCCACAAATCGAATTCTATCGTCATTCGAAACTATACTTGTTTCAAGTCATGTCGTAGAATACCTATTTTGATCGATACTTCTTACTTTCCCAACAACGTAGGTACAACAATTAGCTATTATTGTATCAAATGCTCATACCTATGATGAATAGTCCCGCACCAATATCCTCAATGATGCTACAAAATTAAATCGTTTGTATTCAGCACAACCAATTAACAGATTTTCGTGAAAATTAAGAGCGCTGTGTTTTGAAAACTTGGCAAGATTAATATGAGAAAATATAGGCTTTGAATAACGTTTTAAACAATTGCAAGTCTCCTTAGAAAATTCAGTGCAATTTGATAAAGAAAAGAATATAGACCAACAGCGAAAAGCCCCCTAACAAAATAAGAAGCACCAAGGCTGAATTGCTGAAAAACCAATTTTCATCTTCTCAAAATATCTGCTAGAGACTCACTTATGTGGTCCCAAAAAGAAATGCTAAAGTCTTTGGTTTCGAAAACAAAGTTAGGTCCACATAATGTGGATTTCAGGCAAATCATATGTGTTTCTTTTGTTTAATGATTATGCCAATTACATTAGATCCAACCCAGATTGAAAGTACACCTTATTTGATGTATTGACGACATGACCACGTCCAACATTAGATAGTCATATCTGGGATTGCATTCTTGGTAAAACTGCTTTTTTAGACTTAGAGAAGTAAATAAAGAAAGAGTAAGGGTTGTCATTCCACAAAAATATATTAACCTAAACGTTAACATATACATCTTTCTTCACCTTTTTCTTTAATTAAGTACTCTTTGATTCTATGGCAAATTTTACTGTTATTCTGATCTAACTTTTTGCTGTTTTTAAAGGGTAAACAACTTTGAAAGTTATGTTAATATACCTCGAATTAGAATCTTTACAGATATAGAAAAATATATTATGATGAAATGGTAATAAAAAACAGTTACATTGATCAAAATCAATTTTTTTTGGGAAAAAATGCAAATTATGCACAATATAGAGTAACATAAACTCAAAAAGGCACAAAAAAAAAAAAAGACAACTAATTCAAAAGCTACGATTAAAATTTATAAATGTGATTTTATAACGAGTGCCCTGGCATTAATCACGGTCCAGGATTAATTTTTTTTTTTAAAAAAGTGAAATTAAATCGAGAAAATATCTTAATGTAAGGGGTAATATATTGAGTGTATTTAAATGGTAAGTCATATGTTTTAACATATGAATTAATGAGTGTTTTAACACCAAAGTTCGTTGTTGATAGATAGATTTGCATCTTATTCACGAAATCAATTCCTAAATGGAAATAGTTAACCTTGTTCAAACAACATAATTAAGTTGCTTACCTTACATTTGACTAGGACACAACAGTAAAGATGTGAAGGCCATTGTACTTCGATTAAGTAGAACCATTAGCAAATGACCAAAGTCAAATAATCAACTCGGATAATCAATGAATCCTACAGAAATCATTATTCGATACGTTATTCTTTGCTGTTCGACAAATTATTTACCGAACTCCAAGCCACTAAATTTGAAAAACTTGCATATGCAGACATTCATTGACTTTCTTTATTCTTTCCTTTTTAACCCTGGCATTTTACTGTGATGAAAATCCATTGCTAATTATTTACCAATAAATTACTATTGGAAAATATATTAACACTTATAACCAATTCAATCATCTGTATTTCTAAATTTTATTACCTGCAAATTGTAAAAGAAGTTGCAAGTAACATAAAATGAAAATTGACACCATAATAAGCATTTTGTAATTTAGACTTTATAAAAAAAGTTATAGTTGTATTTGAAGTCATAATTTATCTTTCACGTCACCAATTTTATGTGCATTTTGTTTGTTGAAAAAAAAAATCCTTTTTTAAAGGAAGCTGATGATTTTATTAATTAATATTCCATCAACATAATAACAAAGCAACTAGTTGTAAATTCACCAAATATGAAGGCTTCGCTTATTCTTAAAACTAGTGGTAGATACATCGATCTGTTGTTATTAAATGATTTTTTTTTTTCGTGGGCATATGTAAAGCCTGTATTTCTTTTGTCTTTATTAATTATACCATACTATATTATCTAGTTTGGTCATTAATAATAACTGAGTAATAATTTGAGGCTGTTGTTGATTTGTCCAGATTCAAATGTTATTGCTATTGAGATTTTCTTTTAATTGGTCAATGAATTCTATTTATTTTATTCCAAACTTCATCACAAATTGATGCCATTATCACCAAATTTTAGGGTCTCTATCCGTAAGATATGAAGAAAAGTCCCAGCTTCACCATACAAATAAAACAAAAGAAAAAAACTAATTAACAAGAAAATCTAATCTTCGAGGCCCCCCTTCTTTCCGCCGCCAACTTCACTTAAATTGCAGCCCTACAGCCACGTCTTTACGATAAAAGACTTGCCACCTTTTTCTAGATATAGTTCTATTTCTGCTCAATTAACTTGTTTTGATCAATTTACTCATTTTCCTAAAAATTGGACTTATGTTGAATTTTATTTACCAAAAAAATAGAGATGCTGCAAATTTTGAAAGTGTAATTCAAAATTTCCTTTGAATTTAGAAAAGTCCTAAAGTCCCATTTTGATATACTACTGAATAATTTAAATAGCCCATGCCATGTTATTTATTACTCGAATGTTATTAGTAAAAATTTTTACTTTACGGAACTATGCGGTAATAGAATTCTAGAATTCTCCTGAATTATAATGCCAAGTAATTCTAATAATCGAGCATTAATTCATTTGTCATAAAAAGACAAAGAATTATTGCAACAACCAACTCCCAAGTGTGAACTCATCCTAATGTGAATTCAACTTGGTTCAAATGAACCTAATTTTTCTATATATACCACAAAAACATCTTAAATTAGCATTCCAAAACATCTAAAATTCTATATCTTTTCTCCTACTATAAAACTAATATAAATCTTACTTGTTTCCTCATTCCAATACTAAGTAACTAGTATTTTCATTTCCTTGCCAACCATGGTAAGGAGGAAAGTAAAACTAGCTTTTATAGTAAACGAAACTAAGCGAAAAGCCACCTACAGAAAGAGATTGAAGGGGTTGATGAAAAAAATGGAGGAGATAACCACCCTTTGTGGTATTGAGGCATGTGCCGTTGTTTTTGGTCTTAATGATGATGAACCTGTCCTATGGCCTCCATCACGAGAGGCTGTGCAATCTGTACTTTCAAGGTTCAGAAATCTTTCAGACGTCCAGAGATTCAGGAATATGGTGAACCTGGAAGGCTTTATCGAGAAGAGGATCAAGAAGTTGGAAGATCAAATCAACAAATTGAAAAAGGACAACCGTGAGAAGGAGATCTCTCAGTTCATCAATCTTTGCTTGAGTGGTGATGAGGAGGTGACAAAATTCGGAATTGTTGATCTTTATGCCATCCATGGAATGATTGAACGGAACATCATGGAGTTTAATCAGAAATTGTCATTGCTTACGGAAGATATGCCTCAACTACCTCCAATCAACATGACTATTGAAGCATGCACCAGTGCTGATAATCAGGGTCCTGCGATGGCTCCTGAAATGACAAGTTATGGACTTGATAATCAAGGTTCCGTGGCAGCTCCTGAAATGGCAAGCTATGGAGCCAATAATCAGGGATCCATGGTGGCTCCTGAAATAACCATTACTGAAATTGATAATCAGGGTTCCCTGGTGGCTTTTGAAATGACAAACTATGAAGTTGACCATCAGGATTCAGCGATGACTCCTGAGGTGACAATCAATGGAGTTGATAATCAGGAATCCATGGTGGTTCCTGATTTAACTATCATGGAAATTGATAATCAGGGTTGTTTGATACCTCTTGAAATGGCCGTTAATCGTCAGATGCAGCATCTAGCGGGGGACATGGATATCCTAAGAGTGAATCAGCAACCTGACCTTGATAAGTATGATTGGGATAATGATGGTGGTGCTGGACCTAGCTATGGTAGCCCTTAAAGATGTTTGTATTCTAGTCATTTTGTTCATATGTTCCTAATGTTTTTGTTTTTATATTTGTCACATTTCTTTCTTTAATTAGGTTTCTCTCTAGTATTTTTTGTGTGGTTAGTCAATCTTTATTAAGCTTGATGCATTGCTGTTTGTACATCATGACTTAAGAAAGAATTTGAGATTTGGGGCTTGCGTTTGATTGATCAAAACTATTTACTTTCAAGATAATTTAGTTCTTTTAATCTTCTATTTTGTTAGAACAATTGAGTCTTGTAATGTCAAAGTCTTAGGCAAGATGAAGCAAAAATCACAATTGGAATCTATATAAGCTATAATGTCAGTATTAATGACTTCAACTTTGGCATTTTTTATTCCAAGAACTCCTAAAACTTTCGCAAGTAAAATCACATCTAGAAATGTGTTAATGAGAACATAAAAAGTTAATATTAAATTATCATAAAACCTCCCCTGTGGCATTAGTTTGCAAGTTAGACACAAAAGAATATTATGAATAAATAAAATTCCAATCCCAATAAAGACCATCCTAGGGCATTACTTTTAAACAAAATAGCCATAAGTAATTTGATATCCAGCTCCAGTAGCCTTAAAAAAAAAAATCAAATCCTCAATATTTTCCCAAATCCTAAAAAAATCTACATCCCATTTTGGTAAAACATGCAAAAATGACATTCTTGTCATCGAAAGATTTCTTTTATTATATAGCGAAGGCAAGGGATCAAGCACTCATCATCATGCTTGAATAAATCAGCAGGAAGCCGATACTGAGGTTGAATATTAAGAGGAAAGGAAAATGAAGAACTGCTGTAGAGATATTTGTTTGAATATTTAGGACAAACTTGAGAAGAATAAGTGTAACACCCTGGGTCTGGGTTTACCCAATAATTTTTTAGCATAAATTACGGATTCAAAATATTTAAGCCAAGTTATTAATAACCCATAACTCAAGATTTATATACCAAACGGACATGACATCTCCCATCGATACAAGACAAAGATGGAGTATCATGCTCACCCCTCCTTTAGGTCATTACATCCTTGTAGTAAAGTCCAACAAAACTAAAATACCGCACTATGTAGTGTAGTCACAACCCAATACCATTGACCCAATCTCACTCAGTGCAGAGACTACACGAGATTGACTCTGATACTGACTATAACATCTCGGCTACCCTAACAACTTTTGAGCGTAAACTACGGGCTCAAAATACTAAAGCTCAGTTATTAGTGGCTCATAATCCAAAATATTATGTACTAAATAAACATAATCCAAGCTAAGTTATAAGTTGAGTCTAAACACTCAAGTCCAACTTCAAATATCTATTTTGGACTAGTAAAGACGGAGCTCAAATAGTTAGACTTTACTATTGAGACTTTGATTGCGCACTGGGCTTGTGGGCTTTGGGTTTGATAGAATGGTATTAGAGCTAATCTTGTATAATCTCTGCATAGGGTAAGACTAGACGAATGTTATTTCTGTAACTATGTAAGAAAGTAAAGGAGCTAAGTGTCGTACAGGGTTAAGTGCCACGTCGACTTAAGGGCGGGAGTCATTTCTAGAGCTCGTACGAGCCACTTCTAGAGTTCGACACAACTAAGTGAAAAATTTGGATCATGGACGTAAAACTTAATAAGAATAAGTGAAAATAATACCCCGTCCTACATCAAAAAAGTTAAGTAATATTGACCAAAGTATAAGTTGAGTTTAAACACTCAAGTCTAACTTTAAATATCCATTTTAGACTAGCAAAGATAGAGTTCAAATAGTTAGACTTGGCTACTAAAACTCTAGTTGCAACCCGAGCATGACAATAAGATACTTAATAGGGATTCCGTCGCTGTATTTTTTGAAGATGATAAGCTCAATGCAGATATATTCAAAAGGATAACGGTTGCTAGGGTGATCATGATCAATAAAATCAATTTGCCGACTGATTTCGAGTCGATTCAGAGATTCAAAATCTTAATTTGATACATCAGTTGGTATTTCATATATACGCAATTTAAAAAGTCAAATTTAGTTGGTATTTCAAAAGAGAACTTTTTAAATCACTATCACCGATTTTAGATTCATTCAATAAATTTTTATTTTCTAACATATATTCTTACATGTATATAATTACATATATATTCAACCTGTATAGCAAATATGACTAATTATATCATAAAAAAGATCTAGTACAACTGCAGCATATAGGTATAATTAAAAAAATCTAATTATATAAACATGTGTATGTATGTGCATGAATGTATGTATATATGTATATATGTATGTATGTATGTATGTACGTGTGTGTGTATGCATGTGTGTGTGTCTGTATAAGTTTAACTTATTTCGAACTTTTAAGTAGAAAATAAAATTATGCATAATAACATATAATGATTGCAATATAGACTTACTAGTGTGTATATATGAACTTTTTTTGAAAATTATATATTAATAAATAAGTTGCATTTGTATTTAAGTATAAGCATATAATATTTATATTATCATTAATTATCAAATACAATTTTTTACTGTATAATGAAAATTTTATACTGATATAGTATATTAACTAATCAAAATTTGTTCTCATAAAATTCAATCTTTCATCTTATTAACCAAGGAGCATTTTTTAATTAATGACAATTAATTGGTGAATTATTTAATTAGATAATGCTTATTAGACTTAATATATATATTTTCAATATTGGAGCATAGTTGTTGGGCCAAATTTTTTGTTCAGCCCAACAATCTAACTTGGTAATTTGTTAAATACTGAATTTGATACTAAATTTGAATTTTGAAATCTAATTCTGTAATATTGAATTCAAAATCAAAATAGGTGGGTACTTTTCTAAGAAAATTTTTTTGAACCTTTCAAATTCATTTTACCCAGTTACTAAATTACTTACGGAATCACACCCCTAACCATTGTTGAATTCTTCTACAGAATATGCGCATGTTGAGTATTTCAACATATTGGAATCCCAAGTGTCCATGAAATTGCAGCAATCCAAAGAAGAAAAAGGAAGCCTGAGGAATTTGTTGACAAATGTCACTGCAAAGAGGTGTACCTTCTAGTTTACAACTATTTTATTGGTCCTATTCCATTTAAGGAATCATGTTAGACAGTAACATGCAAGCCTAAATCCACCATGGTTAGGAAACAACCTTGAAAAGAACCAAAACGCTGAGGAAAAGAGATCCTAATGACCCTGGAAATTCCCAGAAGACATCCAAGATAGGGTTGGTTTTTAATTGCAAGAGGTGCTTAACATACAACAAAAAAGAATGAAAATTTCCGTTTCTCTTGAGTCCAAACTGTACAAGATTGAATACTACCATATTTCCTGTGCAATCTACCATAACTGTATGTAAAACTCGTCAATTTCCATCAGTTTTGCTATAAGGCCCCTTTCCATCCCAATTTTTATTGCTCGTCTATTTGCTCACCTTCTTACCCCACTAAATCCAGCAACAACATAGAATTAAAATCAAACGCTTGATAACTATATTCAGGAATTGAACAACCAAAGCTACTTGAATGGTTGGTAAATTATCCAATAAAGTGAATTACTGCTTGTGAATAAAATAGAGAAAAGCTCAGGAAGTTTATTCTGCTGCCAATCATAATCAAATTTATCTTCTCATTCCTTCGTATCTGTTACTACCAAATCTTGAAGCGGAAAAGCTGGTATAATAAAAACCATTGAAATTAGATTTCATCAAAAATTTCGTAGATTGTATAAATATCTTGAATCTAGAGGCTAAATATATCTAAAATATTGGCTTAATATGAAAGCGGTTCCAAATCCGCCCATTATTGCTAAAATCACTAATTATATAAAGACATCAATTCTAATGATTGCCAAGCAACAATTTCATAAAGCGGATGGAGGAAAGAAGTAGGATAAGAGCAACATGAGGCAAATAGACTGTGAAATTAGAATGATGGGTAACAAGGAATAGCTCTATTGGAGGTGGCAGGCAGATTTGGAAAGACTAAAAGAATTGAAGTTGGTGTGGACGTGGGGAAAGAGACAGAGGTTAATAAACAAGAATGATAGAATAGGGAAGGAGGGAGAGGTGACAAGCTGCAGAGAAGATGAAGATGATAGAGATTGAGATAAATTTATGAGAGAATGGTACTAACTAGTGAAGGATATTATTGCTATTTTGTAAAAAGTTGCTCTGGTAGGAAATTAATTTATTGCTTTGGCAATAACACTAAACTTAGTTAAAATGGAGCAAATAATAGATAAAATAAACACAGGAGTTGAATTGAACCAACCTTTAAGAAGTAAACTGTAATTAATCGATTCTTTAAAAATTGCTTTAGAATGATTGGTCGTTTAACAATGTGTAATTGTAGTCTACAAAACCAAGATAACGTGAAACAACTTAGCCGTACAATTTACTATTATATTTCAACACAGTTAGAGACTGCTTATTTAGATATTCTTAAGACTCTAATCATGTAAGAAATAAATTTGTTTTCAGTAATGAAATCTTTCCCTTTGTTGGCTAATTGACAAAATTTTTAAGTCCTTTAAAAAAATGACAAATAATACCAGTGGATGGAAGATAAACACCTAAAAAATTCTTTCATTTTTAGGTTTTCAGTTTAAATTTAATGTTTACTGAAAGGAAGCGGACAAAAAATGAAAAGTCTAATTAGCTTTTTTTCTTATGTGCACATTTTAAGCAGAGTTCTAGCAATTTAATATCAAAGAGATTGCTATGCCTTTTAAATTAACATGTGTTTCTCTTCAATCTTGACCATGAATGTCTAGTCCTCTATATTTAGGCTAATCACTTGCCCAGTCTTTTAGCCACTAATATTTAGAAGAATCATTCAAATGAAAGAATATAACATAATATCCATAAAAATTTTCATAGTACACATGTCATGCATTTTAGCAGTTGTGCTACAAATCAGATCTCTTTGACCAGATCCTTGTATTGGTTCTATGGAGCATGCTACATGCTAACGTGGTATATAAATAGACATTGTTATTGTTTTTCTAGTGACAATAAGATACTAAGATCTCAATCATTGAGCCTTACTAAAGGAAGAAGAAAGACCAAAAAGATGCAGGCTATCAAAGAAAAATTGAATGATATGAGCCACATGCGCAAGGCTAAAGCTGAAGCAAAAGAGGAAGAAAAGGTATGATTTGATGAAAACACAACATTCATGATGGCACACAAACACGATCAGGGTTGCACTGGTTGAGGAAATTTCATACATGTCGGCGATTTTATTCGATAATGTTTAGTGTATAAAAGTATCGACTGTGTTTATCACAGATCATGTACGCGACCTTAAAAAAAAAAAAAAAAAAAAAAAGCAATAATGGTATATTCTTCTTAACTTAGATTTTGTCCCCTTACTTAGCTACTTTTTGTGAAATTATTATAAACTCTAGAATTTTATAATGTTAATGCACTGGCTATTTTTGTACAAATTATTATTCCACAAATGCTAATTGCTTTCCTATTACAATACAACCGTTTGTCAAATTGTTACAGGAAGAGAAAGAGATGGCAAAAACAAGAGTTGAAGTTGCAAAAGAGGTTAGAATGGCAAGGGAGGCTGAAGCTGCAATGGATCTGCATGTGAACAAGGCTGCAGAAAAAGTAGCACGTCAAGAGGCCAAGTGCGCTCAAAACCTCAATGCTGATCAACTGTCAGGTGATACACTGCAGGATCCTTATGGTCGTGGCATTTGCAACGATGACTATTCTACTCGTTCAACATACGGTGAGGACATTCGACAGGACCCCTATATCCAAAACACTGGAAATCTTGGCTGCAACACGACACTGGAAGGAAGCTACCCAACTAATAGAACTGGGGTTCCTCCCAATAATGACAACCGTTTCTAGGCTTGATGACTCCATAAACATCAATGAATAATGGAAGCAGAGAATTTAGATCTCCATCTTCTGCATTTTGTCATGCTTGGTTTAAGTTTACTTTCCATGTTGCTTGTATTGCACAAGCAACATTGTAGTTTTCATTCTGCATTATTCAATCTCTTTTTTGCATTTCCGGTTGTAGTGAAGTTTGACAAAAGGAATTCACTTCCCCATAAAGAAAGACAGATTTTTCTATATTTAGGTGATGAATGCAAAATTAATTTTTGATACAATCATGTCTATTATACTTCTCAAACTTTACTGCTCATTTACTTTTGTGTTTCTTGTCTCATTTTCAAAGTATAATCCAATGTGCTATCTACTTCTTGATAAAACAACAAAAATCAACTAAATATGAAATTTAGTAAAATTGTATATTTTGCAGCATACTAAATGGTATGTGGCGGGAACATAATATGGTGAAGAATATAAGGAGGTAGAATATTAATGAATATCAACTTTGATTTAGATTGCGACTTTTCATATCATTCATTCACTTGTATTAACTAAAAGTTTATCATGATAAATTTTAATATTGACCGAAATTGGCGGATGCGTTCTATATGACTTATAAGATATTAAATATAAAAAAGGTTAATGAAGATTATTCTAACATGAATAGTCATTCAATGTGCCATGAGCACATGGAACGGCAATTTTTTGTTAGCACAAAAAACACACAATGGAATTATATTTAATATATATCAAAATATGTCAGAGAAGAGAAGTTATAAAATTAAACATCTTTGACTCTCATATTGAGATAGGCATACACACACGACATAATTGCCTTAACTCACCAAAATTTCTCTAGACTCTAGACTCTTCTCAATTTAATACGATAATAAAGCCTTTTATATACAATCCACAATTTGAATAATAAAAAAACCTAATTGGAATTGAGAATGTATTTCTAATGGGAAACTAATAAATAATATTCAATATTTTAAATAAATAAACTATTAAAAACTCAATCAAAACATGACTTCTAAAATTAAATATGAAACTTATAACTTCTGAGGAACTTAATTTAATTATGTCAACGATGCTTACCTTAAATCAAAGTCTTTACCATGACAAAAAATGTAGATCTATTCCATCACGAATAACACGATCAAGTGATCTCTATTGACTTTTCAATACTATTTTCAATTCATCTTTTTAAATCGCTAATTTGTGATTGATCTTCACCTTCCAAATTTATATTCAAGCAGTCCACGTACCTAAATAAACACAATTTTGTTACTTACTTTTAACAATTTTGGCAAGACATCTTTTCATTTTTCATCTTTGCCCTATCATCTAAAATTAATGATTTTGGTAGAATTATTTTTTCTCGTCTCTACCCAATTAGGACCAATTTTTGGCCTAATCATCAATACTAATAAGTGTCGCAAGACCAACCAAGTTGTCTAATTTATTTGATATTTGGCACTCTAACAAATATATAATTTTGTATCCTAAATTTATTGGTTGACACCTTGCTATCAAAGCTTAGAACTTTGATACAACTTGTTAGCACTAAACAAATACAATGAAAGTTTGTTTAATACATAAAAAAATATGTGGTAGAAAAGAAGTTACAAAATAAAGCATCTTTGACTCTCATATTATGACCGGCATAAACACATTGCACAATTGTCTTAATCTCATGTAGAATTTCTCTATTCTTTCAACTCTTCTCAACTTAATAAATAATAAAGCTCCTATGTATAACCCACAATATTTGAATAATAATAATAGCGATAAACCTAATTGGATTTAAGAATATAATTCTAATAAAAACTAATAATAACTTAAAACTTTTATAAGTTTCAAAAATAAACAAAAATTAGTAAATATCTCGAGTGAAAAAGAATGATAGATGATGAAGTAGAAATATGTATAGGGATAAATTGACTCCTATTGCTTTGGCCTTTCTAAGTTAAAGTTGGTAAAGGCTTTTCCAAGATTTTGTTGAGAAATGGGTCTCAAGTTGGAATAAGCATTCATATGCAAAAGGTATTTCCAAGTCAAAATGTCCATACTAAACTTGAGAATTGAATGCATAAGTTGGAAAAGTCTTTCCATTCCAACCTATTCTCACATGCCAAATATGGTTCTAAACTAATTCCAATTCTTCCTTCATTTCATTTTAAACAGGGCCCACGTGCTTTGCACATTTAATAGTTTATTTAATAAATGATATGGTAAAAGAGGAAAAGAGAGAGAGAAATGGAAAGTAATTTTAGTTTTCCTATTTTTTCAAAGCCATATCTAAAAGTTAAAGTTATGTGAGTCCAAGTTATTTATATCCTTAAAAAGCAAATAGAGAATAAGTATTAAGAACTTACATTTGATCATTCCAATTCGTTTAGAATTCTTCTAGTACCAAAATACTACTACATTTAGTTTAGTAGTTCTACTTCTATTTTTTTTTCGTAACTTCACATATTAATTTTCATTTTAAAATTTGAATAGAATAGAAGTATATTTCCAATAGCAAAAGAAAGCTTTTAGTATGATGATGGTTTCTCCAAATTGTCCTTATGAAAGAAATTATGAAATCTTTTAAAATTTTTAACTTGTTATTATGTAAAATGGAACTTGCTATTGTATAAAAAGGTGTAATTATGCTTGATGTCCATAAATATTTGATAACTTGACCATTAATTTTATGTATCATTATTTATGCATGACGTCCATAAATATTCGATAAGTTGACCATTAATTTTACGTATCGTTATTCTATCCATAAAGTATCAAATGAGATTTTAATATAATTGTACCACATCCAAATGACTTATTTTAAAAAAATTTTGTACCCTTACTTATTGCAAATTGGTTTATTATGGTTTTTCTTTTTATCGAACTAATTTTTGTATAAGAATGATGTTAACTTTATTATGTGAGCTTACCAAATAGGGAAAACTTATAGTTTAAATTGATAATATAAATACTTAGTAAACGAACACATAACTCTAGCTATTCCAACATTCAATGCAATGAATCATCATGATAAAAGTAGCTGTTTTTTGCATACAAACATATTGCTATCATTGTGCAAAATTATTAAGTTAGCTAAGTTATATCATTTGTTTGAATAAAGTATGCAACAAAAGTGTGTAATTATATTTTCTTGCATATCACTTGCAACATTTCAATGATTTATCTTATTTAGTTAAGTGATATCTTCTTTTACTATTTTATATATTTATAATAATTTTTGTATTATCTCTACATAATTGATAATGTTCTTTTTCCTTTCTGTACACTCTACCCACAAAAAGAGCATTTATACACCTAACATTCTAAGATATATGTTATGCTTTTTTCTCTTTACAATAGATAATCCTATAAAACAAAAAGATAATTATTCAATAAAACTACAACTCTATATATAATAGAAAATTAGTAGCTTTTTGTGTTGCATTTTTAATATGTATTAAAAAAATTAATAGTCCAACTCTTTTTTTAGTATTTTTAGACGATAGAGATTAGACATGTATTGTCACCACAAAAAAAAAGAAAAAATTTACTATTTGACATCTCAAAATGATACACTTTTAATATGTTCATAATGAAGTATACTTTAGTGCATGATTTCTTAAATGACTCTTGTTTTTTATTTTAAACAATTTATAAGAGATTTTTACAAAATTTTTATTTTATAAGTTTGTATTATAGAATATTTGGCTTTTTTTTGGATACTAATCTAATTGATCATTTGTTAGAATCAATTAGGGTTATTTGTCAAACACAAATTTATGTAGCAAGTAGATATAACTTTCGATATCAACTAAGATATCATATAATTTATGAGAGTTGAGTTTTTAAATTTGTTGGTAACTATAGCCACATGAGACTTGCAAATTTTCTTATTTGATATTTATTATAACAAGTAATGCACTTGCATATGTGAAACTTCTTACCTTCACATTCTATCGATTTGTTTCACCTTTTTCTTTGGCGCATGTAGGAGCACAAGAAATAAAATATGCCTCAGTTTTGTGTAAATGGAATTCTAAACCACAAATTTTTTTTTTTGGTTTATAATGCACACAGTCACATTTATTTTAACCTTATATTTACGTTTTTGGATTTTAATTTCACTTTTTTGTAATCAGCTAATCACTTTGTATATGAAATTATGAGTGCTTTACTATCGTTAAGAGTTTTAACACTAATTACTTACATGGTGCTGGGGGTAAGCAAAAATAACCGAAAGTTAAAAAAAACGTAAAAATCGGTCAATTCTGAACTGAAAAATAGGAGTAGTTGAACTAATTTCTAAAAGCAGTTAGATTAACTGAGCAACATTTATAAAAACGGTTCCTATTTTGGATATCAAATTTTAAAAACTGCGGTTAACTGAATCGATTTACATATATGTCTTGAGGATAATAGATGTGAATATTGTAGAGGACTTGAGGGGTATTAAGTGATTTTATTTTCAAGTTTAGGATAACTCAAAAAGTTAAAAATCGTATTTGATTTTTCTTTCCATTTAATTTTTAATTTATATTTTTTCTTTTATACTCTAATTATGATATGTATTCTTGATACAAAATAAAAAGTAACTTTCATAATATGAAACACGGAAGTTAATACAAATATTTTTCTTACTTATGTAAGAAAATTTTAATTCTTACTTTTTAAAAAACAAAGTGGCTGCAAGAATTTTAATTTGTAATTTTATTTTTTGGCAAAGTAATTGAAATTACATAAACATTTTTTTTATATTTGAACAAGCACTTATGTTGTAATATTTTTTTATCTATTTTATCAAATTAATTAATCATACGCGGTTGCAATTATCCCTAGTACCCAACCTTTTTAGCTAGGTAAGATACTACATGGTTAACCAGCCAATGAGGGTCGGATATGATTAGCAAATTAGACGAACCGATACAACCAGTTCTTATTAGGATATTGTGTACATGAACCGGTTAACTAGTTCATGCCCACCTCTACTTGGTGCAAGAGTTAAGACAAACAAATTTCAAATTATTCTATAGGATATTTTTCCAAGGTCCTTTGTACACGAAATCTAGACAAATAAAGTTCAAAGGAAAGTGATTTTGTATCATGATTGAAGCCAATTTTGTTTAGTTTACATTGTACTTTTTCAGCCATTTTTCTTGTTGTACCACCAACAATCTTTAGGCTTTATTATTGTTCTATTCAACGGTTGGTTCATTGAAAGAATTGGCATCCAACATAGTGAAACTAGAAACATTTGATGACAGAAGTTTCATACTTTGACAAAAACGAGTCCGGTTCTTCCTCACTTCTTTTCAAGTGGTCTATGTTTTGACCATTTCAAAACCTTAATTGTCAACCCTGATGAGAAACACTTGAGGATATATCAGCAAATGCCAAAAATGGGAAAATGATGATGAAGTCTGTAACGATCTCAACCTTAACAATATGAGTGATAGTTTGTTTAATGTCTGCCATACAAAGCCTACCAAGTAACAATAGGACCGATTAGAGTCTAAATACTTGCAAGAAGACACATCAAGTAAGAAGTTTCTTATCTCCCATTTTAATAATTATAAAAAAGGAGGATATCTCTTGAGACTCTAGCTAAATTTTTTGAGTAGAAGAGAAAATTTGCATGCAAGAACAGAAGGATTTACAAGTCCTTGAGGAGAATAAAGACTCTACCAAAGTGCATGTGATAGAAGATGGACAAACAATCAAGTCCCAAGGAAGCAAGAGAGGCCAACAATTCAAAAATCGAGCCAACAACAAGAAAAGGAAGAAAGACAAATGCTTCTATTGCTAAAAGGAAGAACACTTTAAGTCCAAATACAGAATTCTTAAAAATAAGAAGGAGAAGCCAGAGTCTTCCAATGATGTAAGCAAAAATTTAGTAGATATGACTAGATTAAAGATAATTTTGCTCGGTGGGTTGATTTTGATGTTACACGGCACATTTGCAACAATATGCAGTTCTTCAAGTCTGTGGAACCGGTGGATGAAGCTACCATTGTGTACATACAAAATTCTATTATAGTTCCGATGCAAGGGGTTGGTGAAGTAAAATTAAAATTTATTTCCGCAAATGTTGTAACATTGACTAATGTACCTTTTGCACTGAAAGTCAAGATGAACTTTGTGTTGGGTAGTTTGTTAAAAAACTTTGACTTTGGACCTTTTTTTAGGCTAACAAATTCACCTCATCCAAGAGTGGTATATTTGAGACAGGGGATGTCTTTGTGATGCAATGTTCAAACTGAATGTACTTGCCATTTCTAATAAATATGAATTTTCTACTTATATGATTGAGTTATCTTTAAATTTATGGCATAACAAACTTGGTCATGTTAATTATGAATATAATGAAATAATGAAACTTCATTTGTTGCCACATTATGACAAAAATGAAGGAAACTGTAATACATGCATGTTAAAAAAATAACGAGAAATCTATATTCTAAAGTTAAAAAGAACTTCTAGAGTTTTGGACATGATTTATAGTGATATATGTGATTTACTTGGCACACCTTCTTAAGGAGGAAATAAATATAATGTCACATTTATAAATAATTTCTCTAGTTATTGTTATGTTTATCTACTGCATTCAAAAGATGAAATTATGCATAAATTTAAAACATAGAAGAGTGAGTAGAACTTCATCATGAAAAATTTGCAAAATGCTTAAGGTCCAACACAAATGGAGAATATTACAATGTTGCCTATTCTAAGTCTACTGGGATAAGACATGAAGTTACACCTCCTTATATAATGCGACAAAATGGTGTAGCTAAGAGGAAAAGAGTTAAAAAGTTAAAAGACTTTGGCTCAAACTTCTATATATATTTAGCTAAAGGAGCTAGAGATGCTGTGAGCAGTCAAATCCCTTCTTGCTTCAACATCAAGACTAATCCTAAGATCTTTAAAGAAGCAATGAGACTATAAGAGCTCTTTTTGTAAGGAAGCAATAAAAACAATACAATTTTATCTCAATCACATTATATTGAAAAGATTCTGGACAGGTTCATTCAAATTAATTGTGTTCTAACTCAATTCCACTGGATCCCAAAATAAATTTTGTGAAAAATAAAGGGAATCCAATGTCTCAATTATAAACTACCAAGGTCATACGATGTTTAATGTATGCATTAACAAGTACTAGACTAGATAATATTACATATGTTGTTGGTATATTAAGTAGATATTCAAGCAATCCTAGTAGATTATATTGGCAAGGAATGATTAAAATTTTGAAGTACTTGAAAACCATAAAGGACTATGTTATATGTTATACAAATTATCCTTCAGTTTTAGAAGAATATTCAAATGCTAGTTGGAACTCTAATAAAGATGATCACTTATCCACAAATAGTTGGATCTTTATGTTAGGAAGCGGTGCAATTTATTGGGGTTTTAAGAAACAAACATGTATTAGGGATTTAATGATGGCGGTTGAATTTGCAACATTTGCTTCAGCTTGTAAAGAAGCAAAATGGCTTCATATTATGTTTTATGATATGCCTATTTAGCCTAAGCCATTATCACCTATCTCTTTAAGTTATGGTAGTGCAGCAACACTTGCTAAAGCATACAGCCAAGTATATAACAGTAAATAGAGACACTAATTTCAGACATGATTACATGAAAAATTTGATCACAAATGGAATTATATCAAAGTAAAGTCTAGTGAAAACTTGAGTAATTCTTTGATGAAAAAGTTATCAAAAACTTGGTGTTTAAAGCATCAAAGGGATGGGTTAAAGTCCATACTCCAAGGCCATTAATAGTGGAATTTAAATGCAACGCTAGATACAATATCCAATCTTGAATTCAATGAATGAAAATGCATCATTTGCAGCACTATACCCTAATTCCATCCCAAAGTAATATAGTGAAAAAGTTACCAAAGATTTGGTGTTTAAAACATCAAAAGTGATGGGTTAAAGTTTACACTAAAATGCCATTAATAGTGGAATATCAATGCAATGCTAGATATAACGTTTAATCTTGAATTCAATAAGTGAAAATGCATTATTGTAATAGTTGCACCATTGTACCATAATTCTATCCCAAAGTTTAATATAGTGCATTTATTCTCACATGTTCATAGGTAGGTTGAGTTATTGAATCCTAATAAATCTTGAAAGTGCTATCAATGGCAGGGGCATTAAGATATCGTCTATATGAATGTAAATTTGCAAACTACAAAGCTAAGGACTTTGCTTTGGAACCTTTAAAAAAGGACAGTGATACAAGACAGTAGACTACATCATTAAAGAACATATGGCTATGCATTGATCCATGAGTTGTGTGTTCATGAGGCTAGTCTAATATGCAAGTGGTCCAATGCTTGTCTACCATTTCGTATTGATTAATTTGAAAGAACCTTCACTAAGATAATGGTTCAATTGAAAGACACCATTATTTATGCAAATGATTATTAGATTATTCGATTTTGGTAATCTTTTGGAAGTATATTTTCTAAATTTTGAAAATGGTAGGAGATTGTTTTAAATTTTCAAAATAGAGTCAAATGGACTATGGTGCTGGTCATTGAGCTAGGCATTGTGCTAGACATCATCTGAAGGTTTGGAACGGTTTGAAAAATTCAAATTTTGACGTATCTTCATGTTTTGGCGATTAACAACCAATCAAATGATGCCAAAACTCTCCAAAAAACGTCTTAACACTTGCATTAACATTAGAGTACCTTTTGATTGACACAATTCAAATGAAACAAAGGTTGCAACACTTGATCATTTTCAATCTTCTCTATAAAAGATCAAGTAGAGAGTGAGTTTCTGTAGAAAATCACTTTCCTACTATTTGCATTATCTGAATGTTCAAGTGGGTTTGTCTTACTTGGTGCAAAAGTTAAGACAAACAAACTTCAAATTATCCTAAAAGATATTTGCCGAAGTTCTTTTGCACACAAAATCAAGACAAATAGAATTTAAAGGAAAGTGATTTTGTATTAGGATTTGAAGTTAACTTTGTTGGTTTACTTTGTACTCTTTCATGCATTTTTCTTGTTATACCACTAACACCTAGGACACTTTGTGGTTGAATTATCATTCCATGGATCATGCTTTTTATTTTTTCTGTTGTGTATCCTCAACTCATTTTGGTTTAAATACTTCGATAGCTTGAACATCATTAACAATTACTTTTCTTGAAGAACTATTGAAGACATAATATTTGCCTTCATAAGATTAAATTCATTTTATTTGAAAGAAATGTGTTTGATATCTCTTTTTGAAATATTTATTTATTTGATAAATTTTGCATGATAGATATTTTTAATAGATTCTACAAGTGGTTCAATTTACTATGGGTAAATTATGAAACACTGCTTCTAATTTTGCTTTTGACGACATAGTCTCTTTATATTTTTTATATAACCACATAATCACCTTGTGATTTTATGGAATGTGAAAAATAGATAGAATAGTTTGAACTATATACATTTAATCCAATCAATATTACAGAATATTCCACATCAATAGAATCATATATGAAATATTCTAAAATAGTTCGTAACGGAGCATTGATTC
This sequence comes from Mitragyna speciosa, assembly GCA_024721245.1. NCBI lineage: Eukaryota > Viridiplantae > Streptophyta > Magnoliopsida > Gentianales > Rubiaceae > Mitragyna > Mitragyna speciosa. Next base: position 4,739,210 of record CM045555.1, on the reverse strand, counting down.
CTTCTATTTTTTACATTCTATAAAACATAGGAAGTTATGTGATTATATTAAAAAGATAAAGAGATTATATAGTCAAAAGCGATATCATAAGAGGGTATTTCGTAATTTACCCTTTTTACTATTGGTTCACCTTATGGTGGTACTTGAGTAACTTCAATAATACTTGACCAAAATCTTGCACTCAATCCTGTAGGAGAAGGAGAAGGAGAAGGAGGCTATTAGTAGCAAGGATGATTGGATCTTATCAACTATTTAGTGATCACTAAAGAAAGCATCCCCAACAAGTCTTTAATATTTCACTGAGATTGGTGAGTACCAATCTAGTATTAACGTAATAATATGGTTTCTTTTTTATTGGTTCTAGATTCTTTCAAATAGATATGTAATACGTATGTATCCAAATTTGTTTTTTATGTTAGCTACATTCTATCACATCCAGGCTTTCTATTATGCAGTTGTGTTAGGATTATTTTCCCAAAAAATAGTCACATTAGCACAAAAATGATGCCATTGAATCTAAAATGGCATATCTCTTGAAAAATCATTATCTAGTTATAGAATAGTTTGATATTTTTTTTCTAAAAAATGATCAAGTAGGAAAATTTTCAATCAGACAACGAAGTGCAGCTTAGTTGATAAAACGATTCACTTGAGATCTATAGATCCCGAGTTCAAGTAACCAAGGTGGTAGATATAGTCCCACTATTGATCCTCTATTTTTTTTTAAAAAAAAATCAATGAACAACATAACTATTAACACTTATGTGTTTGGCTCATATAGAAGGTGGTAGGATTGGGTAAGTTCAAATTACTTGTTCCATAATAAAAATCTACTGGGCTTGATTGATTTGGTGAATAAGGTTGTTCTTTCAAAAATAGTTTTAACATTAAAGTGCATGTTAAACATTTAATTGAAAAATAATATATGCAACAGGACCTCAAGATTTCTTCACCTAGACTTCTTAATTTCCTATAATCAAAGCACACATTCTCTTGCTTGTGTAAGTTTGGTCAACCGTGTGCCCCAAAGCATGGTTGATCGCTACTTCTCTAAGGTAGATGATGAAGATCCAATCATCCTTGCTACTAAGAATCGCTACTACTTTTTGTGAATAATTGTGTAAAAAGTGAAACAAGTTGTTGGGAAGTTTTGAACATTTCATATAAGTTTTTTAAAAAATTTTCAAAATTCAAACATTTCCCTCCATTTCAACAAAAGTCAACAAAAAACACATTCCAAATAATTTTTTCAAATAATTTTCAAAAAACACTCCAAATAATATATCCAAATGGAGCCAATATTACTTGATCCGTTATAGACTAGGAAGCAAAAATTGTCAGTATCATTCATTATAAAATTTTTAGTACTATTGATTATAAACTTTAAACTTTTTTTGTATACTAAAATTTCAACACTTACGTAAAAAAGTCAAGTCGATAACATAAACTTCAATATATCTTTATCAAGAAGGTATTGGGACTTAAAAGGGTATCATGTGCACTTCTAAGTATTCTTGTAAAGATAGAGGTTCTTTCCTTTTTGTTTGTCTCAAATTATATGTCTATTTCTTTTTTTTTTTAAGAGTAGTTAACTTGTTATTTTACTAACAAACATATATTTAATGTACATAGTTATTAGCAAATGCATTACTTCATTAGTTAAATATTTTACTTGGAATATAAACACAGCAGTAACAACTAGATCTACCATTTTTCTTAGATATCAAGTTGAATACTGCATAATTACTCCTAGAGTATAAAAAAGCCTTATGATAATCTAATATCACCATTTTTTTAAAACCATGAATAACAACATAAAGGGCCATCTACATATCTTTGTCAACGGTGAAGATACTCTTTAAATAATCTGATAAATATAAAATTTACATATTTTGCTATATGGTTTATAATGTTTTTAGTACGTTTTTAAGCATTTTAGAATGAATTTAGCTCATATTAATGCCTTTTTGTCAAATTAGGATTTGCTCTCAGAATTAGGGTTTTTCTGGTCAGAACTTGTGTTTTGAAAAGGTCAATGCACAATTTTGTTGTACTCTTATAAATTTTGACTATTTGATCATATTCTGAATCAATTGAGGAACAGTGTGAATAATTGAAGTTCAAACTAACCGAAAACATGGCACCAGTTACTAGTTCATAAGATTAGCTAGAAAGCCATGATTTGAACATTAAAAATCACAATTAGGACTAAGGTTAAGTGGATCCGTGGGTTGTCAGCCTACGGATTGTACTATAGCAAAAACAAAAACTTAGATAATATTTTTAGACAACAAAAATGAGATCTACGGATCACTTATGTCGGCAAATTTTTTGGCTGTTCCAACTTGCAACTCGTTCACACTCATCTTTCTGACATTTTCAGCATTCAAGTGTAGGTTCAATGCCCAAGAAAAAGTTACAAAGCTCAAGGAAGATTTTTTGAACAATTTTTATGATTTCAAGCTTTGCAAGATTAAGTTTAAGATGAAACTATTGATGGAGGGTGAGATGAAACTATTGATATATGAGTTGTTTAAGTTTATGGCTTTACATAATTCTTGTTTGTTCATCTACTTAAACTTTAACACTTGTTATTGATTGATCACCATTTGCAAGTGATTATAGTTGTTATTTGACAAAAGAATCTATATTTAACAATGGAAAGAAGTAGGTAAAAGTTATGCTATAAACACATGGAAGTAATCGTGCTCATAGGTGAAACTTTGTGTTTGTATGTCTTTACTACGGAAGTTGGAAAGCTCAAGTATTAGTAGTTTTTAATTTGCAGAGGAATCTAGTTTTAAATATAAATAGAATTGAATCTTAAATAAGGATGAAAATAAACGAAAGTCATAATCTTAGCTCTCATATTTTGTAACTTTTAGTGGATTCTTGATCCTAGACAACTTTGTTTCTATAAGTTTCCTCAATATTTATTTACTTGAAGTTGAATTTACTATGAGTTATTTTCATTTTCTACCACTCAAACTTTAATTGTTTAGATAATAGAATGAATTAGTAGTTTTGGTAATTGTGATATTATTTCCTTGTGAGATCGACCTTAGTATTTCTCTTGCTACAACTGAGCATGCACTTGCTTAAAAAGATGAATTAGATTAATTTTATTATTTATTTGTGTGTTCTTGAATGATTTGATTGCATATTTACATAGACCTAATATGCTCACATAACAATCATCACACCAAATCATGATTTAGTTTGAATAATTATTAAATCTACACAATTAGTAGTACTTCATTTGTCCATATCCTAACAATGGTACGACTATATTCATAACTATATGAAAAGTTCTTAATTCCAAATAAACAGTATAACTCCGCAATTATATACTATCTGCAATTTCATTTTGAGAATCTTGTTGTCTTTCACGAAGAGCTAATATTGCCTCCTTTAAAACTTGAGATTCGCACTCAATACAATAGGTAATTGTCTATACTTAATCAACTTTTGTTTATTCATATATAGAATTTTATAATAATTCCCATCAAAAATTTTCATCACCTCATCCATGCAAGATTGTAATGTTAAGAAGGATCCGAGGCTTCGCAATTTGCCTTCCATCTAGTTCTTGCAAGTTAAACATGGTGTAACTGTCCAACATCATGATGTAACTGTCCAGCATTATAGTATAATTTTGCAGAACCGTGGTGTAATCATTTTTCATGCAAAACAACATCATTTTGGAGTCCTATTTTTTGCCAGCATAGTTCAATCTTATCTGTCAAATTTTGACATTTAAATCTGGACCTTAAACTGGTAAGAAATGAAACTTGTGATGCCTCATTTCCAATTAAGAACACATTATTTAAATCCTTATATAGTAATATGTCATAAGCATGCTCCACAACTGAAACAAATTTGTCAACTGCAGCCGCTTGATATTGAAGTGCATTGATACTTCTAAAGAAACCAAGATCCAAAGCATTCATATTAGGGCTATTAGGAGGTTGACAACATAAATGGGTGCTGAATCTGTCTTTTCTAGCAACTTAAAGAAACTCGGCATCATTAACATTTAAATGTGACCTTGTATTATCTTGTTGAATGAAGATTGTCCTACCCCTAGAATAAAGATTTGTCCTACTCCTGTAGAACAAGGCCATTTGTCTTTGATGGAAGGCAATAACTTTTTGATCAAACATGAAACGAATAACATCTTTAGTGATTGATAAAATTGACTTCGTTTCCAAAGTCCCCACTGATGTGATCCTAGGAGTGCTTACAATCTTGATGCTTAGATATTTTCATGGAGCAACTCGTTTGGACCATGGTGTAATTCGTGACTTTGGGCCTCTCAATGAACTTGGTGATCAAGCTATTCAAATGTGTTCATTAGGCCAAGAGTTTATGCATTGGTTATGGATTAAATACACATTCAAAGAAGGTCCAATTAAAGCTTCTAAGTGGTCCATAACATATTTCTAAGGTGTTGGTTTGGTTAGACTTGTTGGAAGGCCTTTTAAAGATGCAAGATGGAGGCCCAATGGTGCTTAAAAGGAGATGTTCAACCCATTAACAATTTTTGGACAAATTTTTAAGTTTAATTCTTTTATGTTAAGTTTTCTATTTTGTTTACAAATTGTAACTTCTTAGAAACTTACCATATTGTGTTAGATTACAACTAGTGCTCTTTGTTAAGTTTCTAGAACTTTCTACAAGTTGTTATGCAAGCCTATTTATAGGTCAAAACATTGTTATGAATTTTATAAGTTTTGATAATTAATAAATTTGTGAGTTCTCAAATTGAGTGCTTCTTTCGTTCTTTGCTGATTAAGAATAACCTCCAAACTTGTAGAGTGATTCCAAGTTCAAAAACCCTAACTTAGAGTTTCCTTATTGGTTTGATCAAGCATTCTAGGTGTTGATTCCTCGAGTTCTTATTCGTTCTATAAGGAGGTTCAAAGCTTCCTTGAATTTTCGAGTTGTTCATCTTGCGTATTCAAGGCTTTGGTGCTGATTCTAGAGTCTAGTTCATCCAAGGGGAAAGGTTCGAAATTCATACTTGGTATTTCAAGCAATTTCACATTCATCAGCGCGTATCACCCACTCTATAATTTTCACTATTCCGATTGGCTGCTTCCTTAACCAAATATGGCCATATTCCAAGCTTTTTCTTGAATGATGTATTGAAAGTTAGGACGAGCCATGACAGTTAAAAAGATAATTTTATGATGAAATCCTTTACTTTTGCATGTGCGAAAGAGCTCATTTTCATCTAGATGTAGATAATACTTTTATGCCTTAGACATATAAAATCATTTTTTATCCATGTAAATTCGATCACACATTTTAACAACCAAAGGCTTAGACAACTCGAGTGTATCGATCACTGACAAGCAAAACTCTATTCTTACTTTCTTGTTGTCATTAGACAAACATAGCTTTACAAGATTTGTATGCGACCGAATATCTCTTTCTTTGATTTTTCTATGTATGGTTGATATTGGCACGACCAAAGCTTTTGACAAAGATCTTATATTTGTTCGATGATAAAGAGGGACATCCTTCATGTTAAGATGAAAGAAATGAAAAAAAATGTTTTCTATATATTTTGATATCAAATGATACAATAGTCTATTTATAAGCCAATACAAGAAAAGGATACAATAGTCTATTTATCCTAATCTTATCTGTTATTCTAATCTATCCTAATTTATGATTTGAATTACATATTTACAACTCATCATAACATTTTCGCTCAAGTTGGTGCATTTATGTCCCACATGCCCACCTTGCCAAGTGAATTGTAGAAAACTTTAATCGATACAACTTTTGTAAGTACATCGGCCAGCTAATTTTTTGACTTGATGAATAGAAGCTGCGTCACTTTATCTTTAAGATTTTGTTTTATGAAATTTTGATCTATTTCAATGTGTTTGATGCGTTCATGTTGAACTAGATTATGATTGATATCAATGACTACTTTATTATCATATAACAAATTCATTTCTAAATTAGGAACGAAACTGATATCATTCATCAATGTCTTAAGCCATAGAGTTCACACACACCTTTAGCCATTCCTCTGAACTTAACATCTGCACTAAACAATGCCACTATCTATTATCGCTTACTTCTCCAAGTAACTAGATTACCACCAACAAAAGTGAAATAGCCTACTGTCGATTTTTGATAAGTAGCGTCTCCTGCCTAATCGACATCAGTGTAACCTTCAATGTAAAGATGATTGTTTTTGGAGAACAAAAGTGAAAATTTTAAGTACCAAAGAATCTTGATTACTGCTTCCATATGCCAATTACTAGAAGTATGTCTGAATCGACTAACTACGCTGACAACTTAAGCAATGTCAGGATATGTATGGGAAAGATAAATCAACTTACCAACCAATTTTTTATATTTCTCTTTATCAGTCAGCTCCTAATCTGGATGTTCTCCAAGTTTATGATTTTAAATAATCGGTGTATTAGCTAGTTTACAATCTAGCAATCCAACTTCAGCTAAGAGATGGAGTACATACTTTCATGGAGATAGAAAGATGCCTTGTGTCAATCCTGCCATCTCAATCCCCCAAAAAATATTTGAGAATTTCCAAGTTCTTTATCTCGAATTCAACTGCTAATTAACTTTGCAAATTAGAGATTTCCTGTTCATCATCTCCTGTAATAATCATGTCAACAACACAGATTATCAAAACTGTTACCTTTTCAGTGCTTCAAGAACAAAGTATGATCTTTATTACTCTGCTGACATTCATATTTTTTCATAGCCAAGGTAAATCAGTTAAATCAAACATGTGGTAACTGTTACAATCCATAAAGAGCCTTTTGCAGTTTGCATATGGCATTCTCATTTGAAGAAGTAATATCTCTTGTGGAATGTCCATCTATATCTTGTCTTCAAAATTACCATATAAGAAGGTATTCTTTACATCAAATTGATATAACAGCCAATTTAGATTGGCTGCAAGAGACAATAAGACTCTAACTGTGTCTAACTTTATTATTAGTAAGAAAGTCTTCTAATAATCGATACTATATATCTGTGTATACCTCTTTGCCACAAGTCGTGCCTTATATCGATCGATTGAGCCATCAACATTGTACTTGATTGTAAAAACTCATTTGCATCCCACAATTTTCTTTCCTTCTGCAATGGGATTAAAGCCTAGGTGTCATTATTTTGCAATGCTGACATTTCATCTTTGATGGCTTGAGTCCAATATGGATCAGTAAGAGCGGCATGCACATTATCAGGAATATCAACTGATGGCACATTATGTACAAAAACCTCCAAAGGTTTAGATAATCGATGAGTTGAAACATAATTAGCAATGATATAGTTGGATCGTTTGGCATAAGCTTTTGTAGGATAATGATTTGGTGACTTGCCACGATTAAACCTGTCAGGCAACACATATATATCAGTAATATTCAAATCGATAGTAAGAGTACCAGAAGTATTTACCTTAGAAATATTCTCTAAAGATTGATGGTCAAATACTAAGAGGGAATGGATTACATCAGTAGCATTAAGAGACATATTGTACTAATCTCGTCAAGAATATTAGCTGCCTAAGAATTAGATTTACCACCATCAGTAGTCCAAGAATCGACAGGTAAATTAAACGTGGCATCGATAGGCAAATTGTTAGCAATTGGTAAATCAGCACTCATGCGTCAGGCTTATCGGTAACATACATCGTTTTATATATCTTATTGGTAGTTTGATCATAATACCGATAACCCTTCTTGTGTTCGGCATATCTTAAAAAGACACAACGGACAGCACAAGGCTTGAACTTACTTCGTTGGTTCTTGTGTAGATGTACAAATATCACATAACCAAATATCCATACTAGAATTATTAATACAGAAGGTAAAATGAAGTATTGAGCTAATGGTTGCAGTGGAGTTTGAAAGTGCACAACTTTTAAAAGTAATGGATTCAGCAAGTAGACTACTATTGTGACCTCACCAAGCAACGTGAAATATTTGCCCTAATTAGTAATGCTCTTGCTGTTCCCAATACTAGTTGATTCTTCTTTTCAGCCACTCTATTTTATCGTGGGGTTTGACTACACAATATTTTATGTATGATATCGTGAGTATTGAAGAATTCCTGCAATGATCGATTATTATATTCACTACAGTTATCAGACATTGACTATAGTTGAAAATTGTGTTTGAATCATCAAAAGAATGATTTAACAACATCTGATACTTCATTCTTATGTTTCAATAAGTATACCTAAGTCATTCAAGTGCAATCATCGATAAAAGTCACAAACCAACGAATACCAATATCCCCAAGCATCATAACGTACCAAGGCAAAAGGAATATAACATTTATTTGGACTAATTAGATAGGGGACTTTTTAATTTTGTCTAAAATACAGATCTCGCATTTCAAATCGGCAACATTGATATTGGTGAACAGGTCTACAAACAAGTGCTTCATGTATCCAAAAGATGGATACCCTAGTTGTCGATGCCATAATTGGATATCTCACTTTTTGGTATTATCAGTACTCCTCATCTGATTTGCTCTATTAAAACTGAAACCATCCATGTAATATAAACCCCCTCCTAGTTTCAGGATCAATTATCTTCTTAGTAAGAATATCCTGAAAAAGATAAAATGTTGAATACATTAGTGCTATACAGTTAAGATCGGTTGTTATTTAATTCACAAATAGCATCTTATTCTATAGAACGAGAATTAACAAAGTATTCGATAGAGAAAGACACGAATAGCTCATGTAATTGGATATTGAATATCATTGACATTAGAAATCATCAACCGTCTCAGTTGAGCAATACATGAAAGGTCAGCTGGATCAAAGACCATATGATCGATAGCTCTTGAATCGATAATTCAGTAATTATCACTTGGATTAGAGCTACAATTATCTTAATGCTAATTGGCCTTTTTTACATCAATAGGGTGAGTAAAAGAAACCTATGCAACATTAAGTGTTATGGCTGATTCTATCAATTCAGTTACGGTGGCAACTCTTTTAGAACTTTCACCTTGATCAACAACATTCAATCAACTAGCTCGCCGATTTTGTCCTTTCTACTCCTTTTACCGTGCTAGATACTTATGCAATTTCAAGCACGTATCATGTATGTGTCCCTCCTAATTGCAATAAGTATAATTATCCCTATCGATTGGTTTTTTTGCTCCCTTTAATATCATGACAGAGCTAATTATGTTGTCTTCCCCTGTCAACATTATTGATTGCCTACTCTATTCACGCCGAACATAGGCATATACTTCTTCTACCATCGGGAATGGCTTCATTTGCAACATATCACTTCAAATCTTATCTAGTCGATCATCTAATCCATTGAGAAAGATGTATACTATCTCTTCCTACATGAGAGAGTTATACCTATTGATATCAACAGCAGATTCCATTGGATTTGGTCAACAAAAATCAATCTCTCTCCACAAGCTTTGTAAATCGTTCGACCCTCTAGTTTGTCTCATCCTAGTTACCTTTCATCGCAGATCATACAATTGAGATGCATTAACCTTATCAAAATATATAGTGGCAATAGCATCCCATATCGATTTGACAATAAGAAAGTGAATAAAATTGCCAATCAGAGATGGGTCCATGTTGTTTATTAGCCATCGTTTTACAATAAAATCTTCAGTTTGCCATTGTCAATAGGTTGGATTTGTCGATAAAGGTTGAGGAAGCTCACGGTTGCTATATCCCAATATGTCTTTGCTCGAGATATACATTTCGACAACTTGGGATCATAGTGCATAGTTGGTATCATTCAACTTGATGTCGATCTAAGCAGACATCAATCATTGCTTGGTGTAGGCTTCTGACATCTATTCAAGACCTCCATCATTTTTGTGACCAAATCTTCAAGAACTATGTCAGCTTATCCCTTTCTAGCTTGCACAAATCGAATGATTTTGCCATGGTTCCTCTTTTAAGGTTAATATGGTATTATCTGAAGAGAGTCCCTAAAATCTCTACTATAATACTATGTTAGGAAGAAAAATGAAAAAAATGTTTTTTATACATTTTCTTCTCAAATGATATAATAGTCTATTTATAGGCCAATACAAGAAAAATATACAATAAATTTGGACAAGTTCTAAATTTGAATATAATCATATTCTAATCTTATCTCTTATCCTATTCTTATCCCTTATTCTGATCTATCCTAATCTATGATTTGAATTACATATTCACAACTTATCTTAACACATCATTTGTTCTAAATTCACTCCAACCCTTTTGCAACCAACCCTTTTAACAAGTTTTGAAGATAAATCTGGTAGATTATCATTTGTAGTACAATATTTTGCATCATGCCAAATTCGAGAAACTGACCTTCTAGATATAGAAATAGAAGTCGCAATTTTTAAAATTGCTCCTCTTGCTAACTTTCTCTCTTGACTCTCTTTGAGTTGCATTTCCAAAATAGTTTTTTTTTTTCCCATCACAAGTAAAAATTTCTTTTCTTGTTTCCGCAATGCAAATTTTCTAGTGTTGTCATGCCCAAATGAATATCGTCATGACAGCAAATATCTTCCAGAAAGCTGTTCAAATCAATAAGTGTATTTGATGGAGAAGAAAAATTCAAATCATTGGGTGTCTGGACATTTTTGACAAAAGATTCAAGTCCATATGCAAAGATCTGTTCATTGTTGTTGCTTTTAGTTATGTCTAACCAAGTGGCCCTATATATAAAGTTGAAACTAAAAATTTATTTTGTGGGTAATTGCTAAAGATTCAAAATCCATTTTGCATATTCATATGGCTCCAAAAATTTTTTGATATTTTATCAACTTAAATTGCATTTGTTTATCTTAACATGAAAGAAATTTTTGAATATATAGTTGTCTTCTAATGGGTCCAATTTGAAAAGTTTGATTGTTTGGAAACTTTATTTTTGTTGTTCATTTCAGTTATACATGTAACATTAATTAGATTGACTCGTGTATTAAAAAATTAAAGTATTGTAAATTCCAAAAACAATATAGTAATAGGTGCTTTTTATTTTGAATGAATGATATAATATTAATAAGGGGTATTTGAGGAATGTATGAACTAAAAATAATTATTATAACTACATTAAATAAATTTTCTAATCTGTGTGAAAAAAAATGTCTCGTGTGATTACATTCTCTTAAAATATCTTATACTTTTCCTAGTGTTAGTTAGGACTGGTTGTATCTACACATTTCTCCCTTCTGGTTCAAGCAAAGGGTACGAAAGGAGGAGAAATGGATGTCAACCTCCCATAAATCTTCTTGATTATACTCGAAAGAAAAAAGAAAAATGCATCTTTATGATTGCAACATTGAGTCATTATGACATAATCACTTTTACCTGTCCCTCCTCTAGCCTAGTTTGCCATATGTAATCAATTCTATAACTACAATATTTTTTATTATATCCTGAAAGAAGATTGAACCACATCTTAACATCAAAGCTTAATCCATTTGATCTCTTTTCTTCACCTGCTTGAAAGTGACATAATTCTTGAATATTGAAGCAACTAAATATGACAAACAAGAAACTTTGTTTTTTTTTCTTTTTTTGAATGAATCTTTGACTGCACACAAAATTGTTTTCGGAAAAAAAAAAATCAATGGGCATACCTAACACTGCCTAAGGTCGGTAGGTCGATGACTCGATGCCAATGCAAAAAATGGTCGGCATATGAGTATGACTAAAAACTGATTATTCTTCTATTAATTCGGTACAACATGCTTTTAAAGTACAAAATCAAACCAACAAATTCGTCAAAGCTGTATTGTTTACGTTTGTTTCAAACATAGCACAACAAATTTAAGGTGTTTTGCATGTGAGTTAGCATTGACCAAACATATGAGGGATACAACTCATGGACTTAATTTAACACCATTTCTGTGTTAGTTTTGTTTAGTTAGCTGTAATTAAACCAGCCAAACTCCGATAAAAATCATTGATTTAGTTGTTTTGGTGGTTAAACTAAGATTCTTCTTGAACATCAAAGAATGGCTCTCAATCACACAGTTAGATCAATGTGCTTAATATAATATATTGAAGTTTCCAAGACTAGTAAAATCATCATTTTGTTTCACAGTTACAGTTTTATAGCAAAACCCTTTTGTCAATTTGTATCTTTCACCTAATTAAGGGTTTATAGAACTGATATTCTAAAGGATAAAAAATGGTACCCATATGTGTCGTTGTCAAAGAGTTTACTTTTGCAATATATATTTCACGAGATATCAATGTCCACAACTATTTTCATTTCCAAGAACTTGTTTTGGGGAAGTAAACTCCAAGATTAGAAACCCTTAATATATTTCTGAAAATTGGATTTAGTATGAAACCCTTATATTTATTACATATTTTGAGCTTGAATTGGAGTGATGAAACACTGGCTAAGCTAGGAGATTTTCAAGCTGTGTTCAAGTGGATTTTTCTTTTTAACATATATATGCGTAATTGTTGTGCACGTTAATTTTTTATATGTATTAGGGGTGTAAGTATACCATATGGATTGGTACAGACAAATTTAACTTTATAAACTAAAGTGAATGGTTTGAATGGTAATCTTAAAAATGGATGGTTTGAATGGTAATCTTAAAAATGGCGTCAAAAAACCTAAATTACAGAACACAAAATATATATAACAAGCTTTTCAACCCAGCTCAAGCACATTGAATTGTTCTGCTGATTTGCTTAGTAAACAATTATACCATATAATTGTGGATAAGATCTCTTCTTCGTTTTTTCACTCATTTGGAGAAAAAAAAAGGGCAAATGATTTGGATGTTACACTATCAATTTGTATAAATATGATAACCAGATATTCAAATGGAATCTTTCGCACATAGTATTTCTTTCTACATTCTTTTCAATACGGTCATATCTCATTTTCTCAAAGGAGAAGTAGTCTAAAATAATTTTGAGACTTTGATTTTGTTGCAATCAACAATCAATATTTCAAATTGTATCCTGATAGAAAACTACTTTTATCATATGCTTGGTCAATAACCACTATTCATGTGGCCTAACAAAAAGAAAACCTCAATGTGATTAAGATGACAAATGGTTCGCCAAAAGCTTATAATTAATATAGTGTAAAGTAGACTAGCTAACATTTGAATGTTTATTTAGATTGAATTCATCACAAACAGTTAGTCTTCCACATATTTAGACTATAGGAAAGTCTATTCTATTGCTATTTGAATTTCCCTTTACCAAAAACAAAATGTTAATTCTTGGCTGCTGTCTATAGAGAACCTATATAGATTATTCATCCCATATCTTTCATATGAAATACTTTTCCACTAATCACTCTACATTTAGAAGACTACAATACTAATACTAATGTCAAGATAATGCTTCAATTTTCTATGGAAAGACTTCAAATATGAAGCTTAGCGTCTTTTAGGGTCACAAAGACATAAAACTTCAGAAAACTTGGTCAACAAATTCAGAATCTTTAACATCATGAGACTTTTTTTAGGTACTTATTGTTGAAGAAATGCATAGGTAAATTCCCAACTTTCCTAGGAGCTTATACTAATTGTAACGCCAACAGTTGTGCAGTTTGATTGTCATTTTCTTCTTAGAAGAATATGAAGGAAAAGTGGACAATGGTTTCCAATCTAATTATTAATTGTCAAACTACCACCCACATGTGCAGTTTTTTGAGAACAATCAATGTTCCACAAAAATCAAGATTTCAATTAAAGATACCATACGATCAGATTAAGGGCTCAGGAAGGGGCAAAAAGTCACAGTTGCAGAAAATTAAGGTGGTAAATAACTAAGTAAACGAATCTTTTACAAATTTGTCAAGATTTTTATTACGAAATGCCAATTTTAGAAGGAATATAAAAGTATGAAAATTGCGGTAATCTTCAATCACATAGATGAGATGATTTGTCAAAGTGATAACCTGTATAAATTTCTCTTATTACCTGTGATTTATGCTTGGAATGAGTTGGTAATAATTCAATGAAATCTGAAGAAGATATAATTCTAGTTTTGCAAGATTATCAATAATTGATTTGTGCAATTAATGTTTATTATTTTCTGAAATCTCGGTTCTCGGATTGTTTAATTAGGAGGTCCAATTATTTGGTTAACTTCTTTAATTAAGATTTCTTCTCTTAGAAAGGAATAAAATTCAAGTTGTATAGAAGTTTAATTGTTCTCTTCACTTTGTTCAATACAAATTTTTGTTTTTCCTTCATTTGCAGCAATCTTGAGTAAAAATGAAAGATTTATCATTACTTTCTTACACAAGTAAAAACTATCTGAAGTGGAACTTGTACACTTTTCCCTCAAAGGAGGAAAAAAAAAAAACAAAAGAAAAGTATTCTAGCAAACTCAAGATTTCATTTTAAAAAAATGGGCCAAGTTTCGCTTTCCTGTGGTTTTCTTGAAATCTTTTAGTCTCAAATCACTCTCAATCGATTTCCTATTTGCTGGATGCTATCAATAAAACGCGTTTTTATACTACAAAAGTTGCCGTGCTGGACCGCCGTCTGGAGCTAGCACACGGATTGATTAGGATTAAGGGAGTTAAAATACCTGTATAATTTTATCTTTTTTCCTACTTTTTTCTTTTATTAATCAATAGTTTCCTGATTGTTCTTGTATTAATTAATTTATTTGTTGTTTTCTTTTCTTCTTATTTTTCTTCAATTTGGTGGGGTTATTAATCAATAGTTTCTGCAGTTAATCAGTAATTATAGTGAATACAATTTCATACTTATATGCTCTAATTTTGTGAATTTTGAAATGGAGTTTTATTTTTTCTTTCTTGGATGCATATTATGGCTGGTACCCTAAAAAAACAAATTGTTTTGTCAGCAATAATAATAATGTAAAAGATGTTCAAAATAAGCAACTTTTTTTTTTTTGCGATAGAAAATTAAGTAATTCTAATACGGTGAAAACTATCATCCATTTATACATATCTTTTCACTCCACTAATCAGCTCTGGTTTAATCAATAAACAAATCCTAGCAGCTTTAGAAGAAGTGCAGATTATCAGGATGAAATAGAATTAAAGGAGGAGAAAAACGTTAATTTGAAGATGAGTATGAGATTAAAGATTCAACAAAATTAAGTTTGTTCCGCCAGAAGGTATAATATATAATTAAAAATAAATAAAACTCCACGACAGAAAATCATATTTCCGGATGAAAAGAACATAACATAAATTACAAGTGCCACCAGATAGTAGATTAAAACAAATAAAACTCACTCATTCATTGAAATTCGGAAAATGACGGGAAAAAAATATTTATCTCGTGTATTTATCATCAATTTACATTTGTATATTTCTTTTCCTAATTCTCAATTTTAGCAAAAGTCATGCGCCAAGCCCAAATATTCCTTAAGATCAGTAGGGAAACAAGGATATCGCTTCCAAGAATTGCCATGATATTTGAATATCTTTATGACTCTATCCTTGGTTGCTGATGAGCCACCAATGTGCAGCAATGCCACAAGCTTCTTCACTGATCCAAACATCAACATTTCCTCGAAAACCTTTTCTGTTGGATGAGAGCTACAAATCAGCCACAAAATTTTGACTCCAATTTTTGTAGCAGCAGTTGAATCATTCATCATTTTCTTCGAGATTGCTGCAATTCCTAGCCCGTGTTCAATGAAGGCAAGTCTTCCATCAGCACATTCACATAACAACTTGATTAAGAACATAATTTTCTCACATTTTGATTTGTTGGAATCAGGTAAAAGTTCAATCAGAGTGCAGACTGCGCCAGCTTCAATTGCTTTTAGTCTGCTTTTCTTGGATGCATCCAAAATGCCGATCAGAACTTGCAAGGCACATGAACTTGCCTTGCTACAGATTCCATCCGACACAATCTCCAACAATGACTTGAAGAAATCTATGCCTTGATCTTTAATGGCATGGTTCCAATGATAATCGGCCTTAGCCATTTTCTGAAATATCGAAACGGTGCAAAATCTAGCTTCAGCACTTCCCCTCTGAAGCATGATGGTGAAGGATTTTATGCACTCCGGCTTCATTAACAATTGAAGGGTTTGATCTCCTTCCTCTTCATTCAATGGAAGTTGATCCAACACTCCAATGGCTTCCTCACAAGCTCTAAAAGCCACAAAATCGGAATAACTTTCGAATAAAATTTGCACAATTATTTTAACAAGAACTTCCACACCTCCTGAATTTATAAAATCAAGCTTTATTTCATCTCCAAATTCAACCATGGACCTGAGTTTCTTCAAAGAACTTACCTTAAATGGCGTGGACTCGATTGTTTTGAGTAGCGAAACCAACTCATCGTTCTTGGCTGTTGGTGCTGGTGATGATGAACATGATTTTGATTTTCCATTGTTCTGCCATGCTTGGATTAGCCTCTTGAGGGTATGATTTGGAGTCATCTCTAGACTCTCAATGCATTGCATAGTGGCCGGACAAGTGTTTTTCTTGTAGGTATTGAACCATTTTTCGATGTTTTTTCGCTCGTAGGTGACCCCAGTACAGATTGTAACGGGGTCCTTCATGAGCTCCATGGAAATTGGACATCTAAAATGTTGAGGAAAATCCATGGTTGGACCTAGATGAGGATTGTTCTCCTTCTCCATTTTTGTCCTTAGAGGGGAGTTAAAGATTTCTTGCTCTTTATATATCCATATATGCAATAAATGATAATTTTTCCTTTTTTTTTTTTGTAAATCAATAAAGGAATAATTTTTTAAGATTTGTGCAATAAAAGTCTAGTCAAAGAATAAATCAAAGTCAAAACTCTCAATAAATATGCCAATGAAAGCTGGTAAACTGTGAACATGCGGGCGACGTTGCTCATGGTTGAGTTTTCTTCTCATGGGGTACGAAATATGACTTCTCCACTCACTTAGTTTGAAGGTATTTTATTGTTTTGCCCCAGATAGTTTGCTAATTGCTATATAACCCACATAGGTACCTGAGTTTTCTACTTCTATCCCTGATTAAAATTACATTACTACATTAATTTCCTAATAAAATTATCATATTGGAAAAAAAAAATTCAATCTGCACAAAGTGGACACTAGATAAATTGAATCCTGAATCTCCAGCTAATTTGGATCAATATACTCGTGGAGTTTCTATTGGATAATATTTTTAAGAAATACTCATGGGAAAGTATTGTTAATGTAAAATAATTTATGACATTTCCTACTTCCTAACTTTTTGCTCAAGCTGCTTGCAATGATAAACATAAGACTAGAAAGGGGTAAATGTAAACCACCATAACTTCTTTATCCGATCTTTTATGTCAGAAAGCAAAATTGTAATAATGGAGTAATGGATATCATTATTAATACATTTCTTTGGTTTCGTGTTTTAATTGAACCATATGTCATCTCATTTCACCAACAGGACATTGAATAAACTGAAATAAAACTATAAAAATCCCAATTCAACTTCATCATAACCTAAACACACCTAATTTGATGATTTGATCTGATCTTAATAGTTTAATATGCATTAAAATTGATTCATGCCATTATATAAGCTTAGGGATTTTGATTTTGACAAAAACTAACTTTTGAAATGTACTTTTTACTTTTAGAAAAGCTCAAACCATCCAAAAAGTTGAATTACAAGGATAGAAATCTTTATATGTAACTCAAAAGTTTTAACAAGCATTTGTAGAATATTAAATAGATCGACTTCAATAACATGCATATCTTTCTTTCATATACTAGCGTTCGCACTTCTTCTTTTCCTTAACATTTATGTAAATTCCTCCATTATATTTATTTCTTGTTACCTTGTAAAAATTCAATTGATTATAGAACTTATTTTCTAAAGAGTTACAATTTTCAACTGCAAAGTAGGAACAAAAACATTATCCAACACAAGAAAATGTGCAAGACAAGAAATAAATCAGGTCAAGAAACATCTAAGTGTATGTGGTTAGTGTTGCATAAAATAAAACAAAAACATGAGGAGTACTATTGAGTATCCTAAAACTTGAGGGGCAGAAGTCGAAATAAAATCATCTACTAAGACAAGCATTTTGCGGACCGTTTGGGGGGTTGACTTCAAGTGGGGCATGGCACTATTCTACAAGATTAGATCTAAAAAGTTGCGCAAGAAATGATATAAGTACTTAAATAAATTAATATTAACTTGTAAAAAATGAGAACATTTTTTTAAACAATTTTCTAACCTTATATTCAAACCTAGCTTACATAACACCGGCGACAACTGCGATTCGATTCTTTCACACGTTACCACTTGTATTTCTTGAATAAATGGGCTGTTGAGCTGCCTCCTTGACTGTCTCTCTCTCTCTCTCTCTCTCTCTCTCTCTCTCTCACACACACACACACACACACACACACATACACAACCTCACTGAAATGCAACCAGGGATGATCAGAACAGATTAACACAATAAATTGAGAAATCAATAGAGCCAAAAGAATCCATGGAGATCTTAAAACCTAGTATTTTAAAGGTTTTTGTTTTACGTAATCGATTTTTAGTACATAAATTTCTTTACAGTTCGACAACAAAAAATCGAAGAGAAAAGTCATCATTGAATGCATAGAAGTTGGTTATATTGATGGCGGTTTTAGCAAAATTACGATCTTTTACGGTTGAAAGATATTTGTTTTTTTTATTTTCTAGTAAAATTATATTTTTGTTAATGTAAGTATTCAAAATGGAAATCCATATAATTACTTGTTGAATTGGTTTTTTCAGTTTGTTCTGTAGTTGTCTCCTATTGCATCACAAATAATTCAACGTTTGTGTACCATGAAATTTTGATAATGCAACATAATTCAAAACCTAGATGGCCGAGGAGGGCAAAAGAAAGCACAGCTGGTATCAGTTCATGGACCAAAAGAAGAACAAAAACAAGATATTGCTGGTGGTTTCAGCAACGTGACTACGTGATATAGTTTACATGGAAAATTTTTACATAGATTTGGTTTACGACCCCACATGTAGATCTCGTGGTTTAAAATAAAACCAAATATACATTCTTATATTACTATTTTACATCAGCATACATCGTGATACTCTTTCACACCGCAAAATCTGCAGATATAGTCATAAACCCGGTCCGCTTAAAAATTTCCCAATTTGCATGCATGGTCTTTTAAGCTATTGTATAACTAAAGTGAAAAGTGCCACACTATTTTTACATATAATCTTTTATTGATAAAACTGCTATAGTATTTCACAATTTTTATGCGTAAAATTATTATTTCTTGGCATATGGAGATTAATTTGTGATACAAATTAGTAAAGATTCATTACTGCCCATTTATGCTTTTGCTTTTGTGTTATTATTCAAATAACGACCTATACTAGCAAAAGTTTTGGGTGGAAACATTGCCGTTTTCCTATGACTGTCTTTTTGGCTTTGACAAATTTATGTAAATTTGATATGAAAAGTTGTAGCATAAATTATGAAGAACCACCAGTTGGCTACGTGGATTCAAATTTGGATTGACTTGGTAAATATAAAAATAATCCTTTAAGGAGAGTTTCTTTAAAATTTCAAATATTATGCTATCCATATGATAATGACAAATTTATATCCTAAAAAATTAGTAGAATATCAACTTGGAGAAGCAAATACCGACTGAGTCTTATCTTAAGATGCCCACGGCAACTTTGAAATGTCAGCTTTTGGAGAAGAACAAAAATCAACGTTAGCAAATGTCTTACCCCAAAAGAAAAGATGGAGCAAGTTTTTTTCCTCCAAAACTAGTCATATTGATGAACTTATTTTTCTCGAAACATTTAATTCACGTCTACCACTCTCCATGATTCAAATAACACAACAAAAAAAAAAAGAAAAAAGAAATTGGCCTCTTCGGCGCCAAAAAAAAAAAAAACCAAGAAAATTCTTCATTTCAGTATTTGACCTTATGAAAAGTTTTAGAGAACCCGTTACAAAGTAGGAGTATAAACAATTAATCAAAGAACTCGAAATAGACATGATGGGTATACATTCCATAAAATAATTTTAAATTTTAGTCTAAACATAAATATATTCTTTAAAGCTCGATTTGATTGTGAGAGATGTGATAGTTTAAAAAATAATATGCATGCACTTGTTAGGATCTCCTTAAGCTCAAGTCTGACTTCATTGATCCATGATTTGTACATTAAATAATCCCAATGATCAACGATGTCTCATCCATTTGGAACTCAATTTAGGTCAGAAGAACAATATTAAAAAACTGTTGATGAATGTATATCTTTCTTGGAAGCAAACACCCAAGTAGAATACTTCATTTTCATTTGATTTCTCTTCACTGGGAAAGCCTAGGTAGTTTCCAACGTGAACTACAGCAAATAAGTTTGCCAAAGTGGTTCTATGAGCTCAATTATGCAAGTTTAAAGGGTTGCTTCTTCTAGCTAGGATGAATTACTATACAGAGTTATTATACTGAAATCTTTTTAATTAACTATATTACAAATAAATTGTCAACTAATGTGGAAAAATGAGATAATTCATGTGTTTGAATGTCAGTTTAAAAAACATTAATGTTTATCTAACTTGTCAGGCCAACTATATTGCCAAGATAGGAATTTTCTTGTCGCAATTTTTACATAAATACCTAAATGACCCTCACGCTAAAGTTGATGACATATATTAAGAACTCTAATCTATCCATCTTCCTCCCATCACTCAATCCCATTACATATTTCAACCAAATTGTTGTCATAAAGTTAACCATAATAATCGCATCGCTGTTGTTTTTCAACCGAGAAACAAATCTTTGTTTTTCCTATTAATATGTATTTAAATGATGAATCTGAAGTGTCCAAAATTTTAATATCTAATAAGATTTTTTAAAAAAAAAAAATAGGAGTAGAGAGACATTAAAAATAACCACATTTTCATCAGATCCCACAAATATACAAATATGAAAACTTTCTAAAAATTAATTGTGAATCGGGTGAGGAAGTAGTGAGAAGTAAAAGTAAAGATTGATGGTAAAATATTATGACTGTTGGGTTGCGATGAGGTTGGGGAAGGGGCTTTAAGGGCTAGAAAATTAGTGCAATTAATAGATAAATGAGATTTTTGGACGGTCTTTCATGAGGAGTAGGGGCACCAGGGAAGGGAGATTGCTATCAAGGAGGGGGTAAAACAGAATTTTTCTGAAATGGACCAGATCTAAAAATAGGGTTCATGGACTCAATGGTAGAGATGTAAACTACCAAGGTTGATCAGATCTATGAGCCCCATCTATGAACCTAATGATGGAGATGTAAGCCACTAATACTGGTCTATGATAGAATGTTCCGAGTAAAACCGATCAAAAATTGTTTGGTGAAAGTGCTACTCACGTTGGGGAAATAACGGGAAGAGGGAGGAGGGAGGAGGGAGGAGGAAAGAGGGAGCAAGATGAGGCATAAACCAGGCATACAGGGATCGTGGATAAGTTAGGGGCCAAGTAGTACGCGGGAAGTTTGGTTTTGGGATGATGGAGTAAATGGAGAATAGAGAGGAGAGAGTAGTAGGGAAAATTTTGGTTAACCTTTATAAGGATAGTTTGGACATTTAAGTAAAAATTATTCAAATAGAAAATTTTTGCCTTGGCAATATCACCATTTAGTTAGTCATTTCATGCCCGTATAAGTGGTTTTGTTAATTAAACCCATCCAAATGATATTGTAGTACCACACTAAGTAAATAATAAAATTATATAATCACTCTTGAAAGGTTCTAACAGAATACATAATGTTCTTGTAGTAATATCAAGATTCTAATAAAATCATAAACACACTTACAATATAGTGATGTGTTCTAGTGAATATTTGTATAACACCTCGAGATTGGATGACCCATTAACTTTTGAGTGCAATCACAAGGCCCAAAATACTTAAATCAAATTATTAATAGCTCACAATCCAGTATATTACATATCTAATATCAATTACTTCTTTCCCAAAGTGAGCCACACAGGATATCAAATTCATCCCATTTTTAGGACTTTGGTTTGTCAAAAAACCCATTCCAAATCCCACATTACGTTGCATAATAAGTCAATATTACTGACACAGTCTCACTTCATGCAGAGACCACACAAAGTTCACTATGATACCAATTGTAATACTCTAGTCATGGCTGGACTCAATAGCATTTGAACGTAAATTACGGGCTCAAAATGTTTAAGTCATTTATTAATAGCTAATAATATGAGATACTATACACGAATCATCAATCATTTCTTGGTTTAAGCATTTTAGGTTGGTAATTTATGCTAAAAAAACTATAGAGGCAGTCCAAACTTAGAGTGTTACAACTTGCAAACAGTTAATAAACAAAAAAAAGCAATTAAACTTTAAAAAAATAAATTGTTGAGTATATGATACTATAAACTTTCTTTTTTTAAAACAAAAAAACCCATTTTATACAATATTAATGATCAAGGCACACTTAATCTGTGTGTAATTAATAAAAATAATAATATTTATAAAAATATTCATGAAAATTCGATTTTCATTTAAGACAAAATATATAGAAATTCCATGGAAAAATATACAAATAAATAGTTATATATGATTATTTACAATTATGGGTATATACTAATATGATTAAATATAAAAAATAGAGACAAAAAGGGAAAGATACTACAAACCAAGTTGTGCTCCCCTTTATATATAATAAAATACCCTTTCTTTAATTTTCAAATTAGAGTATTATAGATTAGTATAAATTCAGTACGTAGAAGATGGACGAAGGCTGAGTCATAAATACTACACCGCTATATGTGTAATTTTCTTTTTCTTTTTTTTTGTTCTATATATATATATATATATATATATATATATATATATATAAATATCAATGTGTGCCAAACATTGCTTTCATGCTCAAGCACAAACCAAGAATTGAACACTGAGGAAAAGGCTAAATACACTCGTATTTACCTTAAATTAAGATCTTTTGTGCACTTTTAACATTAAAAACTTTTAGCATTTAAATAGGGTGGGAATTAAATCCAACTAATTATTCTCGCTTTTAAATCTCAACTATGACACGACAATAGGCAAACAGAGTGGTATCCATTTTCTTTTATGTTAAAAAATATATTTGCTTTTTTTCTTTTGACATAAAATTTTAAAGAAGTAAAAAATGAGAAGAAAAATTATATGACTGAGTCATATTTAAAAATGAAAGACTGTTTACGTATGCCAAATTTGCATCTTTCTATCCTAAATTTACAAATGGCATATTTTTTCATCATAATTACACGCTTTGTATCTACACAAGAGTGTATTAGGATGGAGTAGTATGAATGTAAACACTTCATTCAAACTTATTCCTAATTGGTTTTTGACAATGAATTTTATTAATTAATACATTTAAAATTGACTTTTTCACTGAATCAGCAACCCAATTTAATTTCTATTTCAATAATCACCTATAAGCATTATATCTTATCTGTATAATATTCCAAATATAAAAAAAAAACCATCTCTTTTTCTATAAAAAGAACCTTATATATTTTTCCTTAAAAGTGTCTTCTTTTCATTTTTTCTAAACTTCTGAAAATTGGGTCAAATTTATTCATGAAGGAAAAATGATTTATTTAGTCCTCCAACTTGTATACTGAAACACATTTAGTCCCCCATTTTTCTACTGTAAAAATTTAGGCCGTTTATTTTCCTTTTAAAGACCAAGCCAATCAAAATAGTATTTTCAGCTTCATACATTTATTGGGCGAGTTAGAGAATACTTTTGAAAAGGGATAAAAATTGGGTCCAATTTATTCATGAAGGAAAAATGAATTATTTAGTCCTCCAACTTGTATACTAAAACACAATTAGTCTCCCATTTTTCTATTGTTAAAATTTAGGACATTTACTTTCCTTTTAAATACCAAGCCAATCAAAATAATATTTTCACCTTCATACGTTTATCAGGTGAGTTAGAGAATAATTTTACAAAAGGATAATTTCACATACCTCTCCCCTAGATTTGTCATAATTGCAAGAACCTTCTCTCAAATTTTAAATATTACATTTACTTTCCTTTTTTTTTTTTTGTTAAATTGGTTATCTCTCTCTTACTAATTGGGTTTCCCAAGTTCCTTGTATTTTTTTTTTTGTTAAATCGGTTATTAATTTCTTACTAATATATTTGTTCTTAAAATTTTAATGAATAAGGTAAAATTATTTAAATTAATCAAATAACTAAGTTTTTGATAATAAAATCTGGTGGAGATTAAATATATAATATAGGAGTATGGGTATTTTGACATTTTTAAGGATTAATTATTCTTTTTTAAAAGTAATTAACAGTGTTTTAGCGTGTTTGTAAATTACATTATCAAAATAAATTTTCTTATTATAAAAAATATAAACACAAGTAATGTTGTTAGCGGCTTGAGGAGGGGTAGATGAAAAATCACACACATTCCACATTTGGTTATCTTTTTCTTTCTTTGTTTTGATGCATTATTTTACTTCCGATATCTGATAGCACTTCCCCCTCTCGCTCCTCGTCTAATGGTGCTCCACCTTCTACCTCCCTGTTCTGCACTTTAATTCTTTATTTTTTTTTATAAGTATCATTGGCTGCATGTATTAATATTCTGTTTGGATTGCGACTGATATTTGCGGTAAAATGGGAATAGGCAAAAGATGTAAAGTAATTAGAGCGTATTCTGTATGTAACATGTTTGAAAGAATGGCTAAATGAACAACAACCCTTGATAACTTGGAGTCTTGGACTGCAAAATGGGCTTGAATTAATCTGGTGAACACGGGTTTCGGACAATTGTCTATTTCAATCTATTATATATATATATTTTTTAAATTGTTAATGCTCATTGTTGCTTGAACATTTAGTTAACCTATCGACATATGGGTACGTCAAATGAGGGAATAATTGGATAGCATACGCTGGATATGGGCTGGGGAGAATTCTTGAGAGTGATAATAGTTTGCCCTCAAAAAAAAATATTTAAATAGATTGAGTCTGTCTAATGATTTTTAATATGTTTAAAGGAAAAAAATTACTAAATAGACCGAGTTTACCTAATTATTAATGTCTATTTGCGTGGCTCTTCCAACTAAATTGATTCAAAAATAAAAAGTAAAAGGACTATATTTGTGGAATTAAAAAGATAAGTAACTAGACGTGAGTTTAGAGGACTAAATATGTCATTTTTTTCTATTCCTTAAATCATAAAACGTTTATCCTGCAGCAGCCCTCCAGCGATCCTGTCTAACACATTT
Source organism: Mitragyna speciosa (assembly GCA_024721245.1). Lineage (NCBI taxonomy): Eukaryota > Viridiplantae > Streptophyta > Magnoliopsida > Gentianales > Rubiaceae > Mitragyna > Mitragyna speciosa. The sequence goes on along the minus strand of CM045555.1, from coordinate 4,713,993 downwards.
GCCAAATGGTAAATTTTTACACCTCATATTCTTGATTCTTGATTCAATTTTCCATGCAAATTTTGCTTCCTTTCGGTGTTCTCTTACATTATCTGAATTACCACTGCAATATCTACCTTTGGAAATTGAAGCCCACGTTAAAATTTCAACAGAACTGTCATGCAAATTTAATGGGTTTGCCCCTGTAGTCACAAATAAGTATTATGCATACAGGTGGGTGGAGTGTGGTTGGCATATATGATTGGTCGTTTGTTGGTTGTTTTTGTCATATAATCTTTATAAAGTTCAATGTATTGGTTGGTATTTTACTCAAAGGATGTTTATTTTTTGCTTGTGTTTTGTTGTTTTCTTGATTACTTTAGGTTCTTTTTCTGAATGGAATTTAGGGAAGAAGACAATTAGGAATTTATTAGAAATCAATTTCTACTGCTTGGTTTTGGATGAAGGTAAACTAATTATGATAAAAAAAAATGGAGGGATAATCACTAAATCTATACTTCAAGTTGAAAAATCGGATTTTAATCTAACTTTAGTCTTAGAGGAAGAATGTGAAGGAATGTTCTTCTGTGAATACTTTTTCCTGGTAGAGCTGTTATGCAAATACTTCTGATCACATTTAACATTTTTGATATGTCGATTACTAAACTAAGAAAATCAAATATATACAATTTATGATGGACAACTGCATAGATTAGCATCATAATCATAAATAGGCTTATCTGTATGCCTTCATCTCTCTGTTTGATTGAGTTGGTTTTATAGGGGTGCTAAAACTTTGTGTTTCTTTACAGTTGATGCGCTTAGCATTGCTAAAGGTGAAAGCAAAGGAAAATTGAAGTTAAGAACTTCCATGAGCAGCCTCCGTTATGGGGTAAAAGTTACTATAATAAATGCTGATTGCATGAAGTAAATGTGATTGTGATTGTGGTTATGGTTTTTTGCTGATTTCAATGAATGTCAACATGGGACAGCCAAATTTGCAGAATGAGAAGTAGTTGGTCAGATGGATGTTCTTTGAGTGTGACCCGATAGAGTAACTACTTAGTTGCACATTTGACCATATACAGGATGCATTTGTTCTAGGATTTGAAGCTCAAGAAGAACAATTGAAGCTATTATTTATTTGGAACAGTTAGTACATCGTAATAAACTGACATCTCAAGGCATGTGGCACCCTCTTTGCAAAAAATTCACATGCGAGTTGAGCTAATATCATTTCCTCTCCTCCCTTCAGGCTGGTGAAAATGAGAGAAGAGTGGCAGTTGGGTTAAGATAGCAGTTTAGGGAATGATATAGTGGTAATGCTGATGATTACTTTCTAGGAAAGCAGATTTCATCCTTTTCTTTCACAAATATTTAGCCATGCTCTAATAGGGCCTGTTATTAATCTTCCAGCCAACTTCTAGAAAGACCATGGAGATTTCATTTGAATTTTCTGTTTATTTTTCTCTTTGTTTTGGACGTCATAATCTACTAGTCAAGTTGAGATTGGAGGGCTTTGAAGTGCTAAGATGTCTGATGGCTATAATAATTTCAAGGTTGTTGAAAATTAAGATGCAAACCCATGCTGTGGTGCAAATTCCATTGGTGTTTCCTAAGTTTAAATGACTTACAGAGCCCAGGAATATATGAAGAATTTGGACTGAAAAAAGTGAAAGGGAAAGTGAAGTCTCAATTATGATCTTTGGAGCTTCAGATATGAACACTTTAGAATCCGAGGGACAATGGAGGTGTTTTTGGGGAAACAGAACTTTAAGTAAATCACGAAGAGGATCATTGCCATATAGTCTGTAAGGGTAGTTTTGATTTATGGTTAGTTGCTAGAAGGGTTGAGAGTTGCAAAGAATGGGCTCAATGATACAAACGGTGTTTTAGCTGATGACAGAAATAAGAAAGATTCTAAGTTTTCCGTGAAGAGAAAGAAATGTTTAATGGCTTTATTCAACAAGACAAGGCAGCTTCCAAATTCCACATCCAGTAGAAGGAAAATTGTATATTAGTTGGAAGAATTGAAATAGAAGGAGCTGCTTTTCATGTCTTAATGCATCCTTGGAAAGGCTCAATAGGAAGCTGAGGTGTGTACTTCTCTTTATTGCAGGACCTCTCCTTTTATCTTATTTTTCTTGCGTTTTTGCCTAATTCTCTTTTGCTCGCCCTGTGCTTAAAAATTTAAAACAAAAAAAAAAGGAGGAAAATGGGTTTTGTAGTTGACATGCATGGTACCTGGTCTAAGGATTGTATGTCACCTATACAATCTGCTGAGAGGCAATTAGCCTGGTTATTTCAAGAGGTCTGGTTGCTGGATGAAACTGATACCACTTGATGATTAGACATAATCTTTTCTGGAAAATTTGAAGAATTATTGTTGTGATATCTGCGTAATTTAAAAAGAAGGCAATATATGTTCTTCTAAGGTCGACTGTCTGCTAATAAGCCCTGGGGGCATTGTTTATGTAGCTATACAATTATTGATAATCTAGCTCTATCTTTGAAGTTTTATAATTTTTCAATTTATTTCAAGAGTAAGATAACTATACTTCGAAGATTATGAATGTGTACATGCGATATAATAAATCTTACATGAGATGCTGAAGAACTAGCAGTGCCCTTTTTTTACTTTTTTTTTTACCTTAAATGTTTCTTGTTCTCCAGTAAGCAACTCCTGTTTTACATGTAATAATGGTTGTTTCTTGTAAAATTGAGCAATATTAACTTTTTTAAATGTTTAAGAGCAGAGTTTATGTAGATAAGGTTTGCAACTATAACAGTAGGAGATTCTTAGTTTGAATCATTATTCTGACAAGTTGATTCAACATAAGTAGAATAAATGAATAGCACCAGAAATCATTACAGGTTATAACTTAATTGTCTACAGGCTTTAATTACTATATCGTCATGGTGACCACCTTATTGTCCACCTCCTTAGTGTCTTAATGCATTTTTAGTCCTTCAAGCATTATTTTCTTTGTTTCTTTTCTGGCCTTGCTCATTCACCATTCCCTTGTCGTTGTATAGTATTACCTGTCTACAGAAGACGTCTGACGTAATTCTGATAATTAACCTTTTTGTCAGGAACCTATGATATTTTAGAGATATTTATTTGTATTGAATATTTTTATTCATTGTGAGAGACAATTTGAGGCACAATGAAATATAAAGGAAAGCCAGTCAGTGTCATTGTCTTTTCAGTATCTAAATTCTTGGACAGAACTACATAAGACGTTTATTGCAAAAAGCTTGCAGGTTAGCAGCTCTAAACTGTATGCCAAAAATTTCTAGTTTAGTACTCCCTTTTAGCTACCTTTAAAACAAATTTCTTCCGATAGAGTATAAGCATTCGTTGAACAAACCCCGGGTTTATTTATCTCTAAAGAATAAGTGGCTTACTCTTTTTTTTTTTGGTTGCATTAACACACCAATGCCTACATGAAGCACAAGTTTTCCACTTTTTGTTGTACTGTGATTTAAGGCTTCTGTAATTAGGTTGAAAAGCTGAGGAGAATAAGCCCTTTTTGTTTCAAACCTCTTGTGGTCTAAAACCCCAGTAGGAGAATCATCTACTAATGTTGAAAATCTGATTGGGTTAAACGCAAATCTAAATCCTCCTGATCTCTCTCTGGTTGAAATCCCAATGCTTAACATACAAAGAGACACAATCAAAGGTTTTCCCCACATCAACTTCATGGAAAACTCCCACTTGAATACTTCTCATTCTTGCATTTATAGCCTTTTTTCCACAAGTTTTGAGTTTTTCTTCCTTTGGAAAGGGCTTGTTGACTCTGTGAAATGATATTAACACTCACTTTTCCTCACATTCAAAGCTAATGCATCCTAGATTAGATTGTGCTACTGTTTTGCACCTTTACTAGTAAGTTCCAAGTTCTTAGATCGAGCATAAGTAACATCATAATTTATAACTTACTCCAGGTATATAGTAAGAAATATATGGGCTTATTGCTGCTATTTAGTGGCTGTTACATAATTATGCTTTTTGGGGAGTGGAGGAATGTACAACTTAAGATTCGTAATTGCCAGGAGTATAACTGATTAAACTGCATAAAAGAATAGCTGTGTTATGGCTTAGTGCTTTTCAACCACTTGACTTGTAAACAAACTCAAAATATTTCATTTCCGAACTATCTTATGGCCTTACTACTGTTTCTTCAAGTTTCTTTAGACCTAGAGTGACCAAGGGAGGTGAATATGAAGAAAAATTGCAACATTAGTTATATTATAAGGTCTAAACCATCTAGTTGACATGTTCTCGTTAGCTTTTCCTTAGTATGATTTCCTCTGTGGCCAATGACATGCTTTATGTTGACTCTTGTATCCTCTGGCATGCCTAATGTGCCATTTAGCTTCATGGGTGGCTCAATAGCTTATTGGTAAATTCTTGAAGTCGTTACAGGCTTGGGCCAATTGGCTATGTCAAAAACCTATGTCTATATCCTTCCTTGATATAACAGGAGTTTTGGCTTGTAAACTCAACAAAGTTAAAGTTTATACAGCCTTTTTTCAGTTCTGCATAGACAGTGAAGCTATTAGCTTTGGACGTGACCACACAAATAATTAGAAATTGGGCTTGGCAGCCTAGTGAGGGTTTCATGCTATTTTGCAAAACCACAGAAGTAATATTGAGGTTTTGAATAGGTATTTATCATTTTATTTTTCCTTCTTTTTTTCAAGATAGATAAATCCGTAGACGGGTTACTTATCAATGCACAAAAATAAATGTGTTAAATGAGCTCATAAAAATTGAAAAACGATAAAGAATTTCGATGATCCCAATGCTACATCTCATATTTAGAATGAGATTCCTAAAACAAAAGGATACGTTATGAGTTGGCTCTTGAATAAGTAGAGCTGATTGACAGGTTAGCTTCCTATTAAGGCAACATCTTAAGCAAAGTAGTCTTGCTTAACTGCGTATGAGTTTAGTTTTCCAACTTAGAAATTTGTTCCTAATTGTGCTTCTCTCTCTCTCTCTCTCTCTCTCTCTCTCTCTCTCTCTCTCTCTCTCTCTCTCTCTCTCTCAATTCATTTTCAATCTAGATTTGAAAGACCCTCAAGCCTGATTCAGTAGTAAGGTATTAATTGTCCATCTGCTTTATGCATTTTGAATCTTACATTCCATCAATTCACATTTCCATTTTTCTTTGGTGTGCAAAAGTATTATACATCATTGAATTCTTCGGCATCACAGCACATAGGGTGACATGCAATATAGTGTGCATATGGTTGTAATTGTAATTGAGATTTCTATTACTAGTATTGGGATTAAGATGACGATGATGACAATGACGCCAACAAATGATGGATCTAGGATTTGATGTTTTTGCCTGGGGGTAACATGAGTGAGACTTATGAGGGGTTCCACCTGGATGGCTGTTAGAAAACATTTTGGTGGAAGACCATTATTTTCTGAAGTATTCTTGAGCTTTGAGATATGAGCGGAAAATAGAATTTCAAAACGATTAAGGGAAACACTTGCCTTTGCTTTTGCCAACGATGACAGCTTCAATAATCATATTTTTGTTAATGTGTTATATCAAATTTCGTTCCAATTTGTTGAATTTCCTATTAGATACAGCAAAATGATATGTGTTTTCTGTCGCCTTTTTAGCTCTTTCATATGCATCTTATTTCAGTTTAGCATATGCCTATATGACTTCATTTTTTTCTTTTCTTTTTTCATTTTTTCATTTTTTGTCTTTTTTGTTTTTGTCACACAAGCATGCAGGTGCAACAGATCAGATTTGTGTGTGTGTGTGTGTGTGTGTGTGTTTATATATTCAGCTTCTGTCCTCTTATACATCTGTCCTAATCTAGATTAGCATGTCATGCATGAATATTTCTTTCTGATTTCAGTGTCCACATGCTGATACACGAGCATACATATTGGTCATCTATGGACAGTTCTGATACACAAGCATACATATTGGTCACCTCTGAACAGTCAGTTTGCAATTTTAAGTTTGAGTAACTGTACATCAAATGAACCAGTTGAGGCATCGTCATTCAATATGGGTACTGTAGTATTTGTGGTAGCCAAATAGGATAAAGAAAATGAAATCAAGATTCCAAAGGCGATATCATCACTTTGTCTTATCTTTTGACTAAATGTGCTTGGGATTGTATAAATACGTGTACGTTGATAACCCTGTTGGTTCAGGAGACATCTTAAAATTTCATTTGAGAGTTATGAAACAAGATAAACTTAAATAAACAATGAAAAGGAAGAAGTAATTGTTGAAAAAGTTAGGTTGAGAAATAACGACATAGTAGGAATTTCAGTTGGAAGAAATGTTTATTGGAGCCTTATGGTTAATAATGCAAATTATGTGGTAATAATGCCCTTAGATTCTCTTGTACATCCTTCCTTTAGAGCCTATTTGCATTAAGTATAATTATTGAAGAGGATGCAGAAGCTTGATACCATAAAACTGGAATTATTTTATAATACTTTCTCTTGAAAAGATTTTATCAGGATGTTAGACTGGTAATTTTGCCACTTTCTTAAAATTCCACCCCCCCCCCCCTCCCCACTTCCTCTTTTCTCTCTCTTTCTCTTGAAAAGATTTTGTTGGATTTTTGACTGGTGATCTTGCCACTTTCTTATAATTCCTTCCCCACCCTCCTTTCTGTTTCCCCCTCATAATTATTGCAGGTTCATAGTTTTGCTGCTTTTTGTTTGCTTTACAGTACTTCAAATGGCCGGTTCTGGTAAAGGTAAAGGTAACAAGAGTAAAGGGAAATCCAAGTGTGATAAATCCAGCACCATTAACAAGCAAATTGGGACTTCCTCTGCTAATCCTAATCTGCAAGAGAAGCAAAGTGACATAAATGGTTCTTCACAGAAAGATAGGGATAAAAGTTCCCCTTCGCATCCAAATCTCACTGGAGAGCCAAGTGGATTAAGCTGCTATTCGGAAGTTCATGTTGAAAAGCTGTTATATGAAAGGCTTGAAATGACATATAAGAAAGCTCTGGAATTGCTTTTGGTCATGGGTTACAGTATGGATAGTGGGCTTAAGGCAATTCTGAATTTTGGTTCTGTCTTGGGTCCTATGAATATCTTGACCAATATAATGACCAATTCATTAGTTTTCATCTATTGCAGTTATCAGACTGAAAATGATGATGATGTTTTCGTTGAGAATGAACCAGTTTTTGTGAACATGAGCCAGTTGGCAAGGTTTTCACTGCAGTCACTGGTAGATGAAGTTATAAAAATTCGGCCTGATTGGAGAAGATATGATGCCATGCTGTATATTTTGTCTAGCAACCTGCTTGCAGGCACCATAGATAAGAACCAGTTGCCAATGGCCAGTGACCTGTATTTTGGTAGTAAAAATGAACCATCTGAAATTCATTCTAAGGCAGTGTTTGAGGGAACTGTCGAGATGGATCCTAGTTCTACCACCCTGGCAGGGGTAAGTCATCTATGTGAAGCTTTTGCTTCTCTTGTTGCTAATCGACCAGTTGCTGCAGCTTCATGCATTTACCCAGAGGTCATTCCTGTTTCATTCACAACTTCTGAATTGTCAACAAATTATAATCCTGACGACTCTGATTTGCTTTTTCACGGTAATGATAGGAGCCTTGAAGAATGGCTTCAGAATAGTTCCAGTGAGCAAAAGAATGAGATGATCTTCAGCTTGCGCAAACAGATTGAAGATTTCAAGGCACAACCAAAGAAGCAAGAAGATCGCTTTCATGAAGAAGTAATTAAAGCTACAGAAAAACTCAATTTTAACCTTCTGGAGGTAAGGATGTCAAGAATGGAGAACATGGTAAAGGATCAGTGGAGGAGAAAACTTCAGCTTGGAAATTCGGAGATCAGGTCAAAATTTGCAGCTTCCAAGTCAACAGCATCAGATTCTCTGAAGGTTTTGCAATTTGCTGCGGGCAGAGAAAGGAATAACCTTAAGAAGTTAGCGGACTTGGAAAAACAGATTAGCAAGTTGAAGGAGGATGTGGAGGAGCAGAAACAGAAGAACTTGCGACTGGAACAAGAATTGCTTCTCGCAAGGATAGCCCAGAAGCAACCTTAGGTACATGATCATCTTAACTGTGGTTTAGAATTAGTAATAGAACATGGTTACTAGGCTCAATGCAGTTCAGAACTTTCTTTAAATTTTCATAGAAGTTTCTGTTCTAGAGAATGTATGCATCTTCTCTTTTTCCCCTAAAGAACCTCACCACAATTGTCCAGGCATTGATTTACTTCGGTTTTTTCCTTCAAAAATTTTCAGGCAGTTGGCTGGGATATTTCAGGATCAACAAAGAAGCATGGCTGATTTCCTCACTGGATGTGGATTTGTTGGAG